>NC_069495.1:19053677-19091162 GCF_026875155.1 Cherax quadricarinatus | reverse complement strand
AACTTATAACTAACAAATAAGTACATAATAACTACTTTAAAAATAACAAGATGATAGTACAAAAACTACTTATAACAGACAAGATTAGTAGTAGTAACTACTTTTAACTAACAAGTGATAGTACATAGTAACTACTTATAACTAGACAAGATGATAGTACGTAGTAACTACTTATAACTAGACAAGATGATAGTACGTAGTAACTACTTATAACTAGACAAGATGATAGTACATAGTAACTACTTATAACTAGACAAGATATAGTACTAAACTACTTATAACAACAGAGATAGTACGTAGTAACTACTTATAACTAGACAAGATGATAGTACATAGTAACTACTTATAACTAGACAAGATGATAGTACATAGTAACTACTTATAACTAGACAAGATGATAGTACGTAGTAACTACTTATAACTAGACAAGATGATAGTACATAGTAACTACTTATAACTAGACAAGATGATAGTACGTTTGTAACTACTTATAACTAGACAAGATGATAGTACGTAGTAACTAACTTATAACTAGACAAGATGATAGTACATAGTAACTACTTAATAACTAGACAAGATGATAGTACATAGTAAACTACTTATAACTAGACAAGATGATAGTACATAGTAACTACTTATAACTAGACAAGTGATAGTACATAGTAACAACTTATAACTAGACAAGATGATAGTACTAGTAACTACTTATAACTAGACAAGATGTATAGTACCATAGTAACTACTTATTAAACTAGACAAGATGATAGTACATAGTAACTACTTATAACTAGACAAGATGATAGTACATAGTAACTACTTATAATAACAAAGATGATAGTACGTAGTACGTACTTATAACTAGACAAGATGATAGTACATAGTAACTACTTATAACTAGACAAGATGATAGTACGTAGTAACTACTGTACTTATAACTAGACAAGATGATAGTACATAGTAACTACTTATAACTAGACAAGATGATAGTACATAGTAACTACTTATAACTAGACAAGATGATAGTACGTAGTAACTACTGTACTTATAACTAGACAAGATGATAGTACGTAGTAACTACTTATAACTAGACAAGATGATAGTACATAGTAACTACTTATAACTAGACAAGATGATAGTACATAGTAACTACTTATAACTAGACAAGATGATAGTACTAGTAACGTACTTATAACTAGACAAGATGATAGTACATAGTAACTACTTATAACTAGACAAGATGATAGTACATAGTAACTACTTATAACTAGACAAGATGATAGTACATAGTAACTACTGTACTTATAACTAGACAAGATGATAGTACGTAGTAACTACTGTACTTATAACTAGACAAGATGATAGTACATAGTAACTACTTATAACTAGACAAGATGATAGTACATAGTAACTACTTATAACTAGACAAGATGATAGTACATAGTAACTACTTATAACTAGACAAGATGATAGTACATAGTAACTACTTATAACTAGACAAGATGATAGTACGTAGTAACTACTTTATAACTAGACAAGATGATAGACGAGTAACTACTTATAACCTAGACAAGATGATAGTACTAGTAAACTAATTATAACTAGACAAGATGATAGTACATAGTAACTACTTATAACTAGACAAGAAATGATAAACATAGTACTACTGTACTTATAACTAGACAAGATATAGTACATAGTAACACTTATAACTAGACAAATATGTATAGTACATAGTAAACTACTTATAAAACTAGACAAATGTATAGTACATAGTAACTAAGTTGTACTTAAAACAAGACAAGATGATAGTACATAGTAAACTACTTATAACTAAGACAAATATAGTTCATAATAAACTACTTAAACTAGAACAAAGATGAAAGACATAGTAACTACTGTACTTATAACTAAGAACAAGATGATCAGTAAAAAGTAACTCTATATAATCTAGACAAGATTAGTACATAGTAACTACTGTACTTATAACTAGACAAGATAAGTACATGTAAACTACAAACTTATAACTAGACAAATGATAGTCAATAGTAACAACATAAAACTAACAAGATATAGAACACAGTAACTACTTAAAACTAACAAGATGATAGTAAAAGTAACTCTTCAAACTAACAATTGATTTAGTTGATACAATCATATTACTGTTAAAACGAAAGTCAGGTATTCCACATGGACACGCTTGTGGTGGTAACATTTAATTTTAAAAATTCAATAGTTAAAATACAAAGGCAAAATGTCATAAAAATCAATAAAAAAATCAGTAAAAAAATCAAAATAAAAAAGTTAGTAAAAATAAGTCAAATCAAAAAGTCAGTCAAAAAATCAGTCAAATCATAAAAGTTAGTACAAATAATCAAAGTCAAAGGCAGTCAAAAAAGTCATCAAAATCACAAAGTTAGTAAAAATAAATCAAGTCAAAAAGCAGTCAAAAAAGAGTCAAAATACAAAGTTAGTAAAAAAAATCCCAAAATCAAAAAAGGGAGTCAAAAAAGTCATCAAAATCCAAATTATAAAAAAAAAAGTCAAAGTCAAAAATCATCAAAAAAATCTCAAAATCACAAGATAAAAAAAAGTCAAAAATCGAAAAGTCAGCAAAAAAATCAGTCAAAATCACAAGTTAGTAAAAAAGTCAAAGTCAAAAAAGGGAGTCAAAAAGCAGTCAAAAATCAAAAACGAAGATATTTCCACATGATTTTTTACATTTTTGGGGGGCATTTTTTTTGTACATGTAACAATCCATCTTTGTCTTCGACTTTTAATTTTTTTAACGAACTGAAAAGTTTATTAAAATTCTTAAAAATTAGAACCTTTCATTCATAACTAATGCATCTTTAATAAAAAATACTTAATTTAGTTTTAAATCTACTTAGTGCTCGGTAAAACGGATAATACGGTTAATGACCTGATCGAATTATTTGCAGCCCATATGCAAAAAAATCTAATTGGTTCTAGAACCTTCATTTGTTATAGAGTTCATTATAGCATTCATCTTATACATTTGTTCATTATAGTGTTTTTTCATTACAACTTTCGTTAAAAGCATTCAATTTTTTTAAAGAATTTGTTCATTATTGCGTTTGTTCATTATATTGTTTGTTCATTATAGCGTTTCGTTCATTATAGTGCTCGTTCATTATACCCATTCATTCATTATAGTCTTAATTCATTATGTCGTTTGTTCATTATAGCATTCATTATAGCTTTCGTTCATTATAGCGTTCGTTCATTATAGCGTTCATTCATTACACATTCATTCATTACATCATCATTCATTACAGTATTCATTCATTAAAGGGGTAATCCTGTCCCGGGTTTTCCCAAATACAGTGGTACCTTGACTTACGAGTTTAATTTTCCATGACCAAGTTTCGTAACTCAATTTGCTCGTATATCAAAACAACTTTCCTAAATAAATTAATTGAAATGCCATTAATTTTTTTCCAGCCCCAAAAAAAAAACCACCCCAATTGTTATGGGTTTAAATAAGAAAAATGTATTTAATAAATAAGAAATACTGTATACTCCACCCACCACCTTCACTGCTCTGCCCACCACTATCTCTACTACAACCCACCAACTATCTCTACTACACCCACCACCCTCACTATACCCACCACCATATCTATTTCCTCCCACCATTATCATAACTCCATCCACCACCCTCACTTCTCCACCCACCACCATCTCTACTCCACCCAAAACCTTCACTACTCCACCCCACCACCATCTCTTCTAAAACCCACCACCCTCACAACTCCACCCCCACCATTATCACCTACTCCATCCACCACCACAATTACTCCACCCACCACCATCACTACTCCTCCCACCACTATCAGTAACTCCACCCCCACTATCAGTAACTCCGCCCACCACTATCCGTACTCCACCGACCACCATGGACTAACGCCACCCACCACTATCAGTACTCCACCCACCACTATCACTACTCCACCGACCACCATGACTACTCCCCCCAACCACCATGACTACTCCACCCCCCCACCATCACTACTCCAACCCACCACCATCACTACCCACCCACAACTACCAGTACTCGACCCACCTTAATTTTTCCCGGGAAAAACTCTATGTTGAAATGGAGGTTACCACCCTTCCCCCAGTTTATACGAGAACCAAACAAGGACGAGGTGCCTCACAACAATCTAGGATTAGTGTGGGAGTACAGTGGACCCCCGACTAACGATCAGCTCCCAACTCGACCCAGTTATGTAAGTGTATTTTTGTAAGTGCTTTTGTACGTGAATTTCTGGGGGTCTGAAACAGACTAATCTATTTCACAATATTCCTTATGGAACAAATTCGGTCGGTAACGGCACCCGAACAGACGTCTGAAATGAAATAATATCGTTAGTTGAGGGTCCACCGTACTATCCTTCCAGTTATGTCTTGGAAGAGCATGTGGGATGGGACGAAGTACCTGACTTTTCCTCTGGGTACAGAGTTAGATTTGACTTCAGATACACCAATATGCCACCAATTAGTGGTGGTATATCTGAAGCTCACTCATAGCTCGGATTTTGGCTTGCAACTCAAAGCAAAAAACTGACCGAGCAAGGGCTCGTAACTCGAAAACATCGTAAGTTGGGGCACTCGTAAGTCAAGGTACGACTGTACAAAAACTTAACAATGAAAAATATAATATAAAACTGCAAAAAAGTGCATAAATGTGCATTTAAACTCCTGAAAGAATATCAGTAATACTTGTAATAAAAAATAATAAATTGGTATAAAAAATACAATAGTTTATCCTAGCTTAGTGTTTGTGATGATGCATGACAGAGGCAGAGGAGAGAATTACTGAGAAGAGGTGGAAGGAGTGAAGTCCTCCTTCTTAGTCCTTGTCGGTGGCTGTCCTACAGGCGGTTCCTCCATAGGATTTTTTTCAACGTTTTAATATTTTCAATTTATTGGGAAAACTGTTTATGCAAATATTCGTGTTTGTTATAATATGCCCCACTGTACAGGTACCATGTGCTTGAACACATCTTAAGTTTGCCTGTAATGCTGTGCATATATAGAGGTTTTCTGCATGTACACCCAAATGTCACTCACCTTTGTACAAACATTGTATATCTGAAATAAAATTATTATTATTATTAGTGTGATATTTTTGAAAATGTGATTGAAAAAGAGCGTCTAAAACTGAATGCTGTGTGAAAAGGCTTCACAGTGTACAAAGTTATTCAATTATACCTGGAAATATCTGGAGAGACTTTCAGGGATACACCCCCTGCGGCTCGGTCTGTGAGCAGGCGGTGCTTTTTCAAGTGTAATTTCTCCTTAGCCTTTAATGACTTACCTAGAATGCTGGTGAAGGGTTTCTGGTCCAAGAAATTGGAGCTACCTTTCTCTTCTCAAAATCCCAATGGAAATAAGTCACTTTGACTGATTTTTTTTGGGGTTATCCTAAGGAAATTTACACTATGCAAGAAATACTGAACTATGCACAAATAACCCGTGACTTTTGTAAATGGTCCAAGTCGACCGAAATGTCGTCGTAAGCTTCTCTCTTTTATGTGCGGGTTATTTGTGTATCGTTCCAGTCACGGTATTGTGCCTTTTTTGTTATTAATACTGAACTATAAATGAAAATTGACTGTACTGGACAAATTAAGGAGCATCTTACGCACGTGCTGACACTTACCTACTAAGGTTACACAAGTACTGACGCAAACTGAGGCAAACTACACAAGTGCGGAGTCTTACCGGCACAAATTACACAGCTTGTCCACTTCCGTGTCCTCCGTGCACAGTGACGGTAACTCACACTGTGATCCCATTATATGACTCTTCGTCACCTTCAGGGTCCAATCCCCAAAAACAAACACTTCGCACTGAGGCGGAGGAAATTTAAGTTCGGCTGGATCGGACATCCTGAAACCAAGATAAAGATATTATGAAAAAAAAAAAGGATTGCTGCGTCTCTTTCCTGTCCTCATAAACATGCAAGGTTTCAGGTACGTCTTGCCTCTTCTACTTACACTTAGGGAGAACATGACAATGACATACAAAATATTGCAAGGAATAGATAAGGTGGACAGAGACAGGATGTTCCAGAAATGTGACACAGCAACAAGGTGTCACAGTTGCAAGTTGAAGACTCAGATGAATCACAGGATGTTAGGAAATATTTCTTCAGTCACAGAGTTGTCAGGAAGTGCAATAGTCTGGGAAGTGACTAGTGGAGTCAGGAACCATACATAGTTCTAAGAAGAGGTATGACAAACTCATGGAGCAAGTTGAGAGAGGACCTAGTAGCAGCCAGTGAAGAGGCAGGGCCAGGAGCTGAATCTCGACCCCTGCAACCATAAATAGATGAGTACATACATGTACAAAACATACATACACACCCCTCTGGGTTTTCTTCTATTGTCTTACTAGTTCTTGTTCTTATTTCCTCTCATCTCTTATTTCCACTCATCTCTTATTTCTTCTCTTCTCTTTTTCCACTCATCTCTTATTATCCTCTTATCTCTTAATCTCTTATTTCCTCTCATCTCTTATTTCCTCTCATCTCTTATTTCCTCTCATCTCTTATTTCTTCTCATCTCTTATTTCCTCTCATCTCTTAATCTCTATTTCTTCTCATCTCTTATTTCCTCTCATCTCTTAATCTCTTATTTCCTCTCATCTCTTATTTCCTCTCATCTCTTATTTCCTCTACATCTCTTATTTTCTTCTCATCTCTTATTTCCTCTCATCTCTTATTTCCTCTCATCTCTTATTTCCTCTCATCTCTTATTTCTTTCTCATCTCTTATTTCCTCTCATCTTTTTATTTCCTCTCATCTCTTATTTCCTCTCATACCGTTATTTTTGGGGGGGTGAAAATAAAGGGGAAACATACAAAATTTTGGCAAGGGAAAAAAGGGGGACAATTTTAAGACCAGAGGAAGGAGGAAAGAAATGGGGAATTTAAAAATTCAAGTTTGGGGTTTTTTTAAAGAAATTGGGAACAAAAGGGGGTTTAAAACTTTCATCGGAAGGGGTTTTCAGGGAAGAAAGTTTTGGGAAGGGAAAAGGGGAAGTATGGAACCTTAAAAATAGATTAAGGGGGGGGAGGGACAAATAGGAAAAAAATTTTTAGAGGGGGGGTTTAGGGGGGGCCGGGTGAAGAAGGGGGGGCCCGGAGTTTTGAAAATTTAGATGGAAACCCAATTTTTAAAAAAAGGGGATAAAAGAAAACAAAAAATTTTCAAAACCCCCTTGGGGTTTTTTTTTAAATTTTGTTTAAAAGCTTTTTTTAAAATTTTAATTTCATTTTTTTCCCCACAATTTTAACCCTTTTTTTTTTTACTATTTTGGAAAATTTAATTTTTCCCAAAATCTTTAAATTTCTCATTAAAAATTTAAACTTTAATTCCTTTCATCTTTAAAAATTTTTTAAAAAATTTATTTTTTCCAAATTTTTTCAAAAAAAATTTTCCAAAACGTTGGTTAATTTTAAAATTTTAAAAAATTTTCCTTTTTAAATTTTTCAAAAATTTTCCAAATTTATTTTTAAAAAATTTTAATAATTAAAATTTTAAAAACCCAAAAAAATTTTAAATTTTCCCAATTTTTTAAAATTTTAAAAATTTTAATTTTCTAATCGTTAAAAACCCTGAAAACCAAATAATTTTTTTAAAAAATAGGAAAAAGTTTAAATAAAAGGGGACGGTGGAACCAGGTTTCTTTTTTAATTCCGTCGGGGGGAAAATTTTTGTTAGGGCGAAATTTTTTTAATTTAATTTCCCCCCTTGGTAAAAAATGAAAAAATTTCCCGGGGAAACCCCCCCGTTTGAAAAAAAAATTTTTTTCCCCTAAAATTTTTTTTAAACCCACCCTAAAAAAAAAAGGGATAAACCTTCTACCCCAAACTTTTTTTGGGTACATTTTAAAGGAAAAAAGACTTTATATTTTACAGGGGGAAACCCCCCTTAAGGATTCCCCTCCTTTTTTTGGGGGACCCCTTTTTTTTTAAAGGGGGGCCCTTTTTTGGTACGGGGATTTTTGGGTTTTTGTAAAGGGGCCCCCTTCCTTCCCAATACCCCCCTTTAATGGGGAAAAATTGGTCATTTCCCTTCCCCAACCGGCTTCAAACTGGTAAAAAGGGTTTTTTTTCCCGGGGTTTCCACTTAAACCTTTTCACAGTTTTTTCCTTTTATCAAATTTCTTGTTCCTTTTTATTTTTTTCCCTTTTCCCCCAGGGGGGGGTCTTTCTTTTGTTAAGCCATCGTGGTTAGGTTTTAAATTGCCCCTCCCAAAACCCCTTCCCCCCCTTATCCCCAAATTCCCCCAAAAAAAAAAAAAAAAAAAAAAATTTTAAAACGGGGGCCTTAAAATTTTCGGGTTAGTCAAATTCAAAACCCCTTTTTGTTAAAAAAAATTTAGGCTGTTTTTTTCCAAGAAAAAAGAAAGGGGGGTTTTGGGATTCCCTAAAAAATGGGTTTAAATTTTGGGGGTTTTAAGATTAAAAAATACAAGTTTTTTAAATTTCGGGGTTTAAAGGGAAGAAAAAGAGTTTTGTGTTATTTTTTAAATTTCAAAAATTTGTGGTATGGGGTTGGGATGGGGGGAATTGGGATCAAAAACTTTCCCCTTTAAGGAAAAAAAAGGGGGAGAAAGTTTGGGGTTTAAAGGAATGAAGGGGGGCCTTTGAACCAAGGGGGAAAGGTTAATTTTTTAGGGGATTAATTTTTAAATTAGGGAAAAAAATTTTGTGGTGGAAAAGTTTGGGGTCCCGGGTGAAATGTTAAGGGGGCCCTTAGAAACCTTTTTAAAGGTTTTTTATGGAAATCTTTTTTAAAAAAAGAGGATAAAATAAATTTTTTACAAGAGTTTAAAATTAACAAATAAGTAATTTTTTGGTTATGTATTGGTGATTTTAAAACTTTGAGTAATTGGGTTCATTTTTTAAAAAGGGGCCACAAATAAAACAGATTTCACCTTCTTTTTTTGCCCCCCTTAAACCTGAATAAAAGGGTTTTGGGGGTACAAGGAGAAAAGAAACCCTTTTGGAAAGGAAATTAAGGGTTTTAAAAACCTAAAAAAGGGGGTTTTTTGGGGTTTTAAATTTATAAAACCTGGGCTTTTGGAAATTTAAATCCTAATGAAACCTAGGCCAATGGGGTTGAAGAGGTTTTTGGGTAGGTTTTTTTTAAAAAAGAGTTTAAATTTCCCACAGGTTTTTTTGGCACAGAAAATTTGGGTAAGGGAGGGGAAAAAAGGGCGTTTGGTTTTAAATTTGGGGTTTTGGAAAGATGGGTGGGAAAAATTACTTATAAAAATTTTTCAAAAAAAGGGGTGCCCCCTTTGGTTAGGTTTAAAAAGTTTTTTGGGAGGGAAAAAAAAGGGAAAAAGGGGTTAAAAACAAATAAAAGAGGAAATTTGGAGAGGGGGTGGGATTTTAAAAAAACAAATTTGGGGTTGAAAATTTGGGGGGAAAAATTTTGGGAGGATTTTTTAACTTTAAAAAAGCCCAAAAAAATTTTGCCGTTAAAAAATAGGAAAATTTTTAAATAGGAGATGTTAGGGGGGAATTTTGGAAGATGGGGGGAATTTTTTTGGGGAAATTTGTTAAATGTTGATGAAGATAGGGAATCTGTGATTTCGTGTTAGGGCAAGGAGGAACAACTCTTGAGGAGTGAGGAAACCCATTTTGTGAGTGTGGGGGAAGTTCGTGAGGCAGTGGGGAAAAATGAAAGGGGGTAAGGCGGGCCGGGATTGATGGGAAAAAGGGTGGGAAATTTTAAAAGCGGGGTGGGGATAATTTTTTGGAAAGGGGTTTGGGGTGAAAATTATTTAAAAAAAAGTATGGAAGGGGTTTTAAGGTACCTGGGGATTGGCAGAGAGCATGCATATTTCCCTTTTGTTTAAAGGCAAAGGGGAAAAAAGAAAGTGCAAAAATTTTGGGGATAAGTCTTTTTGGAGTATCCCTGGCAAAGTTTTTAATAAAAATTTTTAATTATTGAAAAAATTTAAGGAGTAAACAGAGAATGGTACAGATGAACAAGGAGGCTTTGGGAAAAGGGTAGGGGGTGTTTTGGCCCGGGTGTTTACAGTGAAACTTATAATTTAACCCCGTTTTTAAAGGAAAGGAAAAAGGGGTCTTTGGGGCATTTAGGGTTTTGGGAAAAAGGGCGTATGAAGGGGGGAAATAGGGGGGCAATGTGGCAGATGTAGCAGGGTTTTTAGGTGTGGAAAAAAGGTTACAAAAAACCCCAGTAAAAGAGTTTTTACGAGGATATGGGGCCAAGTTAGAGTATTGGGAAAGAGGGAAATTTTTCCAAGTAAAAGAAAGGCCCTTGGGAACAAGGATGTGTAAAGTCACCGTGGTTTTTAATATTTTTATAGAGGGGGTTTTGTAAGAGAAGTAAATGCGGGGGGTTTTTTGGCAAGAGGGTGGATTTAAAAAGAAAAAGAATCACCCAAAAAGGGGAGTTGTCACATTTTGCTTTTTGCTGAGACATTTGTGCCTTGGGAATTTCGGAAGAAAAAGTTGCAGAGTTTGGGGGTTTGAATTTGGTAGGGTGTGCAAAAGAAAAAAATTGGGAAAGTAAATACGGAAAAGGGAGAAGGGTTTTAATGAGGTTTAACAAAAAGTTTTAGGTGATAAAAGGGTTGGAAATCAGATTGGAGGGAGAGAAAATGGAGGAGGTGAATGAAATTCAGATTTTTTTGGGGGGGATTTGGAAAGTGTCAGCGGATGGGTCTATGAAAGATGAGGGAATAAAAGAACGATGAGGGGAAAAGGGGTAGTGGTGCCTTGGGGAGTCTGTGGAGAAAAAAAAAACTTTGTCCTTGGAGGCAAAGGGGGGAATGTATGAGAGTAAAATTTTTAAAACCAACGCACTTTTTGGTGTGAACCCTGGGTGATAAAATTTTTGCAGCGGGGAAAGGCTGGGGGCAGTGGAGATGTCATGTCGAGGCAATGGTGTGGTGTTTTAAAATTTCAGGGGTTTGATTTTGGGAAAGTTAGGAGGGGTTGGGGGAAATTACCAAAATGTTGTCCAGAGGCTGGGGAAAAGGGTTGTTGAGGGGGTTTGGGGACATTGGAGAAAAAGGAGCGAAACAGAAAAACTTAAGGGATTATCATTTCTTTTAGGGGAAAGGGAAAAGGGGGGGGGTAGGGGTCGGCCAAGGAAAGGTTGGAGGGGGGGGGTTAAAGGGGGTTTTTGGGTTTGCGGGGGGCTTGGATTTCCACCGGGCAGGTGAGCGTGTTTGATAGGGTAAAGGAAAACAAAGGGGGTTTTTAATACTTGACGTGCTTTTGGAGTGTGGAAAAGGGTAACATTTATGAAGGGTTGGGGGAAAACCCGGGGCGGGCCCGGGACTTGAGTCCGGGAAGAGGGGAAGTACAGTCCCTGCCTCTGAAGGAGGGGGGGTTTTAATGGCGGGTTTTAAAAACTGTATTTTTAAGCACCCTTTGGGCCAAGCAGGATGGAGTAAATTTGAGGGTTTGAAAGTTTTTTTTTTTTTCGGGCCACCCTGCCTTGGGGGGGGAATCGGCCAGTGTGAAAATAAAAAAAAAATGTTTCCTGCTTAGTATCCCGGGAAAACAAACCCGGCCCATTTTTAGAAATCCCAGTTACTAACCAGCCATTTTAATACCCCCAGTTTTACAACCACCATGTTAGTATCCCAGAAAAAAAAAACCACCCATAAAAAATATCCCATTTAAAAAACCCTGTCATTTAGTTTTTCTCAGTATACTAACCAGCCATGTTATTTATCCTATTTATACAAACCACCTTGTTAGTACCCCAGTATACTAACCACCCAAATTTTAAAAAAATCCCGTATGCAAACCCAAAATTTTAAATATCCCAATATACTAACCGTCTTGTTAGAAACCCAGTATACTAACGGCCCAAATTAGACCCAGTATACAAAACCAGCCATTTTTAAAATTTTCCCGGGAAATACAAACGCCCATTTTTGTATCCCATTATATTTTTAACCAGCCATGTTAGTACCCCCATTTATTTTAAACCAGCCATGTTGGGACCCCGGTATACTAACCAGCCTTTTTAAAGTTTCCCAGTAACAAACCCAAACCCAAATTTTTAATATCCCGTATACTAACCTCTATTTAGTATCCCAGTATACAAAACACCCCAGAAAATACCCCAGAAATTACTAACCACCATTTTTTAAAAACCCCCGTATACTAATCAGCCATGTTATACCCCAGTATACAAACCTTCCATGTTAGAAAATTCCCAGGTATTGTTTTAACCTGTCTTGTTAGTATCCCAGTAACTAACCTTTCCCATGTTAAAAATCCCTTTTTCAAACCCCTGCCATGTTATTTCCCAGTATACTAACCTGCCATTTTTGTACCCCCTTATACAAAACCTTTTCCATTTTTAGAAACCCCAGTATACAAACCCTTCCAAGTTAGTTATTCCCAGGATACTAACATGGGATACAACCATTTTAGTATCACGGGTAAAACAAACCTGCTATGTTGGGTATCCATTATCCCTTAACCCTATTTTATTTCCCCAGTAACTAACCGCTATGTTAGCCCCCATTATATTTAACCTGCCAGGGATAAAATCCCAGTATACTAACCGTCATGTTGAAAACCCAGTATAAAAAATTCTATGTTAGTAATCCCAAAAAACCCTAACCTGCATGTTAGTATGCAAGTTACAAACCCTTCCAAGTTATTATCCCAGTTTTACTAACCGCTATGTTAGTACCCCCATTTAACAAACCCGCTAGGGTTTAAAAATCCCATTTATACAAACCCTGCTTTGTTAGGTAATCCTATTTTAAACCCCTAACCCTGCTATGTTGAAACCCCAGTATATAACCTTTTGTTAAAAAACCCAGTATACAAACCCTTGCTATGTTTGTTTTCCCAGTAAAATAACCTGCTATTTTATTTACCCATTTATATTTAAAACCTGCTATTTTTAATTCCCCCAGTAAAAAACCTTTATTTAGAATCCCAGTTTTACAAACCTCTATGTAAGTATCCCATTATACTAACCCCCCCAATTTTATATCCCAGTATACAAACCCCTTCCCAATTAGTATCCCGTAAACAAACCCTTTCCAGTTAGTACCCCAGTAAAAAAACCTGCTATTTTTGTATCCCAGATAAACAAAACCTTCCATTTTTAGTCCCCCAGTAACAACCTCCCAAGTTAGAATCCCGGATACAAAATTTCCTTTTTTAGTTTCCCAGTATCCCTAACCTCCATGGAAGTTTCCCATAACTAACCGCTATGTTAGTACCCGTATACAAAACCCTTATGTTAGTTTTCCCATTTAACTAACCTGCAAATGTTAGTATCCCAGTTATAAACCTAATGTTAGAAAACCCAGTATACTAACCTCTTTTTAGTTTTCCCAGTTACAAACCCTCCCATGTTAGTACCCCGTAAACAACCGCTATGTTAGTATCCTGATACAAACCCCCCCCAGTTAGAAACCCCCGTTAAAACCCTGCTATGTTAGAAATTCCCAGTTTTACTAACCCCCCATGTTAGTATCCCAGTATACAAAACCTGTATGTTAGTATCCAGTATACTAACCTGCTATTTATTATCCCAGTATACAAAACCCTTTATGTTAGTACCCATTATACTAACCTGCTATTTTAAGTACCCCAGAATTTACAAACCTTTGTTAAACCCCATATACAAAACCGGGCTAGGGTTGAAATCCCGTTTACAAACCCTTTCCTTTGTTAGTTTCCCAGTTTTCTAACCTGAATATTTTAGAAACCCCAGTATACAAAACCTTTCCAATTTTGTTTTCCCCAGTATACTAACCTGCTATGGTTAGAATCCCATATACAAACCCCTTGTTAGTAAGTATAAAAAACCCAGTTACAAAACCCTATGTTAGTATCCCAGTATACTAACCTGCATGTTAGTATCCCATATAAAAACCTATGTTAGTACCCAGAATACTAACCTGCTATGTTTTTTACCCAGTTTTCTAACCTCCCTTGAGTACCCCCAAAAAACTAACCTGCTATGTTAGTACCCATATACTAACCTGCTATTTTAGTATCCCAGTATATAAACCTCCAATATTAATCCCAGTATACAAACCCCTGCTATGGTTATATCCCAGTAAACTAAACCCCCTTTGGTTATTGTTAGGTTAATTCCCATATACTAACCTGCTATTTTGTATCCCGGATACAAACCCCCATGTTAGTATCCCAGTATCTAAAATTTCCATGTTATTTACCCCAGTAAAAAACCTCCATGTTTAATCCCAGTATCCTAACCGGGCTATGTTAAAAAATCCAGAAAAAAAAACCCTTTCCATTTTATTTATCCCAGTATACAAACCTGTATGTTAAGTACCCCCAGTATCCTAACCTTCCAGTTAGAAACCCAGTATACAAAAACCTGCTATTTTTAGTACCCCAAATTACTAACCCCCATTTAGTACCCCCCCCCCCCCTATTTTTCCCCCCCTTCCCCCCCATGTTTTAATTTTTCCCCAGTATACAAACCTGCAAATTTTAAATACCCCAAAGTATACTAACCTAAAGTTTTACCCCATTTTTTAACAAACCCCTATTTTTGTACCCCCATTAAAACTAACCTGCTTTGTTAATTTTCCTTTAATTCCCATTTACTAACCTGCTATTTTAAATACCCCGTATACAAAAACCTTTGTTAGTTTAATATCCAAACTGTTTTAAGTATTTTTTCATTTTCCCCCAAATAAAATAACTTTACTAAAGTTTTTCCCGGTAAATGCCTCTAATTCCCCCCCCCCAAAATAATAACTGCAAAATTTTGTAAAAAACCTTGAAGTTATGTGTAAAATTAAAAAAAAATTCCCCTGTTACTCCCTTTGATTTTGTTTGTTGGTTTTGGGGTTGTTAATTACCATTAAAAAAACCGTAAATGAACCCTTCCCGAATTCAGAGGATTCCCCGTTAATAGGAATTTTTAATTTTTTTCCCGGGAGAAAAATCAGAACAGGGGATAACTCCCCCAAACCCCTTTTAACCCGGGAACAAAACCAATACCCGGGTTTTTCCTCCTTTTTTTTAAAAGTTCCATGTTTCTAATATTTTTCCATTCAACCTCTAATACCCAGTTACCTAACAAACCCGCCCCTTTTTTAGCCCTTACTAATTCTTTTAAAACCCAATTCTCCTTTAATTTTCCCAAAATTGATTATCCTGCATTTAATTAAACAACCTTTTTGTTGGGCCCCAGAATCTCCGCAAGGGAGTCCCCAGTTACAAAACTTGGACCCCAAATTTACTTCCTCTTTTTAAAAAACCCAATACAACCTTTTTGGAAAATTCCCGTTAAAAAATTTTTAATACCCCAAAAAACCGGGTGGTGTTGGATCAAAAAATACCCAACCGGTGGAAAATTCCCAGTAAAAATAACCCCAGGGGTTGGTCACCGGTATAAAAAAAACCAAGGGGTTCCCGGTTTTCCCGGGTTTTTATAATAAAAACTTTTTAGCCCGTTTTACTTCCTAAAAATTTAAATAATACAACCCCCGGGTTTTTCCCTTTCCCTGCCAAATTAAATAATAAAAACCCAGGGGTTTGGTTTTAACTCCTGGTTAAAAAATTTTAATACAACCCTGGTTTTTCCCTTTCCCTTGGTTTTTAAAAAAATACAAAACCTCCCTTTTTTGTAGCCCTGGTTTAATAATTTTATACCCTTTTCCCGGGTTTTTGGTTTCCCTTTCCTGTTTTTTAAATAATACAACCCCCCCGGGTTGTATTCCCGTAAAAAATAACCCCTTTGTTCCCCGGTTTTATAATCCCCGGGTTTTTTATTTCCCGTTAAAAAATTTTTTAACCATTTTTAATCCGCAAAGAAAAAAACCCAAACCCCAACCGGGTTAGTTGGTATAAATTTAAAAACCGCCGGGGCCAGTTTGGCCCCAAAAAATAACCGGCCTTTGGTTTTTTCCCAACTCCGGGTTTTTATAAAGAATACAAACCTTTTTTGGTTTCACTTTTCCGGGAAAAAAAAAATTTTCCCACCTGGTTTTAAGTTTTTAACTTTTAAAAAAAATAAACCTTGTGGTCGGTTTTTTTCTAAATTAAAACCCCAATTTTTTTTCCCAAATAATTTTTAAAACCTGGGGGGAAAAAGTTAAAAAAAAAACCGGGTGGGTTTTCACGTTGTTTTTTGGGGTTGGAAGGTTGGAAAAAACCCAACCAACAAGCCTTTTGGGTTCACCGCCCTGGGTTCTTAAATTAACCTTTCCGGTTTTTCCCGGGGGTTTGCCAAAAATTTAAACCCCCACCCTTCCTTCCCCTTTTCTAAAAACCCACCAGCCTTCCCCCAGGAAAAAAATAATTCCAGCCTTGGTTTTTTCCTTCCCCTCAAAAATAAAAATAAAAACCCCTTTAAAGCCCTCTAAAAAAAAATTTTTTAACCCCCCACCCTTAATTTCCCCCTCCTTTTCTAAAAAAAAAAAAACCCCACCACCCTTGGGGCACTCCGAAAAAAAAAAATTAAAACCACCCGGTGGTCACGTCCGCTAAAAAAATCACCACCCTGGTGGTCACGTCCCGGTCATAAATAAAACCACCCCCGGGTGGCACTTTCCCGGGTTTCATAAAAAATTTCCCACCACCCTTTGGTGGTCAGTCCTGCAAAAATTAATACCCGCTTGGTGGTCACGCCCTGGCCCAAAAAAATACACCCCCTTGGGGGGGTCCCCCCCAAAAACCAAAACCTGGTGGTCACTTCCTCTAAAAATAAAACCCGGGTTTTTGGGGGTTTCCCCAAAAAAACCACCGGGTTGGTGGGGGTCCTGGAATAAAAAAAAAACCCACCTGGTGGTCAGGGTTGTAATAAATAATACCCACCCTTGGGGGCCATTTTAAAAAACCACCACCCCGGGTTTGGTCACGTCCTGTAAAAAAATACACCACCCTTGGTGGCCCACGTCCGTAATAAAAAATTTTACCCCCAAGCCTGGTGGTCACGTCCTGGTCATAAATAAAAACCCACCCGGGTTGGTAAGGCCCTGGCATAAATAAAACACCAGCCTTGGGGGCCCTAAAAAACACCAGCCGGGTTTGGGTCACGTCCTCCCCCAAAATAAACCCCACTCCTTGGTAACGCGCAATTTTTAACCGCTGGGGGCCCGCCCGGGTCATCTAAAAAAATTTTCACCGCCTGGGGAAGTTTAAAAAATTAAAATGGGGGAAATTGTTTAAAAAGTACAGGCGCCTTGGGAATTTCCTTCTTTTTCCCCTTCTTGGGGAAGGGTTGCAAAAATTTCACCGTTTTGCCCCCCGGGCCGGGGGGTCACCCTGAAAAATTTAATAACCTTTGGGTTGCCCTAAAACCGCCTGGGGAACCCCGGTTTTGTCATAATAATTACAGGGGGTGGTAGTCCCCTAATTTCCCAGCGGGTTTGGTCCCCTTTTAAAATTTAAACCTTTGGTTTGCCCCCAACACCTCCGGTGGTAACTTTGGTTTAAAAATTTTCCGATTGGGGAAAGGGTTCACCGGTCAATTAAATAAAATTCCCCCCGTTTTTCCCTCCTCGCAAAGGGGGAATAAACCCCGTTGGTTCGCCCTACCCCCCTTTCACGCCCTTGCGTCCCGGGCGGGCCCTAAACCCCAGTTTCCGGCCCCAAACTTTTTTAAATCGTGTTTTTTTTTTAAAAAACCGGTCTCTTAAGTCACCTCTTAAAATTGTTTCCACGGGGGGTTATTTCAAAACTTTTTGTCAGGGCCCTCCCAGGGGGGTTTTTTTTCCGCAACAGTTGGCCTTAAAACCTTTTTAAAATTTTCGTTTTTTGGGACCTCTTTGGAACTTTTTTCACCAATCTTATGCGGGTTTGCCCTCCCTTCCTTGCTTTGCAACCCACGCGGCCCTCCAAAAGTGGCACAAATCTTTGGGAACGTTTTTTGGGCCCTCAAACTTTTCAAAACTTACCTGGGGTTAAAATTTTACCTTTGAAAATTTGGGGAAAGGGTTTAAATAATTTTTTTAAATTGGGGGAGGTTCTTTCCAAAAGTATTTCAATTTTGAAAGGTGATTTCCCTTTTCCTTTTAATTTTGGGGAATTAAAAATGTGGGGTTCTTCCCCTCCTTTTCCCCTTTCTTACCCCCCTTCCGGGAGTCCGATCCCTGGCCCAATTTAAATTCCTCGGGAAATTTTTGGGTCCCCCACAGGAAGGGGTTATTTTTTTTTGGGGGGGCCTAAAACCCCCCAAATTTTTAAACCCCAAAAATCTTTGGTCACCCATCTTATGTTCAGGGGGTGTTTCCAAACCTTACTTGTTTTTTGCGCCCCAGGCGCAGGTTTTAAAACCGCCCGGGGCTCAAACTTTTTTAGTTTTCGTTTTCTGGAATTTCCCCTTTTGTCACCATCTTATTTTTTTGGGGCTCGGACTGTCTTTCTTTTTTTTTAAAACTTTTCTCATCTTCGGATTTTCCTGTCCCTTTTTCCCGATTTTTCCCTCCTTGCCCCTGGAGATCTTTCCCACTTGGGGGGTCTTTTCCCTTTTTCCCCCCCAAAAGGAGGGACAAAGTGTTGGTTGGGGACAAGTGTGGGGGAATTACCGAGTTTTTGGGGAAAGGGGGTGTATTGGAGGGGAATACTAATTTTTTTTGTTTGCTGATAAGGGTTTGTGTAAAATGTGGTAAAAATTATTTTTGTCTTCATTCCAAGAAAATTTGTTCTAATGTTTTAAAAGTGTTTGGGGTTTTGTAGTAATTAACGAGAAAGTATTTTTTTTGGGTTTTGGTAACTCTCAAGAAAACTCTGGGCCCCATGAAGGGGAACCTTAAAAAATGGCACGCCCCCCAAACAGGCCACTAAAACCCAAATTTTGCCTGTGCTAGCGAATTTATTTTGGGGAAACGTGATAGTGATATACCTAGTGAAACAAAAAAACATGTTGTTTTAAAAATGGTTTGTAGGAAGCCTTCCTTCACTCCGCCTCGCCTGCCCCCCGTCCTTCCCCCCCGATTTGGGAAAACCAGCCCTTTCGCCCTCTATTTGCAGGTTGGGCGGTTTTTTGCCGGGACCACAAAAAGGGGGCTTGAGTGCCCGTGTCAGTCCTCTGTGCCCACTCCACTCATTTTTTACAAATTTGGTCTCCTGGGGGGCCTACCTACCTGTTACAAAAATACCATTTGGGTTTGAAAAGGGGTTTAGCAAGCACACTCAAGAAAGTTTGGGAAACCCAGCATTCCAAGCTAGCCAGAACAAGAAAAGGGAAACCTGCAAAACAGCTGTCCTAAACCCCCCGGCATGTCTAAAATAAAAATTTTCAAACAGTGCTGCGGGGCATACCAGTGTTTCCTGAAAGTGACTTAGTTAAGAACAATTTAACGGAAATTGCAGCATGACTTTTTAAGGGGAAGCCAGAGGTTCCCCAAATAAACATAGAAAATTTGTGGGGGAAGGCTTGTACCAAGTGAACATTCATCTTTTACGTGTGCTAGAAGTTTTTTAATGTCTGTTTTTCCCCAACATTTTTAATTGAAATTTGTAACCCTTTTTTTAAAGATTTTAAAAAGGGGCTCGGGAGTGTACTTCAGTGTATGACCCCTTCCTTTTGATAAATCATTTAATACAGCTCGGGCTCGTGAAAACTGAAAAAAATTTAAAAAGGTTACTTTAATTTAAATTTGCTTGTCCTAGTGTCATTGTTGTTTTTTTCTAATACATTTTCTCTTTTCAGACTGAAACTTTACTGCTAAATTCCCCGTAATATTTTAATTTTCCCTGTTTATCGGGGAGTGAGTGTGTTTAAATTATGTTCAACTGTGGGTGAGTGTTTTAAACAATTATCTTTGTAATTTTAAAATTTTTTTTTTTTTTTGAACAAGCTTACTGCTGGCCCCTAATGTTTTAGTTTCATGAATACTTTTCTTTCTTGAGTAATTCGGTTTTCCTTTTTTAAATGTTAAGCAAGAGTCAGCCTGTTTAAAATTTTATGTTCCTTGCCATCTCAACAAATTTTGGGGCCAAACGCCTAGTTAAAAAATTTTAATAGTAACCCAAATTTGGGAATCATTATACTTTAGTTAACTTGTGTAAAAATTTTTTTTAATATTTGATCAACTGGATTGTGTTTAACTTCTGATACACCAATTTTTAAAGACTGCAGACACCCTACTGACACATAAAAAACACATTAAAAAGCTGGTAAACCCCCCCAGAAGCTGGGGCCCTTTTTGTGACCTTGAAATTAGTGTTTTTTTTACGGGCCAGCGGTGTAACCCCTCTCACCCAAAAATTTTTTCAACACAAGTGTATTTTTAAGTTTATTTAAAATGTACCCCTTTGGTTTTAATTTGGTAAAACTTGTAAACAAGTTAAAAGCGGGTGTAAGGGTTTTTTAGGTTTCTGGTTTATCCCTTTTTAACTGCACCTTAAAGCTTGCTTTAAATTTTTAAAAATAGTAAAGTGTGAGTTACCCCCGGGTGGACCAAGCAAGTTTGAACCCCGAGTAAATTTTTCTCATTGTCACTGTTTAATTTTTACCTAGTTACCTTTTTTTTTTTTTTGTTTTTTTTTTTTTTTTTTTAGTAATTCTGTTTTTCAAAACTAGGGGTTGGGGGGAAGGTTGTCTCACGTTTTATTAAGATGTCTGTTATATTATTATTTCAATGAGGTTTCATTTTGGGGGCAGTAGCCTGAACTAATTTAAGTGGAAGTTATATTTTAACCTCATGTTTAAGTGTGTATGTCAAATTCTTAAATTTTTTTGTCCAAAAATTTTCCTACTTTTTTTCCTCTCTCTCCCTCTCCCCTCTCTCTCTCCCCCTCCCCTCTCTCCCCCTCCCCTCTTTTCCTCTTCTCTTCTCTCTCTCCCTCCTCTCTCTCTCGTCTCTCTTCTTCATCTTTTTAATTTTTAATAAAAGGGGTAAGACCCGCCTGTTACCATCCATTTAAAATGTACCCAAAATTATTAAAAAAAAATACAAAAAAGTTTTCTAAAAAATATTTTTAAGTAGGTGTGTATTTTTTAAATTTGTAGTAACCCGAGTTTAAATATTAAATTTTAAATGTTTATTGAACTTGAACACTTGTTCATAAGTCTATTTTAGACTTCTGACTTTTAAAAGGGAAATATTTTCTCTTGCATAAGCTGTAAGGGAAAGAAAAAGCGAGGAAAATTTTTGTGTTGGGGAGCCCTTAAAAGATATCATCACTGGCAAAACATAGTGGGGTTAACAAAACCCGATTTCATCACTGGCAAACATGGTTTAGGGCTTTCACGAGATAAACACACTGGGGAAAAATTGGAGTCTTAAAACGAGATATCATCACTTTGGGAAACATGGCAACTGCATAGAGGAACCCATTTCCCGCAGGGGAAGGTTTAAAGATGATAGCTTCCCCGACCTTTTTAAAAAAAAACAAAAGGAGAAAAAAATGAGAAAGGGGTAAGCGTCCCACGTAGTCAGACTCACTTGGGCCCCGTAGACAATGTGATACTAAAAATCCCCTTTGGGGGCACCGAGGCTGCAAAAAGTCTTTCTCAAAAGGGAAAAATTTTGTTAACTGAACTTCCCTGACAACAAAACCCCGCTGCCTGTAAAATTCATGACAACACCCTGATGCCGCTAAATTTGCATGGGCAACCCCCCCTGATGCCTGCTAAAGGTGCATGACAGCACCCCTTTTTGGAAATTTATTTTGGGCCCTAAAGTTTCCCCCAGGACCGATCCGACATGGCCGTAATGGAGCGGCTGAGCTGGGTGACCCTTTAAAACCCCCCAAACAAAAGCGTTCTTCCCCCCAAAACCCCTTATAAACACAAATTTTCTCCCCGGGGGGGGGCCCTGGGTGGGAAGTTATTTAAAATTTTTAGATTTTTCCCCTTTAGGGGAAAGGGGTAAGGGAGTTTTAAATGTTAGTAAATTAAATTAGGGTTTAAATAAGGCAACTGTAGAAATAATAAAGTAGACCTAAACCTTTTAAAATAGGTATAATAGGCCGATAAAGTAAAGGAAACACCCAGGTTTAAGTTTAGAAAGGGGGAACTGGCAGCCCTACTTGAATGAAAGAGGGGGCCCG
This sequence comes from Cherax quadricarinatus, assembly GCF_026875155.1. NCBI lineage: Eukaryota > Metazoa > Arthropoda > Malacostraca > Decapoda > Parastacidae > Cherax > Cherax quadricarinatus. The sequence continues at coordinate 19,069,127 of NC_069495.1, read as the reverse complement.
GGGCTCAAAGACACAAAAGCGTCCTTCTTAAGGGCAGGGCACCAATGGCAACCCGGTTCCCCGGGATAGCAGGGAAGGGGCCCCCCACGTGTCTTTACATTTGAGACCTGGGGAAATTGAAAGAGGCAAAATCGGGTACCGGGAGGGTGACCCCCCGTCAGGCCCATACATTTAAAACAAGACCTCCACTTTTTTCGTTTTAAATTTTTGGCCATGCCGGGGGGAGATTGTGGGTGAGTTGATCTTGGGGGCCCCGGGGTGGGAACAGGCGTTTCCCTGCCCCGTAAAGTACCAGGTCTCAGGGCAGTCCCCGGAAGTAGTGTTTCCCTGTCTGCATTTGTTATACAGGGGGTACATCCCCTGGGGTATAGGAAAATTTTTGAGGGCAGGAAAGGGCACTAATAACGATTGAATATTGCAGGAATTAAGGGCCCCCGGGTTTTCACGTGGGTTTTTGAGGGGAATCCAAAGGGGGTAAAGGGTAAGCTTAGGGAAGTTGAAATCAGGTATATGGCCCAAAAACCCAATTTAAATTTGTCCTTTTACGGGCAAAGCAGGCGAGTTTCTTGGGAACATTTGCTGTGAAAATCTTGTTTAAACTTGTAAAAAACTGTCCTATAAGCACTTGTGAGGCTGAGGGACCCCCCTCAGAGCCTCGGTTTTTTAACAGGTTTGCCAGGGTAGGTGACTTTTACCTTTGGGGGCAGTCCACACAAATTTTCACAACCCTGCTGCCTGCTAAGTTTTGGGATGATAACACCCCATTCCCGAAAATGTGCATGACAAACCCTGATGCCTGTTAAGTGTGCATTTACAACAACCCCATGCCAGCTAAGTGTGCAAGACCAAAAACCCGCGGGCCTTTCTAAGTGTGCCCTGACAAACCCCCCTGAAAGCCTGCCAAGGTGCCCGACAACACCCTTTCGCCTGCTAATTGCATGACAAACCCTGATGCCCGCTTAAATGTGCATGACAACACCCCGGGTGCCGGGGGGGGGGGTAAGGTTTCTGACAACCCCGATGCCTGCTAATTTTGCAGAAAACACCCTGCTGCCTGCTAAGTGTGGGTTTACAACACCCTGATGCCTTGGGGTAAGTTTAAGACAACACCCTGCTGGGCCCGCTAAAATGTGCATGACAACACCCTGCTGCCTGTAAGTGTGCATGGAAAAAACACCCCATGCCTGCTAAGTGTTCAAGACAAACCCGCTGGGCCCGCTAAGTGTTTCATGACAACCCCCCCGCTGCCTGCTAAGGTGTATGACAACACCCCGATTGGGCCCGTAAGTGGCTTTAAAAAACACCCTGCTGCCTTTCTTTAAGGGGGGGGTGGGGTTTACCCACCTATCCCTGCTAAGTTGCATGACCCAAAACCCTGTGCCTGTAAGTGTGGGATGACAACACCCTGCTGCCTGCCAAAATGTGGGAGGACAACACCCTCTGCCTGCTAAGGTGCTTGGGCAACACCCCTGCTGCCTGCAAAATGGGGCAAGGCTATGGGAAAACTGTAAAGAAAAAATCCTAAGTCCCAAGGGTCCAAATTTTGGAAAAAAACACACAACTTTGTGTTTGTGGAACAGAATGCAGAACTGATCAAAGATCTTTCTTAGTTTCAAAATTTTTGGGGGTTTTTAACTGCTCCGACCTCAAACAGACAAATCACCACTTTAAAAAAAAAGGGTCGTACATAACTTTTGGGAAAACCCCCTCCCGCTTTGGGCCCATTCCCCCTCGACTCTCGTGAAAACATATCATCAACCTTTAAAAAACTTAAAAAGGGAAAAACCCAAATTTTTTGCCCTTTTGGGGGGGGTCCCCCGTGCCCCCCCCCCGGGAAAATTGGGTGGGATGGTTTTTCGTTTTTCCAAACCCCGAAGTGTACCTACCCCCTAAAAGTAGGGGTTACAAAACCAGCACTATGGGGCCCTGTTGCCCGTGACTGTGGAAACTACATTCTTTGGAAAGGTAAGTGTGCTGGGGGGAAAAATTTTCCCCTAGAGAATGCCCGTTGGCCCCCGACAGCCCCAAAAATTTTAAAAAGTATTAACTGTAAAGAAGTTGGGGTTTACATTTTTTCCCCCAAGGACTGCAGTCAGAACCCAAACAAACCCGGGTGTAAAACCCGAAAACAGTCCCCCCTTTTAAAGGTAAAGAGGGTGAGGCCATCCAGTCTACCACAGCCAGGAAACTGGTGGCTAAAGCTCCCCCCTTTTAAAAACACGGGGGCCCCGGGGTTTGATTTTCCCCGGGGGGTAGAAATATTTCGACAAAGTTTTCCCCCAAAAACCTGTTTTTTTCCCCCGTTCAAACCCAGCACAAATAGGTACCTGGGGTTTGTTACTGGTGTGGGTGGCATTTCCGGGGGAACAAGTTTTTGGACCCCCAAAGGAAATAAGTTAGACAGGGCCCCCCGAGACGCACTGGGCCTTTTTTGGGTTTCCCCGGGGGCCAAAACCCCCCCGGGGTTAAAAATCCAACGAAAAACTTATTTTAACTTAAACTTTTCTTAACCTTGGGGGTACCAGAATGCCCATCACACACACCGGTGGGAGGGGCTAGCCATCCCCTGCTAGCACAAAATGGAAAATATGGGCTGCCACAAAAGATACCCCATGGCCCACACTTTTACCCCCCCAACTCCCTCCAGGTTTAAAATCCCGGGAAACACCCAATATTGGGGGGAAAGAGTTTTTTCTTTCTCCCCAATTCACACAACTCAACAGTCAAAACGGACACCACAAGGAACCCCCCTGGAACTGGAGATGGGGTGCACAGGACCTACCTGAATGAATAAAAAAAAGGAAAAGACTTGCCACCCGGGACCTCAGAGAAAAACAAAAGTAACCAAAGGGAAACCCGTTAAGGGGATAGGTGTTAAAGGAAAGCCTAACCCAAAGTTTCCATCCCCCAAAAGGGGATTGGAATTTGCCTTAAACCCTTTCCCCATATTTTAACAAATTTTTCCCGAAAAAAAATGAGCATCTTTAACAAATCCTGACAAAATTTTAAAAAATAAATGTTAAAACGGATGATGTCTTGGCATGGGGATATGTAAAAGGGGGCAAGCAATCTCCGTTCAGTTTTCCCGCAATTTGTGGGAAAAAAAGCCCCTACTCTTGCCTTCAAAACTTTTCCCTTTTTAAATGGGTGCCAAGATGCCGAAAAAAAGCTTAAAAATAAAGGTTTCCCGAAGATAAAAGACGTACAAACTAAGCTATTTTTCTTTTTAAAAGGGCTGCCCCCACTGTGCAAAGCATAATAGTTTTTCCATCTTATGAGCAAGAGGGTTGTAATAACTCACTACTTTGGGTACATTACAAAAACTTTTCAAGGGAACATTGCTTTTATCAGGAAGCGGGTTTCCTGACTACCATATTAGTGCAACCAAGAATATTTATGTCATCTGTTTGCGGAATTTTAGATTGAAAGATGGAGCACCTCCACCAAAAATTGCCCGGTATGCGCTTATAACCCCAAGGGCAAAACCAAATGTTGTTGGGGGATTTATGTCAAAAGAACTTGCCCCTTCAAACCCTTTTTTTTCAGATCGAGTTAACAAAGCGTATCATGGGGTCAAAGTATATGCAGGGGATTTTTTTTCCCTAAACATTTTTTAAACTCTAAAGCCCAGGAACCGCTTCGACCTTTATTTCTTTACCAGACCCCATCAATAGTGAACCTAAACCCTCATTCTTGGAGATTTTTAAAGCCCCCACAAAAAAATTTGGGGGGTTTTATAACCCAAAACCCAATGGAAAATAAAATAGTGAATTGCTAAATGAGCATGATAATGTTCGAATTTTGGGCACTACTGGCCTTCCACATATGGTGGGGATTCTAGATCTGTTGGCTTGGATTTAATTTCATCATATTCATGCATGATCTGTTTAAAATTTATGATCTTCCCCCATTAAACACTTTCCCCAAAACTAAAAACTGGGAATCTTTTATCAAATCGGAGTTTACCGGGTTTTACCTGGGGGAGGTTTGGGGGGCAAAAGCCCCGGGGGGCCCGGTCGGTTTACCCGGCCTCCTGGTTTGGGTCAGCGCCTGTCAACCAGGCTGTTGCTGCTGGCTGCAAAGGGAAAAAAACGTCGAGCCACCGCCCGGCCCGATCAGGGAACCCGACTTTTGGTGCTTGTCCAAATGCCAGCTTGAAAACTGCCAGGGGGGCTGTTTTGGGAATCCCCCTTTTGTGCTGGGGCAGTAGTTGAAAAAGTCCGGGCCCCTGACAAATTATTGTATGGTCTCTTAAAAGTGCTAAATGGGCACCCCGCTTTTTTAATTGGGGGGGGTGGGGGCTTTGTTTTGCCAAATCTTTTGCTTTCGTAGGGGAGTGTTTTTCGTGTGCAAATTCGGAAATTTCCTCTAGGATTTTTCCCGGTTTTAATAAAAAACCCGTAAACTCTCCCTCCTGCGTTCCAGGGAATCCCGGTTTTTGAAACCTCAAGCGCTCCCAGTAATTGAGGTGTTTTTTTCTCCGTTTTTGCGCGCCCTTTAAAGTTTTCTGTACTTTTTTTAGGTCGGCAATTTTACCTGCCTTGAAAGGTTTCCCTTTTTTGTGTTTCAAACAATATTCCAGCCTGATTGAACAAATTTACCTGAAAGTTTCAAATGGGCTTGGCCTCCCTAGTTTTTTAAGGTTCTCATTATCCCTCCCGTCATTTTTCTAGAAAATTTCGATTCATACAAGTTAAAGGTCCTTTTAAGGTGGGTTCCCCCCACATAATTTTCCCAGGGCTTTGCGTTGGTGTTTCGCTCTATTTTGTGGCCCGAAAATTTTTTTTGTACTTAAAGAAAGATTTTATTTCCCAGTTTTTCCATATCTGGGGTAATTGAAAAATTTTCATCGTTGAACTTTTTATTTTTTTCCCCGCAGCCCCCTGAAAGTTTTTGGGTTTAAGTCCGCATGGGGCCTTTTTTCAGTGTCTGCAATGGAAGACACTGTCATTCAGATTCGGGGGGTCATCTGCAAAGGAAGACACGGTGCTTTTGGCGACATCCCCTTTTCTTTTGTTTGGATATGAGGGTGAGGGGAAAAAAGATGGGAGCTATTTCTGTGCCTTGGGAACAGAGCTTTTTTACCGTAGCTGCCCGGACCCTTTTCCTGTTGGGCGACTACTCCCCTGGTTCTTTTGGGGAAATTATAGATCCATCGACCGACTTTTTTCCCGTTGTTTTCCTTTAGCGCGGGATTTTGTGCGCTAATTTCGCCCCTGGGGCACACTTGTCGAAAGGGTTTTTTTCAAAGTCTGTATATATACATCTTCTTTCTTTTTGTTTCTAGTGCCTTTAGGGCCTTGTCGTAGGATCCAGAATTTGGGGGAAAAAACAGGAGCGAACCCGTTCTAAACCCCCTGTTTGCCCTTTGGGTTTTGAAATGATGGGTTTCTAATGGGTGGGGATCTTGCTTCTTTGGACCCTTTTTAAAAAATTTTTATGTATGGGATGTTAGGCTATTGGTCTGTTTCTTTTCTGTTGCTTTTACTGCCCCCTTTTGGAGTGGGGGGAGCAATCAAGGAGCTAAATACAGAAAAGGGGGAAACTTATTCTCAAAAACCAAAAACAGAGACAACTTTTTTAACCACTTGGTTTAATGGGGATAAAAATTACGAGCCCCTTGGCACACAAAAAAAAATTTTAAAGATGATTTAATTACCACAAATTTAAGTGGGTTTCCCCAGATCAAAATGGGGGAAAAGGAAACAAAGAAACCTCCACTATAAAAAACAATAAAAACCAATGTAAAACTATAAAAGATCCACAGTGCGCAATCTAACACATGGGAGCTGGAGGATTGGTTTTAAAACAAACCGTGAATGTAGAACCCCAGACCTCTCAGAACTTTTCCCAAACTGCCACTAACCCAAAAGCAAGGAATTTGAAAGCAAGAACTTTTGGCTACAGGAAATGGGGAAAAATTTGTTAGTGGATTAAAAAGGTCCCCCCCCCCTTTGAAATTTGGCCTTGGGAAAAAAATAAAAAAAAAAAGGGGAAAAAGGGCTGGCAAAGTTGCTCAAAATTTCTTTCCCTTGAAAAAGCAAATGACCCCCATAAATGATGGGCCCCAAAAAAAAAAAATCCAGGCATGAAAGCCTTCCATCTCATATTAGAAAAAAATTAAGAGTACTTCTGAAGAAAAGTTGAAAAAATGATTAATTTTAAAAAGAGCCAAAATATTGATGAGAGTGATTGCCTCTTTAAAGGGGATGAATTAGTAATGCATTAACCAAAAAGGGCGAACAATGCTCCTGGAGAGGGTGGGAAAACCTATGGGTATTTTTCAGAATCTAAGGCCTGCCGGAAAAAACCCCTTTTTTGGCAAGTATTTAAACTCAGGGTTTCCCTTGAGGGGGGTTTTTCCTACTTCTGGAACCCCAAAAATCTCATTGTGCCTATCCCTAAGCCCCAAAAAGCCTGATTTTTTTTAGGCCCTTCCTTAAAATAGTTGTCTTTGAAAAAAATTTTGAAAGAAGAAAGCTTTAAAAAACCGTACTCAGGGAAACAAAACATTTAACTTTTCCCCCCCCCACCTTATGGGGTTCATGAAAGGAAAAAATGTGCAGAAACTGTATTTCCACCTTTTCCCCTGCACACACCCTATAGTTTTACCCCCTTTTCTTGATTAAAATCTGCATTTTAATTTCGAACAGAACCCCCATTTCTACATGAAAATAGCCCAAAAAGAAAAATTGGTGGTTTTTACTCTTCGGAAAATAGGATTTCCTGTCCCAAAAAGAGAAACCCTCTGTCCTTTAAACCCAAGCTTCAGAATGATTTTTAAAGAAAAAGTCTTTTGGGACACCGCAGGGGGGAGTTTTTTTATCCCTGCCCATTTAATAATTCCTGTTTATTTCTCTCCTAAATGCCCCTACCTGCCCTCCAAACCCAAAACATATAGCTATAAGCAAAGTGATGTTTTCATGACCATAAAAAAACAGGGCTTAAAAAAATGAAAACCCAAAAATTTAAAGAAGTTCAAGCAATTTGTAAACGACTAGGGCCCCATAATAACTTCCCCTTAAAAACTAAAAATATTAACAAGGGAAATTTACAACCCCCCCCCATCTATTTGCGGGGTTAAATATTTGCTAAAGTTAAAACTTTCAGATATCTTTGGTGTAAAGTTCCCTTTTAAAAAATCCACAACCCCCAACTAAACAAGAAAAGTAAAAAATAGGCTAACTCCTCTAAGCTGTTTCGGCCCACAATCCCAACAAAAATGGGAAATGAGGGAACGTGAAAAGATTTTTAAAAAACCTATTTTTAGACCTTTAAATTTATTATGCCCGCTCCCATGTTGAATTACAAAGAAAAATTTTTCTTTCCCAACCCCTTTGGGGTTAATGCCAAAAAAGGAAACTCCCGGTTTTTTTCTTTGGGTGTCCCCCCCGATCTACAAAAGTTCTTAAAAATTAGGGAAAGGGCTTGGTTTTTTTTAAAATTAAACCCGGAAAGGGTTGTTGAAAATTTAAAACTGTACTCGGTATTAGAATTTTAGAAACGAACCCGGGCACGCACAGTGAAAACCTTTTCCAATGGGCTAGAGGTAAATAAAACACAGATCTAAATGGGGTTTTTGAAAACGTGCAAAAATTTCATTAAGTTTTAAAACCTGCATGGGAAATGTATTTTACTGGGAGGGAACAAGACATTTCACCCCTCCCTGGAAGAAAGTGTTCATTTTTAATTTTCACATACCTACAAGGGCCCTCCCAAAAAAGCTCAATTTCTAGTAATCCCTTCCTTTAAAAACTCTTTTTAGAGCAACTGCTTAAGAGGAAATTTCTCACCTAGCCCGGTAGTAAAAAAGGGTTTTCACAAATTATAAACACGATGGACTAAACAGGGGTCTTCTGGCAGGGCCCCGCATTGTCCCGTTTCCACCTCCCTAGATAACCCATAATTTAAAATTTTTTTTTGAGTTAGGCATAAGAATTAACAACTGGGGGTAACACCCGCAAAATTTAATTGGGTTTTCAATCCTAATGGCCTAAAGCTAACTTAGACCCCTGAAACTTTACTTATCTTTTTTATGATTTTTTATGTCATCATTGAAGGCTCTTTAAAAAGGGTCAAAAAATGACCCCAACAACATGCCAAAATTGGGGGGAAACCGGTATAGATACCCCAAAAATTAGGGGCAAAGGGAAAAAAAAGTACAAATTTCTTTTGGATCCCATCACAAAATTTGGGTTTCTCCTTCATGATAAAGTTGAAATGTTACCAAGAAGAGTATCGAGGGAAAGGGGAATGTAGAAATAACTTTTTGGAAAACCCGTGTCTTGAATTTGGGAAAAAATTTTTTGGAGGGGAAGTAAATAATGAAAATGATTGTTTTAGGAATGCAGTTAGAAGCCTGAGTAGATCTATAACCCACTATGATAACATGAACGTAGATAAGTATGTTTATGGAGCAACTTGCAATGTGAACAGACTGACTGATGTTGTAGTGGCCAGGCTTAGGCTTGGTTACAAGTACTGACTGATGTTGTAGTGGCCAGGCTTAGGCTTGGTTACAAGTACTGACTGATGTTGTAGTGGCCAGGCTTAGGCTTGGTTACAAGTACTTCTGGCAGTTTGGAGACACACAGATGATGATCAAACTAAATGTAAATTATGTGATCAGGCATATGGTCACTCTCTTGAACACTATGTGCTTAATTGTCCACTTATTGAGGAATACAGAGACAGACAGTATAATAACCTATGTGACATGTCAAGATATCTTATTAATGAAAATAAGATACCAGATATACTAAGCAAATTTCCTAAATTTGCTTGTAACAGATAAGTGAACTATATATATGAAGATATAAATCCATATGTATTCCTGTTAACCCTTTGGGGCCTAGTTCCTAGGCCTTTTGTGTATCCATATGCTCTCGCGCTACCGTCCACAGGATGGATATGGGGTGCACAATAAACTAGCCACTTCGGTGGCAAAATCTAATCTGTATGATAATCTACACATGCTGCTATGTATGATAATCTACACATGCTGCTATGTATGATAATCTACACATGCTGCTATGTATGATAATCTACACATGCTGCTATGTATGATAATCTACACATGCTGCTATGTATGATAATCTACACATGCTGCTATGTATGATAATCTACACATGCTGCTATGTATGATAATCTACACATGATGCTATGTATGATAATCTACACATGCTGCTATGTATGATAATCTACACATGCTGCTATGTATGATAATCTACACATGCTGCTATGTATGATAATCTTACACATGCTGCTATGTATGATAATCTACACATGCTGATATGTATGATAATCTACACATATTACCTGGAGTTTACCTGGAGAGAGTTTCGGGGGTCAACGCCCCGCGGCCCGGTCTGTGACCAGCCTCCTGGTGGATCAGCCCCCTGATCAACCAGGCTGTTGCTGCATGGCTGCACGCAAACCAACGTACGAGCCACAGCCCGGCTGATCAGGAACTGACTTTTGGTGCTTTCCAGTGCCAGCTTGAAGGGCTGCCAGGGTCTGTTGGTAATCCCCCTTATTGTGCTGGAGGCAGTTGAACAGTCCCCGGGCCCCGACACTTATTTTATGGTCTCTTAACGTGCTAGTGACACCCCCCGCTTTTCATTGGGGGGATGGGCATCGTCTGCCAAGTCTTTTGCTTTCGTAGTGAGTGATTTTCGTGTGCAAGTTTGGTACTAGTCCCTCTAGGGTTTCCAGGTGTATATAATCATGTATCTCTCCCTCCTGCGTTCCAGGGAATACAGGTTTAGAAACCTCAAGCGCTCCCAGTAATTGAGGTGTTTTTTCTCCGTTATGCGCGCCGTGAAATTTTCTCTGTACATTTTCTAGGTCGGCAATTTCACCTCCCCTTGAAAGGTGCTGTTAGAGTGCAGAAATATTCCCCCTAGATAGAACAAGTGACCTGAAGAGTGTCATCATGGGCTTGGCCTCCCTAGTTTTGAAGGTTCTCATTATCCATCCTTTTCATTTTTCTAGCAGATGCGATTGATACAATGTTATGGTCCTTGAAGGTGAGATCCTCCGACATAATCACTCCCAGGTCTTTGACGTTGGTGTTTCGCTCTATTTTGTGGCCAGAATTTGTTTTGTACTCTGATGAAGATTTAATTTCCTCATGTTTACCATATCTGAGTAATTGAAATTTCTCATCGTTGAACTTCATATTGTTTTCTGCAGCCCACTGAAAGATTTGGTTGATGTCCGCCTGGAGCCTTGCAGTGTCTGCAATGGAAGACACTGTCATGCAGATTCGGGTGTCATCTGCAAAGGAAGACTGATATGTATGATAATCTACACATATGCTGCTATGTATGATAATCTATACATGCTGCTATGTATGATAATCTACACATCTGCTGCTATGTATGATAATCTATACATGCTGCTATGTATGATAATCTACACATATGCTGCTATGTATGATAATCTACACATGCTGATATGTATGATAATCTACACATATGCTGCTATGTATGATAATCTACACATGCTGCTATGTATGATAATCTACACATATGCTGCTATGTATGATAATCTACACATGCTGATATGTATGATAATCTACACATGCTGATATGTATGATAATCTACACATATGCTGCTATGTATGATAATCTATACATGCTACTATGTATGATAATCTACACATATGCTGCTATGTATGATAATCTATACATGCTACTATGTATGATAATCTACACATATGCTGCTATGTATAATAATCTACACATATGCTGCTATGTATGATAATCTACACATATGCTGCTATGTATGATAATCTGTCTTGAAGACAGAGGTCTTCAAGACAACCAGGGGTCTTGAAGACAACCAGGGGTCTTGAAGACATGACTCAAGAAATCCCGGCCGGGGGTATGGTCTTGAAGACAACCAGGGGTCTTGAAGACAACCAGGGGTCTTGAAGACAGCCAGGGGTCTTGAAGACAGCCAGGGGTCATGAAGACAGCCAGGGGTCTTGAAGACAACCAGGGGTCTTGAAAACAGCCAGAGGTCTTGAAGACAACCAGGGGTCTTGAAGACAGCCAGGGTTCTTGAAGACAGCCAGGGGTCTTGAAGACAGCCAGGGGTCATGAAGACAGCCAGGGGTCTTGAAGACAACCAGGGGTCTTGAAGACAGCCAGGGGTCTTGAAGATAACCAGGGGTCTTGAAGACAGCCAGGGGTCTTGAAGATAACCAGGGGTCTTGAAGACAGCCAGGGGTCTTGAAGACAACCAGGGTTCTTGAAGACAGTCAGAGATGGGACACAGCAACAAGGTGTCACAATTGGAAGGTGAAGACTCAGATGAGTCACAGGGATGTTAGGAAGTATATCTTTAGCCATAGAGTTGTCAGGAAGTGGAATAGTCTGGAAAGTGACGTAGTGGAGGCAGAATCCATATATGAAGCTCATGGAGCAGGGAGTGAACCAGAATTAGGTGATTACACACACTGGGCCAGGAGCTGCGTTGCGATCCTTACAACCACTGATAGATGAGTACACACACACACGGGTCCAGGAGCAGCGACTCGACACCTGCAACCACAAATAGGTGAGTACTCACGAATTAATAATCAGATCACGAAACAATGCCATCAATAATGGAGTGAGAGAATGCAGAGAGTGGAACACCAGTCATCTGGTGGACTAAGACCTGTACATCCAGTCATGACGTGACTGTCACCTCGGGCTCAGAGGTATGGTAAAGGCGTCTAGTCATTCTCTCCTCTGAATCTCTCCCCATCTTGTGTAGGTCGGCAGATGGAGCCTACAGGTTTCCTCCACGTATACTTGAACGAGTAGGCAGAACCATTATCAAACCCACATCTAGTAAAACCCAAAAAATAACCCGAAAAGAATGGTAAGGTGAGAGTCCAGACTGGTGCCTGAGTCGGGGAAAATTGGTCGTGGATGAGGCCTAATTAAACCAGCACTGGTATGACCCCAAATGTGTCTCACGAAACCATAATAACACGAATGTAGACATGTCATGTCCTTACGATTTTGTGAGTCATGATGGCGGCTTTGAAGGGACATGAGCTAGAGTCCGCCACAGCCACGCTAGTGTTGGATTTATCTATAAGAACTTGTGGTCCCAGTGTTGGCCCATGCTAACCTTTCTATGGGGTATAGAAATATACCTAGTTGGGTGAATCTTATTAGCCCTGCGCGGCCCAGTGGTTAGCACACTGGCTTGCAAGTTTTAGCACTTGCAATGGGTTCAAACCATACCCATTCCCTGGTCTGAACCCAGATCAAGGAATGGGTCCAGGACATATACGGCACAAGCAGTCACAGCCCTTAAAATATAATAACAGAAAGAAATGGGGGGCATATGATCCCGACGTATAAAATACCTCAAAGGCGTGGATAGATTAGACAAGGATAAGCTCTTCTTAAGAAGAATAAAACACGAGAACTTAAGATGGTGGGTAAAAACCATTTCCAGGAAAGGTTTTTAACCCGAATAAAATTAAAACCTCCAGGAAGGGTTTTACCGAAGTAAATTAACCATCCAGGAAGGTTTTTACCTGAAGTAACAAAATTTCCAAATTTTCCAAATGAAGGTCCTTTCCCTTTTTTTTAAAAAAAAATTTTAACCTTTAAAAAAATCCAGGAAGGTGCTAAACCCGAAGTAACTTAACCATTTCCCAAAAGGGGTTTTTACCCCAAGTAATTAAAACCCTCCAGGGAAGGTGCTACCTGAAGTAACTTAACCATCCCGGAAGGTGCTTTCCTAAATAACTTTAAACCCCCAGGAAAGGGTGCTACCGAAGTAACTTAACCCTCCGGAAGGGTTTTACCTGAAGTAACTTTAAACCCTCCCGGAAGGTGCTACCTGAATTAAAATTAACCTCCAGGGAAAGGGTTTTACCTGAAGTAACTTAAAACCCTCCAGGGAAAGGGGCTACCTGGGAAATAACTTTAAACCCTCCAGGAAGGTTCCCACCTGAAGTAACTTAACCATCCCGGAAAGGGGTACCTGAAAAACTTAACCATCCAGGGGAAAGGGGTACCTGAAGTAAAATTAACCATCCAGGAAGGTGCTTTCCTGAAGTAACTTAACCTTCCCGGAAGGGGGCTACCTGAAGTAAATTTAACCCTCCAAAGGAAAAGGGGCTACCCGAAGCCTGGTAAATATTTTAAAACTCTGCAGGGTGTCAGAGAATGAAAAGGAACATGACTGTCAAAACACAGGAGAAAGTCAGTGTGTGGAACCCCTTGAGTATAAAAAGTAAAAATTTCTACCCCAGTATCCATCCACTCTGCTTAATAACACTTGGGGTAAATCTCCCCTTCCTGGCAAAATATCCTCACTAAGGTGAAATATACTTTAGTTATATCTTTTTTTTAAAGTAAAAGAAGGGAAAATAAGACCCTTTTTAATTTTTTGGGGCTGTCTTCGTACATATGTTTCTATGTATACCTTTGTTGCTAGTATTCCTATTTGCTAAGTTACCTATGTTGCTATTTAAAACCTATGTTTTCTATGTATACATGTTTTTATGTATACCCAAGTTTCTAATGTATACCTAGTTGTTGTATTTCCTATGTTGCTATGTAAAACCTATGTTTTCCATTTAAAACCTATGTTGCCATTTTAAAAATGTTGGGTTGATACCTAAAGTTGCTATTTTTTCCCATGTTTTCCATGGGTTTCATATGTTGCTAAGTAACATATGTTGCTATGTATACATTGTTGCTATGTATACAGTTGCCATGTATACATATGTTGCTATGTATACATATGTTGCTATGTATACCTATGTTGCTATGTATACCTATGTTGCCATGTATACATATGTTGCTATGTATACCTATGTTGCTATGTATACCTATGTTGCTATGTATACATATATTGCTATGTATACATATGTTGCTATGTATACATATGTTGCTATGTATACATATGTTACTATGTATACCTATGTTGACATGTATACATATGTTGCTATGTTACATATGTTGCCATGTATACATTTTGTTGCTATGTATACATATGTTGCTATGTATACATATGTTGCTATGTATACATATGTTGCTATGTATACATATGTTGCTATGTATACATATGTTGCTATGTATACCTATGTTGCCATGTATACATATGTTGCTATGTATACATATGTTGCCATGTATACATATGTTGCTATGTATACATATGTTGCTATGTATACATATGTTGCTATGTATACCTATGTTGCTATGTATACATATGTTGCTATGTATACATATGTTGCTATGTATACCTATGTTGCTATGTATACCTATGTTGCCATGTATACATATGTTGCTATGTATACCTATGTTGCCATGTATACATATGTTGCTATGTATACATATGTTGCCATGTATACATATGTTGCTATGTATACATATGTTGCTATGTATACATATGTTGCTATGTATACCTATGTTGCTATGTATACATATGTTGCTATGTATACATATGTTGCTATGTATGCATATGTTGCTATGTATACCTGGAGAGTGTTCCAGGGGTCAACGCCCCCGCTGCCAGGTCCATGACCAGGCCTCATGGTGGATCAGGACCTGATCAACCAGGCTGTGACTGCTGGCCGCACGTAAACCAACGTAGAAACCACAGCCTGGCTGATCAGGTATTGACTTTATGTGTCTGTAAAGCTCCCTCTTAAAGACAGCCAGGGGTCTTGAAGACAGCCAGGGGTCTTGAAGACAGCCAGGGGTCTTGAAGACAACCAGGGGTCTTGAAGACAACCAGGGGTCTTGAAGACAGCCAGGGTCTTGAAGACAGCCAGGGGTCTTGAAGACAACCAGGGGTCTTGAAGACAGCCAGGGGTCTTGAAGACAGCCAGGGGTCTTGAAGACAACCAGGGGTCTTGAAGACAACCAGGGGTCTTGAAGACAGCCAGGGGTCTTGAAGACAGCCAGGGGTCTTGAAGACAACCAGGGGTCTTGAAGACAGCCAGGGGTCTTGAAGACAACCAGGGGTCTTGAAGACAACCAGGGGTCTTGAAGACAGCCAGGGGTCTTGAAGACAGCCAGGGTCTTGAAGACAGCCAGGGGTCTTGAAGACAACCAGGGGTCTTGAAGACAGCCAGGGGTCTTGAAGACAACCAGGGGTCTTGAAGACAACCAGGGGTCTTGAAGACAACCAGGGGTCTTGAAGACAGCCAGGGGTCTTGAAGATAACCAGGGGTCTTGAAGACAGCCAGGGTCTTGAAGACAACCAGGGTCTTGAAGACAACCAGGGGTCTTGAAGACAACCAGGGTCTTGAAGACAACCAGGGGTCTTGAAGACAACCAGGGTCTTGAAGACAACCAGGGGTCTTGAAGACAGCCAGGGGTCTTGAAGACAACCAGGGGTCTTGAAGACAACCAGGGGTCCTTGAAGACAACCAGGGGGTCTTGAAGACAACCAGGGGTCTTGAAGACAACCAGGGGTCTTTAAACA
>NC_069495.1:19018749-19053177 GCF_026875155.1 Cherax quadricarinatus | reverse complement strand
GGCCCCAGGGTCTGGGGAAACCCCCCTTAGTGTGGGGAGGCAGTTGAACGTCCGGGCCCCTGAACTTATTGTATGGTCTCTTAACGTGCTAGTGACACCCCTGCTTTTCATTGGGGGGATGGTGCATCGTCTGCCAAGTCTTTTGCTTTCGTAATGAGTGATTTTCGTGTGCAAGTTCGGTACTAGTCCCTCTAGGATTTTCCAGGTGTATATAATCATGTATCTCTGCCTCCTGCGTTCCAGGGAATACAGGTTTAGGAACCTCAAGCGCTCCCAATAATTGAGGTGTTTTATCTCCGTTATGCGCGCCGTGAAAGTTCTCTGTACATTTTCTAGGTCGGCAATTTCACCTGCCTTGAAAGGTGCTGTTAGAGTGCAGCAAATATTCCAGCCTAGATAGAACAAGTGACCTGAAGAGTGTCATCATGGGCTTGGCCTCCCTAGTTTTGAAGGTTCTACATTATCCATCCTGTCATTTTTCTAGCAGATGCGATTTGATACAATGTTATGGTCCTTGAAGGTGAGATCCTCCGACATGATCACTCCCAGGTCTTTGACGTTGGTGTTTCGCTCTATTTTGTGGCCAGAATTTGTTTTGTACTCTGATGAAGATTTAATTTCCTCATGTTTACCATATCTGAGTAATTGAAATTTCTCATCATTGAACTTCATATTGTTTTCTGCAGCCCACTGAAAGATTTGGTTGATGTCTGCCTGGAGCCTTGCAGTGTCTGCAATGGAAGACACTGTCATGCAGATTCGGGTGTCATCTGCAAAGGAAGACACGGTGCTGTGGCTGACAGCCTTGTCTATGTCGGATATAAGGATGAGGAACAAGATGGGAGCGAGTACTGTGCCTTGTGGAACAGAGCTTTTCACCGTAGCTGCCTCGGACTTTACTCTGTTGACGACTACTCTCTGTGTTCTGTTAGTGAGGAAATTATAGATCCATCGACCGACTTTTCCTGTTATTCCTTTAGCACGCATTTTGTGTGCTATTACGCCATGGTCACACTTGTCGAAGGCTTTTGCAAAGTCTGTATATATTACATCTGCATTCTTTTTGTCTTCTAGTGCATTTAGGACCTTGTCGTATGGTCCAATAGTTGAGACAGACAGGAGCGACCTGTTCTAAACCCATGTTGCCCTGGGTTGTGTAACTGATGGGTTTCTAGATGCGTGGTGATCTTGCTTCTTAGGACCCTTTCAAAGATTTTTATGATATGGGATGTTAGTGCTATTGGTCTGTAGTTCTTTGCTGTTGCTTTACTGCCCCCTTTGTGGAGTGGGGCTATGTCTGTTGTTTTTAGTAACTGTGGGACGACCCCCGTGTCCATGCTCCCTCTCCATAGGATGGAAAAGGCTCGTGAGGGGCTTCTTGCAGTTCTTGATGAACACAGAGTTCCATGAGTCTGGCCCTGGGGCAGAGTGCATGGGCATGTCATTTATCGCCTGTTCGAAGTCATTTGGCGTCAGGATAACATCGGAGAGGCTTGTGTTAATCAAATTTTGTGGCTCTCTCATAAAAAAAAATTCATTTTGATCTTCGACTCTCAGTCTGGTTAGCGGCTTGCTAAAAACTGAGTCATATTGGGACTTGAGTAGCTCACTCATTTCCTTGCTGTCATCTGTGTAGGACCCATCTTGTTTAAGTAGGGGCCCAATACTGGACGTTGTTCTCGATTTTGATTTGGCATAGGAGAAGAAATACTTTGGGTTCTTTCGATTTCATTTATGGCTTTTAGTTCTTCCGCGATTCCTGACTCTAAAGGATTCTTTTAGCTTAAGTTCGATGCTTGCTATTTCTCTGACCAGTGTCTCCCTACGCATTTCAGATATATTGACCTCTTTTAGCCGCTCTGTTATTCTTTTCCGTCGCCTGAAAAGGGAGCGCCTGTCTCTTCTGTTTTACATCTACTCCTCCTTTTTCTTAGAGGAATAAGCCTTGTGCATACATCGAGTGCCACCGAGTTAATTGTTCTAGGATAAGTGGGGTCTGTGTTTGCTTAGTATATCTTCCCAGCTTATATCGGTTAGGACTTGGTTTACTTGGTCCCACATTATGTTTTTGTTATTGATGTTGAATTTGGTGAATGCTCCCTCGTGACTAATCTCATTATGTCGGTCTGGGGCTCGCGCATACATGACTGAACCTCAATTATGTTGTGATCTGAGTAATATTGTTTTTGATATGGTGATATTTCTTATCAGATCATCTTTGTTAGTGAAGATGAGGTCTAGTGTATTCTCCAGCCCTATTTGGCTCTATTATTTGCGGGTTTTAAAATTAAAATTTTGTGCAGAGATTTAAAAGCTCGGTGAGTGTGATTTTTTCATCAGAGTGCCCCCGGGTTGTTTTTTAAACTGAAAACAATTTATTTGCTAAAATTCCCCCAAATTTTAGGTGTTTTTAAAGGGTTTAAAACCCCCCAGGAGCAAGATGTTGGGTGCAGGAGCGGGGAAGGGTTTTTCCCCAGACATTTGGCCCAATTTTTAAAAAGTGTTCCTGGAATTGCGGGGGGTGTTGCACCCGGAGGCTTGTAGGACTATCACAATGACTGGGTTTTTGGTTCTGACCTTTACTGCTAAAACTTCCACTACACCCATTTGGGGGGGCATTTAGAAAGTTCGTGCAAACAAGAAATCTTCAATGTACGGGCCCAACCCCCCCCCCTTTTGCCTTTTTCCCCGGGTCACATCTGAAAAGGGTTTGGGAAAAGGGGAAACCCAAATATTTCGTTTTTCCAAAGTGTCCTTTAGTGGGTCTCAGTGAAACCCCGCGAACATTGCCTTTGCCTCTGCAACAGTCCACGGATGAAAGGTATTTTGTTGTTTTTGTTTGGTTTTTGGGACCCTGTATATTCGCCCCCATCTTGTTCCTCATCCTTAAAACCGACATAGACAAAAATGCCCGCCAAAAGCCCCTTGGTTTTTCCCTTTGCAGATGACACCCAAATTTCTCATGACAGTGCCCTTTCCATTGCAGACACTGCTGGGGCTCCAGGGGGAAACATAAACCCAAAATTTTTCAGGGGGCGGCAGAAAACAATTTTAAGTTCAACGATGAGAAATTTCAATTATTTCAAAAAGGGGAAAACATGGGGAAATTTAAAATCTTCATCAAAAAAAAAAACAAATTCTGGCCCACAAAATAGAGCGAAACACCAACGTCAAAAAACCGGGGAAAGGGGATGTGGGGGATCTCACCTTCAAGGACCAAAACCCTTGTACCCAATCGAATCTGCTAAAAAATTGACAGGTTTGGATAATGAGAACCTTCAAAAACTAGGGGGGCCAAAAGCCCATGATGCCCACCCCTTTCGGGCCCACTTGTTCTATCTGGGTTTTGGGAATTTTGCTGCACACTAAACCCCCTTTTAAAAGGGCAGGTAAAAATTGCCGACCTAGAAAATGTCAGAAAAATTTTTCAGGGCGCCATAATGGAGTAAAACCCCTTCAATTACGGGGAAAGCACTTGAGGTTCCAAAACCCTGTATTCCCGGGGACGAGGAGGGAAGATAAATATTAAATCCCACCTGGAAAATCCTAGAGGGACTAGTAAAACTTGCACACGAAAATCACTCACTACGAAAACAAAAGACTTGGGGGACGATGAAACCAACCCCCCCAAAGAAAAGCAGGGGGGTCACAAAACGTTTAAAGGGCCATAAAAAATAAGTGGGCAGGGGGCCCGAGACTGTTCAAAATGCCCCCCCAGCACCAAAAAGGGGGGTTTCCAACACCCCTGGCCCGTCCAAGCTTTACGGAAAGAAAACCCAAATCAGTTCCTGATCAGCCCGGGGTCGTAAATTGGATTTGCATGCAGCCAGCAGTAACAGCCGGTTTTATCAGGGTCTGATCCCCCATTAGGCCCGGTCACAGACCGGGGGCCCCGGGGGGGTTGACCCCCCGAACTTTCTCCAGGGAAAAAAATCACCTTCTAACCCCCCCCCCCCCCCCCCCAAAAACAATTTCAATTTTTTTTTCCTCATTATCACTTTCTGCTGCAGGGTTTTTCCTTTTTCGATGCACACTTTCAAATAAATTTCATTCAGTTCAAATCTGGTTTTCCAAAGGGTTTAAAATTTTTCATAAAAACCCCAGCCTAACCCCTTTAGGGTATCTGTTTTGATAGCCCCTCTATGTCTTGGGTTCAATTTAAATTTTTGAAAACAAAGGGATCAACCCCCCCCCTCTTCTCCCCCAATCATATTTATTACTCCCTGGTTTAAAAGTGCTTTCCCAGTTTAAAAAATAGATTGCTGTAAGCCATTGGTTTTTGATCTGGGAGTCTTCATACTAACCAAAAATAGCCCCCTAGATCCCGCCTATTTTGGGTCCCCAAATTTAAAATAATGAAAACCCCCCCAACAATTTAACTGCCCCCACTAAAACGTCCCTCTAAAATTTGGGGAAAGTTTTATGGGGAACAACGCATCCCCCCCTTTTCTTTGGGCCGGTGGGGTAAAGCTCCCCCCTTCACCAAGGGGGGCCCGGGTTTTGATTCCCGGAGGGTGGAAAAACAAAATTTAACACGTTTCCTTAAAACTGTTGTCCTGTCACCTGCAGCAAATAGGGACCTGGGTATTTTGTCCCATGGGGTGGGTCAAAATCCTGGGGACAAGTTTTAAGGAAACCCCCAAAGGGAAAAAAGTTGACAGGGCCCCCGATGAGAACTGACCCTTTTTTGGGTTTAAACCTGGGGTGGCAACCCTCCGGGGGTTTAAAATTTCCCAACGAAATCTTACGACCTTTCTTTAAAGATAGACCAAAACTTTCCCCCCAGTTTTCTCCCGGAATTAAAAAAACCCCATGCTTTTAAATTTTGGAAGTTTTTTGGGAGACACCTCGATTTTCCCCTTTCTAGGTTGACCAAACAAAAATTGCTACACCCTTCACCCTTTTCTAAAGTCCCCTTTTTTTTTTCGGAAAACAATGTTTTCCTCCACTTTATAATATTGATCCACAGCCGCTCCCCCCCCAGCATCAACTGCACAATTCACCCTAGAACCTCTCACAGTCCTTATACCCCCAATTTAAATGACTTTATATTTAATTTTTTAAGGAACTAGGGGTAACTTTTAAAAAATAAGGGTTTTTTCCGTTTTTTTGTCCCAAAAAACTCCATAAAACTTGTTGTTTGATTTTTTAACATTGGGCCCCTTTCCCAGCTTGTATTTAAAGTTTTTTTTTGCTTTGGGGATCCATGGCTTTCCCCGCCGAAAATTTTCTTTCTCAGACCCAGCCATGGTTTTTGGGAATTAATAATCACCAATTATACAACTTAAGTAGACACCCTTTTGGAGTAAAAATTGCACTTTAAAAACCCTTTTTAAATCCCAGCCCACCCAAGTGTGGGAATTTAAATTTGGGGTAATTATCACCCCCCACACGGGCCCCTTAAAATTAAAAAATTTTTGTAAACCCCATACCCCCTTCCTTCAAACATCACTTAAATTTTTAAGGGAATTAATTCAATTAATTTTTTTACTGATTGCTTTCCGGGTTCCCGGAAGGTACGTACCCGTTTCTACCCCAAAAAACTGTACAAAATAACCTTTCTATTGGGTTAAACCCTCCTATGATAAAAACCCTGGTAGACATAAAAAAAGATAATATATTTTCCCTAATAATAACAATGTAAAACATAAAAATGAAAAATATCCATAAAAATAACATTTTAGAATAAAAAAAGATTTAAAATTCTCATATTTAAAACATTGTTTGACAAACAATGATAATAAATCTCATAATAATTTAAAATGGGAGACATAACAATGATAATATAACCATAATAATAACATTGTAAAAATAACAAATTTTAATATATCTCCCTAATAATAACATGCAGACATAACAATTTTAATGCTAAGGGGCACTTCCTCCGAAACTCTTCCTTAAATAAAATTTTTTTTTAATTAAATTCCCTACAAATAGTGTTGAAAGGGAAAGACTTGCAGGGGAAAAAAAAGCAATTTGTGGTTCCAAAAGTGGGAAATTAAGTGATGTATACATCATAGAAGTTGTATTTAAAAATTTTTTAAAATAGAGTGTAGGTGTTTGGGGGGCAAAAAGTGAGCTGGGCAACAACAACAAACTTGCTGTTTTCCCCCTGGTTTCTCAAAATTTGTTTTTTTCTCTCTTTCTCGGGGGCCCCCGCCCCCCCCCGGGTTTTACCACCCCTTTTGGGTACATATTTAACGATCAAAAACGTCACCCTGACGGAAACTTGATCCCAAGGGGAAATACAGTTTCATGACTTTATTTGGGATCTGAAAATGATTTCCCAAAAAGCTTTGTGACCCCCCCACGGGGTTTTCGCTTCCCCAATTTCTACATATAATGTAAGTGTAAAAATATTTTGTGTGATACCCTATTTTGGGGTTTACCGTATGTGAGTGTGAAAACGTGAGGTGACGGGGGTGGCGGGGGTGTGATCAAATGAAATGTGAAAAACGTGACAAGTTTAGTGTGACACGTGGGAAATTTTTTTACTTGGGGTGTGACCGTGAAATGTGACATTAAAAAAAAGGGGTGACCCTGATGTGTGTGACGTGAAATGTGACAAAAATTTGAGTGTGACATGTATTTTGGGTGTTTAACCCTATTGGGGAGTGTGACACTATGTTTAGTGTGGGCAGGGATGGGTTTTAAATGTGACATGTATGGAAATGTGAATGTGAGTGTGGGCTTTTGGGGTGTGACATGTGAGTGTGGGGCCGTTAGTGTGGGCATGTATGTGTGTGAAGGGCTGTGACATGTATGTGTGGACGGCTGTGACCTTTATGTGGGGTGGGACATGTAAAGTTTAAATGTACATGTATATTTGACATGTGAGTGTACACGGAGTGGGGACATGTTTTGTGAAAATGTAAGTGTGAAATTTGGGGTGTGGGCATGTATGTGGTGTTTACATGGTTTAAAAGGGGAGTGTGACATTTTTTGGAGGGACTGTATGTGAGGTTTTGACATGAAAGGGTTTTGACAAAGTAGTGAGTGTGACATGTATATGTGACATGTAGGGGTGCCCCGGAAATGTGACATGTATGTAGGTTTTAAAATTTATGTGGTGTGACAATTTTATGGAGTGTGACAAAGTATGTGATGTGACTTTTAGTGAGTGTGACCCTGTAGTGAGTGTTTAAAACTAAAATGAGTGTGACATGTTAAAGTGACTGTGGGGTGTTACAGTGGGTGGGGACTGTATGTGTACATGTATGTGTTTACAAAGGGGGGTGTGGGCATGTATGTGGTGGGACATTTGTGATGTGACATTTTATGTAGTGTGACATGGAAAGTGGTTGACATGTATGGGATTTTGACATGGGTTTTGAGTTTTGAATGTATGGGGAGTGTGGGCATGTATTTATGACATGTAAAGTGAGTGTGACATGTAAGTGAGTGTACATGGAAAGTGAGTGTGACATGTTTTGTGAGTGTTAACAAATTAAAGTGAGTGTGACATTTATGTGATTGTATGTATGGGGGAGGGTGACATTTTATGTGGGGTGACCCGTAAAGCCAGGGGTGATGTGAGGGTGACATGTATGGAGGTGACAGAAGCGAGTGGTGACATGTATGCGAGTGTGACATTATGGCCCCCAGTGTGACATGGGTTTTCAGTGTGAAAATGTATGCGAGTGTGACATGTAATGCAAATGTGAATGCCCTGCGAGTGTGACATGCATTTTAGGGGTTGGAATGATGCGAGTGTGACTGTTGTGGTGTGACATGTATGGGTGTTGACATGGGATGCGAGTGTGAATGGGAAAGCGAGTGTGACATGTATGCAGTGTTTACATGTATGGAGTTTTGACAAAGTGAGTGTTACATGTATGGGGACCCTGTGAGGTGGGCACGTGAGTGTTTACACGTTTTGATGGGGACACTTTTGTGAGTGTGACTGTATGCGAGGTTTTGGGCACATATGGAGTGTGACATGTTTTGCAAATGGGGGACATGGGGAGGGGTGACATGTATTTGAGGTGTGACAAGCATGCGAGTGACATTTTATGCCCAGTGTGACAGGGAAGGGGTGACACATGTAAAATGTGACACGTAGGGGAGTGGGGAATGTTTGTAAAATGGACACGTAAATTTAGTGTGACACTTGTGTGGTTTTGGGCACGTGGGGGCGACATGTATTAGGTGACAGTAAGTAGTGTGACACGTATGTTTATTTTGAAAACGTATTTGGGGTGGGGACCCCGTATGTGAGTGTTACACGTATGTTGGTGGGAAATTTTTTGAGTTGGGGCGTAAAAAGGAGGGTGACACGTTTTGTGAGTGTGACACTTTAGTGTGGGCATGTATGCAAATGTGATAAGTATGGAGTGGTGACATGTAGCCCAGTGTTACATGTTTTGCGAGTGTTACAATTTATGCAAGTGGGACCCTGTATGAGGGGGTTTTGACATGTAAATTTGGGGTTACTGTTTTGAGTGTACATGTAGTGAGGGGCCGGGCATGGATCGAGTGTGCATGTATGCGAGTGTGACATGTATGTGATTTACATGTATCGAGTGTGACATTAAAGGGAAATGTGACATGTATGCGACTGTGACCAAAGTATTTTTGAGGTGACATGTATTTCGAGTGGGGACATGTTTCGATTTTGACATTTATTCGAGTGGGACTGTATGCGAGTGTGGGCATGTAAAGCAGTGTGACAAGTATGCGAGTGTGACATGTAAAGCGAGTGTGACATTCAAAGGGGGTGTTACATCATGGGAGTGTGACATGCATGGGAGTTGACATGCAGGGAGGGGTGACATGCATGGGGGTGTTACATGCCTGGGAGGGGACATGCATGGGGGTGTGGGCATGCATGGGGGAGTGTTAATGCCCCCCCTTTCGAAATTGGGGACATGCATGCGAGTGTGACATGCATGCTCCCGTGTGAATGCATGCAGTGTGACATGCATGCAGTGTGACATGCAGCGAGTGTACAATTTTTGGGGGAAAAACCGGTGTGACATTCATGGAGGGGACATGCAAAGCGATTTTGACATGCTTTCAGGGGTGAAAATGCATGCGAGTGGGAAAATGCATGCGAGTGTACATGCATGCGGGGTGTGACATGCATGCGAGTGTGACATGCATTCGAGTGTGGGGCATTGCTTGGGGTGTGACTTTTTTGCGATGTTTACATCAAGCGAGTTTGAATTTATTCGGTGTGACCCTGTATGCAAGTGTGACATGTATGTTAAGTGTAACGTTATGCGAGTGTGACATGTTTTGTGAGTGTGACGCGTATGTGAGTTGTGCCCTTTTATGTGAGTGTGCCCCGTATGTGAGTGTGGGCAAAATATGGGATGACACGTTATTTTTGGACATGTGGTGATACATACCCGGGGTGGGTACATATGGAGTGATACATATGTGAGTGATACATTGCGAGTGTCGTGTGTTGACAAGTTCGGTTTTTAACCCCCAAATTTAAAAACAGGTTTGCACACAAAAAAAAAATTCTGGCAGAAAAAAAAAAAAAAAAGAGCTACTGCACTTGCAAAGGTAAATTATTCCCAGAAGTTTAGGTAAGCATAACCCCCTGAAAATCAGCAAGATTGTACCTGCAAGGGTAAATTATGCACAAAATATCAAGTATTAATAACACCCTAAAAATCAACAATATGGCACAGAAATGTAAATGATTTATAGAGTATTAATTAATAATAACACCCTAAAACCAGCAATATTATACAGAAAGGTAAATTATTCACAGGGTATTAATAATAACACCCTAAAAACCAGCAATATTGTAAACAAAGGTAAATTATTCACAGGGTATTAGTTAATAATAACACCCTAAAAACCAGCAATATTGCAAACAAAGGTAAATTTTATTTTAGTGTGAGTGTTATAGTGAATGCTTCCTCTGACCAACCCAGTAAAGAATGATTATTGACTTTCCTGGGGATGTCTCACTGTGATTCCCGTGGCATTCAGTTAGAGGCTTTTCTTGCCACCCACCCCCTCCATGTTTTAAATACAGGTACTCACACCCATTTTGATCCTCGGACTCACACTCTCTCTTGCATTGATCTCTCAGTCTGCTCTTCCTCCGTCGCATTAGACTTCACTTGGTCTGTTCTTCCGGACTTGCATGACAGCGATCATTTCCCAATCATTCTTACTTCCCCTTCATATTCACCACCTCTTCGCATCCCACGCTGGCAATTTGATCAGGCAAATTGGAACCTTTACTCACACCTAACTGTTTTTAGAGAGGTTCCTTCTTCGTCCTCCATCGGTGAGCTTTTACACCTCTTCTCGTCCTCCATTTTAACCGCAGCTTCTCATTCTATACCCCAAACTTCGGGCAGGC
This sequence comes from Cherax quadricarinatus, assembly GCF_026875155.1. Lineage (NCBI taxonomy): Eukaryota > Metazoa > Arthropoda > Malacostraca > Decapoda > Parastacidae > Cherax > Cherax quadricarinatus. Next base: position 19,042,850 of record NC_069495.1, on the reverse strand, counting down.
ATTCTCAGAAATGCGTGCCTTGGTGGTCTCCTGCTTGTGCTTGTGCAGTACGTTTGAAACGCGCTGCATGGGGCAGGTACCAGTACAATAGAACCACAGAGAGACTTCTTGAATTTAAGCAGAAGCGTGCGATCGCTCGCCGTGTCATCCGTGATGCTAAACGCACTTGCTGGCGAGATTATGTCTCCACCATCACCTCTGCTTCCTCTATGAGTGCAGTCTGGAAAAAAGTACGAAAACTGAGTGGTAAATATTCTCCTGACCCGGCTCCTGTTCTGTGGCTTGCCGGTGTTGATATAGCAAACCCACTAGATGTTGCCAATGAAATTGGCAATCATCTGGTCCGTATTTCTCAGGGACTCCATCTATGCCCCTCATTTCTTTCCCCAAAGTCTGCCAGAGAGTTAGCACCCTTGGACTTTTCTTCTCTCAGAGAAGAACAGTATAATGTGCCTTTTACACTTCAAGAACTGAAGGCAACACTCTCAGCTTGCCGATCATCGGCAGCTGGGCCCGACGACATTCATAATTCGTATGCTACAACATTTACATCAGTCAGCCTTGCAGTCCTATTATGCCTTTACAATCTTATTTGGTCACAAGGAGTTCTTCCACAGCTGTGGAAATCTGCCATTGTTCTCCCTTTCCGCAAACCGGGCACTACGTGACATGAAACCTCCCACTAATCGTCCCATTGCTTACCAGCACAGTTTGAAAAGTGATGGAACGCCTAGTAAATAGACGTTTAGTGTGGTATTTAAGACACACAACAGTCTCTCCACTCGTCAATATGGCTTTCGTAAGGGACGTTCTACCATAGACCCCTTACTACGCTTGGATACGTATGTTCGTAATGCCTTTGCGAATAACCACTCAGTTATTGCCATATTTTTTGACCTTGAGAAGGCATATGACACAACTTGGAGGTATAATATTTTAGCCCAAGCCCACTCCTTAGGCCTTCGAGGCAATCTACCATCCTTCCTTAAGAACTTTTTAACTGACAGGCATTTCCGTGTTCGGGTTAATAATGTGCTCTCCCCGGACTTTATCCAAGCTGAAGGTGTCCCCCAGGGATGTGTTCTGAGCACAACACTTTTTCTCCTTGCTATTAATGATTTGGCCTCTAGTCTTCCATCAAATATTTGGTCATCACTCTATGTTGATGACTTCGCTATTGCCTGTGCAGGCGCTGACTGTCAGTTGACCGTGTTTCCAATTGGGCCACCACACGTGGGTTTAAATTTTCCAGCACTAAAACCCACCAAATTACTTTCACTAGATGCTCTGTCATCTCCGATCATCCTTTGTACCTCTATGGCTCCCGTATCCCTGAACGTGATACAGTCAAGTTTCTGGGCCTCCTCTTTGATCGTAGGTTATCCTGGAAACCTCACATTACCTCTCTGAAGGCAACTTGCTACAGCTGGCTGAACCTCCTTAAAACCCTTGCTCATCTTTCATGGGGAGCCTATCGTCGAACCCTCCTTCGCCTACATTCCACCCTTATCTTATCGAAACTTGATTATGGTGACCAGATCTATTCAGCGGCATCTCCTGCTACTCTCTCTAGCCTTAACCCCATTCATCACCAAGGATTACGTTTACGCCTTGGTGCTTTTCGCTCTTCCCCTGTCGAGAGCCTCTATGCAGAAGCGAACGTTCCATCCTTATCCAATCGCCGTGATGCCCATTGCCTTCGCTACTATGTACGCTCTCATGATCTCCGCAATCCTTCCATTTATAGAATGGTCACTGATATTATTAGACATTCTTTATTTGTTCCCCGCGCCCTGTTTACTCCGTCCCTTCTCTCTTCGCCTTCATTCGCTCTTGTCTTCTCTTCAATTACCACCTTTCTATGTACATGTAGCATCTCACTTTTCCCTACCCCCCTGGGAAGTTCCAGCTGTTCGAGTCTGTTCTTTCTCTCTCCCTTGCTCGAAAGCCCAATTGTCTACGGTCGCTTCCCACTCTCATTTTCTTGACCACTTTCACTCGCATTCTCATGCCATTGCTGTGTACACAGATGGCTCTAAGTCTTCTGACGGCGTAGGATTCGCAGCAGTGTTTCTGGACAGCGTCATACAAGGGCATTTACTATCTTCGGCTAGTATTTTTACTGCTGAATTGTATGCCATCCTTACAGCACTTATCCGTATTGCATCTATGCCTGTGTCATCATTTGTGGTTGTCTCAGACTCCCTTAGTGCTTTACAGGCTATACAGAAATTTGATACACCTCACCCCTTAGTCCTCCGTATCCAACTTTGGCTACGCCGCATCTTTACCAAGCATAAAGATATTGTTTTTTGTTGGGTCCCTGGTCATGTTGACGTACAGGGCAATGAACAGGCAGACACTGTTGCGCGGTCAGCAGTACATGACCTACCAGTTTCATGTAGAGGTATTCCATTTACGGACTATTTTGCTGCAATATCTTCCCAACTTCACACCCGTTGGCAACAACGTTGGTTCTACTATGCTCGGCAACAAACTTCAATCTATTAAACCGAGTATAGGTTACTGGCCGTCTTCTTATCACCAGTGTCGAGGTTGGGAGACTACTCTCTCCCCGTCTTCGCATTGGCCATACTCGTCTTACTCATGGATATCTCATGGAGAGGCCCCTGCTCCTCTCTGTGAGAATTGCCAAGTTCCATTATCAGTCAGCCACATTCTGTTGGACTGCCCACTTTATCAACGAGCACGCAGAATTTACCTCCGTCGTCGTCTTCGCTCTGCTGGCTCTCTTTACCTTCCCTTCTCGCTGATGGACCCACCTTTCATCCAGACTCTGTCATTGACTTTTTGACAACAACTGACTTACTTCACAAATTCTGATACCTTTAGCCCTCTCTACTTCAATCTCTTGCTACCCCTACCCCCGTACTATCCCCTGCCCCGCTGTTTTCTGTAACCTACTGATCATCCCTCCTTCCCTTCTGCCATCCAATACCCTCGCTTCCTTCCCTACCCTGCAGCGCTGTATAGCCCTTGTGGTTTAGCGCTTCTTTTTGATTATAATAATAATAATATTGACTTCCGGGTTGCAAACTTGAATTCCAAAAAAAATTTGTAATTCCCCCATATACGGGCCCCCCATTTTACGCAAAAATGTGGGATAGCGGGGGGCTTGACCTGGTCAAAGGGGAAGGTAAAAGTTACACACTCTCAACCAAAACCCGGCCCCCCGGGCTACCCCAGCAAAACAGAAAGCGCTAAAGGTATGTGTACTTCAAGGGGTTGGGTAACAGAGGGTTAGGCCAAAAACCCCAAATTTTAGAAAAATATCTTTTAATCCCCAAACATAAATAACAAAAAACCTTTAATCCCCAAACCCCCAAAAGAGGGTACACACAACAGGGCTGGAGGTTCAGCCCCCAAACCCCTAGACTTCGCAGCGTCAGGCCCCTCATTACCACAAACCTCAAATTTTTTATTTTCCCCATCTCCCACGCCCCTGATCATGTCAAGCCCGGGAAATACAGGTAAGCCTATGAGAGCCCATGCTTTTTGGTAAACAAAATGATGCACAACTACAAAATAAACTTAAATACACAGCATCTCCGACGCACCTCTACACACCATGCTAACGCAGTGACTCCCCCAAACCACGCTTACTCCGCGTACCCAAACATCCTTGGAAAATAAATCATTAACAGAATTTCTTTATAATTACAGAGTACTTTACAGTACCCCCAAATGCACATTATCAATTATAAAATTATTCCTTACAACTATAATATTCATATTATTATGGCACACTTCTCCACTATATGTACATTACGATGTCATGCAGAACCCTGCATAACAGATACATTACTGTGTAGCTCAAATATCACTGCTTACATTATACTACTCATTATTCCATCCTTACGTCATATTTGCTACTTGTGCCTGTGGATCCAGTACAGCAAATCAAGTTTAGCTACTAATAATACAACAAAACGCAGGTTTACAAATGATCACTCAATCCATTGCCAGACAACACACTTCCCCACTCTTCAAATGTCCAAACTTACTTAATGTATATAATACTCACTCATACTAGTGTTCATACTATGTATACAGGACACTCAGTTCAAATATCAATCCTATCCTGAAATTTTCTTGGTAGTTGCAACAGCACTTGATATTCCGTGTGTCCTACTCAATCTGTATAAAAACTCAGTGTGCATTAAAGGGCCTAAAATATGGATCTCTTTGCTGAAGATAGCAGAATCTCTCACCGCTAGCCACTTTAAAGCTAATGTTAAAAAGCACCTCCTTACCTTAATGTAATCCTGACAGGAATATATTATTGTAGATGAATGGTTCAGAGAACCGACACGTTGATAAATTAGACACATGTGCAACTCTTGGGTATCTTTATTGAGGAAACGTTTCGAGTAGGTCGATCTTTATACTTGGGAATTCTTCGCTTGCCCAACCCTTGGGCACGACCTACTTCCACATTGAAGAAATGTGACACCACCTACGAATGCTGCACCTCTCCTGCCTATGGTTTATAAGCTCCTTCTCCACACGTATTCCGTATTCTATTCAAGATTGATGGACTAACCACGTTGACTCAAGGTTGAGGGACTGATTACCTCATTCTCCTCCTGTTCTTCAAGGTTCTCCTTTGTATGGACTGATGAAGCCACTGTGTGGCAAAACGTTTCCTCAATAAAGATACCCAAGAGTTGCACATGTGTCTAATTTATCAAGAATTTATTATGCTGAATAATTCTTGAAGCCTGTCTTTCATCCAGTATTGTCTCGGTTCTTGTTTCATTTCTTTAACTAAGGTACCTAACTTATTCCTTAATGTATCACTAATATAAACTAAGTACAGTGGTACCCCGAGTTTCGAACTTTCTTCGTTCCAGAAGAATGAATTTGTTCTCATAAGGAGTAATGAAAATTAGATTAATCTGTTTCAGACCCCCCAAAAATACACTTACAAAAGCACTGACCATAATACACTTACATAATTGGTCGGGTTGGGAGCAGTTTGAAACTCAGGATACCACTGTACAGTGGAACCTCGGTACATGAACAGCTCCCTACTCGAAGCTCAGCACACGACTAAACAAACATTACCTGCCAGAAGCTCACTGTAAACTATTTTGTGTTTCTTAGCATTTTATGTTTTTTTTTTATATTTGTATAAATAAGTCACCATGGGGCCTACAAAGGTTCATGATAACCAACCAAAAGAAAAATTGGTTGCAAAGAATTTGTTTGATACTCGAATGAATTGGCACTCGAATAGCCTTCTGGAATGAATTACATTGAAGTACAGTGGAGCCTCTACTTGCGAGCGTGTCCATGTACGAGTTTTCCAAATACAAGCAGTCGATGGGTCGATTTTTTGCTTCCATACACGAGCAAAATTTCCACAAGCGAGCAGACCTCAAGGCCGGTTCCTTGACACCTGTGAGGGGCTCTTGCTCTTGATCTCAGGTCATATACACAGTTTAATAGGGTGAACTGATGATCAATATATGCACCTCAAAATGTTGCACTGCAACACTAAAGGCAAAAGCCCTCCTTTTCTAAGAGGTATAACTTCTTTTGGTGCCACTGCTCACTTTTTGCTGAGAAGCAGCCCGAGCGGGTAATAACTTCGTCTCCTGCTCTACAAAGAAAACCCCTGCAACAAGACTGACCCAACCTCTGTAATCATTTTGCAAAACCCCGGGGTGGGTACCTCCTGATTACACATAAAAGAATCCTTTGATGGTTAATGGCAAATTAACAAAAGGTACACTACCGAGGAAAAAAGTTTCAAAATACGGGGTGATTCCCCTTGGCAACACATGTGTGGTAAAGCAGATACACACGCCATTTGTTGCATATCACTAACAAATTGCATGTAGTTCATAAAGGAGGAGACAAAACCTAAAGTATTTTATAAACGTGTACCTGGCGGCAGTCAGTGCACGTTTTCAAGGTGATCACCTAGTGTGAGACCAGAAAAAAAACAACGTCCCCTACTCTCGCTGGATACAAACACAGTGCATCTATAAATAAACAAACTTCACTCTCCCCCTTCAAAGGATCCTATTTTCAAAACACCCAGCATACCATCAATGCCAGGCCTGCTGATATTTCACAATTCGAAACTACTCTACCGTGTCATGGGGGGTTTAATAATAACATTGCCCCCGCAATTTATTCAGCATCCCAAAACCTTCACTAGAGGTAGCACCATGGCTGATTTGGGCCAAACACTTTCAACCTGGTCTTTTCAGACGATCAAATCTTCCCCACAATCCTCTTACATTTTTCCCTGCTTTACCCTGCATTATCTTTTTCTCCAAAGACTTAATCCATCATCATTTGAAGTCACACACAGTTCCTCATAGCCTGTTCCCAAGACCCGGTTCCAATGCCAAATGGCGCCCATCCCCTCTCTCCAGCTTCCAGAATGGTGTAGCACCACCCATAGTCCCCACTTCATCCTGGGCGGACCTGGCAGGCTGGTGCACCTAAGTGCCGATCGAAACCTCCTCTTAGCCAAGAAATTTTTCTGAAACCCCGAGATAAAACACCGCTGGGGGAAACATCACCAATCCTCACGTACCACAGGACTTTAAATATTCCAGAAGTGCGTCCCCACATGGTAATGAAAGGGAAGGGGAAATATTCCCTCCTCCCAGTTCCCTTCTGGTACTGGTGAAAACAAATATGCATTGGCCCTGAGAGACTTGAAAAACCATGGACTCTTTTCTTTGACTCCTGGATGAGTATACATTGTAAATTTTAAACTTGTCTCAAGTAGGGCCTCTCAAAACTACCATGACATTTCATAAAATATACATCTGGTGATTTGTGCAAAGCCTACGAGACAAAAATTGTTTCACCAGAAAATCTCAGAAACCACAGCACACAAAATTATTCGAAAGGGACAGACCTGGTTAACCTGTTAGAAAAAGGAATTATTAATAACACTGATTAATTAAAGCTCTCCGTCTAACAGACTGTAAGATGCCGTTCCTTTCAAATCTGTAAAAAAATACTGACTAAGACAACTTTTAATAGTTCTGCCGCGTCCCACGTAAGGCAACAGGTCCTCTTAAAAAGGAAGTCATGATCTCATTTGAATCAACTCTGCAAAATAAACATATGGTAAATTTGTTAACCACAACCTCGCCGCGAACGAACTGATAATGAATAGCGTATCCGGAAGGACACAACCATCCCGGGCCTCAGAGGACTCAGTCTGCAGCAGAGGTCAGGGGATTTTTTTCCACATCAGCACCAAGACCACTTCTACTCCAACCGAGTTCCGGTTGCGCCGGATAATCATCAACTGCTCAAAGTACCTGCAGGGTCAGACATCAAATGAATCATGCCTCTCCCCTTGACAAACCAACACCAACAGTGTGCAGAAGGGTCCAATGGAGTGCACGAGCACCTGGCCTTGATTCCCTGTTTAGTCCGAAAGCCATATTGAAAAAATTTCAGGTATCCGATGCTCCAACTGGGTCATTACCACCTTGTAAAAGCCGGGTCCTGCAAAATCAAACATTCCTCACTTTTGGGAGTCTCACAACGTGTTGCCTAGTAGAAGGTCAACTCCTGCAAAAGGTACATTTCTTCTGCAATACCTACATGTAGGTACCTCATGACTGGTATGCAGACTCTACCCATAACCCGATTCACGTGGAGTCCTGAACGGGACTCCATTTATCCCTTTATAGAAAAATGTCGCAATCCGTGTAGGTGTCATATAATATCTATATTACCTACACGTACAAGTAATTTTTAGCTCAACTAGCTTATATACTTAAGACCTCCTGCTATATTTATAGTAAAACTTTAAGGAGCTAGTCACTCGTGTGCACTCCTTACTATCCTCCCTTTGTTTGTTGATCAGTGATTTGCCATTACTACCAACTTAATTTTAAATTTTCTTTTAAGCATATCCCTGAGGTATCCCGTTAATAACTTCTGTTTTTAAACCCTAATGCTGCCTCCTGAAAATTTTTCCCCATCAAACACCCATACCTCTATAATCTATCAGTTAAATTTCCAAAGACAAGTCAATTACTCTCTCAATTGAATTGGGCTAATGCAACCGACTCCCAATCCCCAGAGAGATAACCCCATCCCTTAACATAACTATTATTACGTTTTGCCAAAGAAAAGGTCCCAGTTATCAATAATGGGATTGCAAGTATCCTTGCAGTACCTGTCTAGCCCAGCGATTTATACCAATTTGCCCGTAGACATACCATTCATTGCCGACACTTTGGGGCCCTTCTTTTAGGCAAGATCCCGTCCCTTAGACACTAGACTACTTCTATGGCTGACGCTGTACATCCCATCCTCAGCCTCGCTTCTCCTCCGCCCTTCCCAGTGACCATTACCCCCAGCACTAAAAAGACAGATAATGGGCCCTTGTTCCCTATTACCTGCCATAAATTATCCAACCTGGCTGACTCTGTCCAGCCAACACACCATGGCTCCAGGAAGACAAAAAAACTCTCTGTCTTGACCTTTCTGTCTGTCTTCTGTTACAAAATGCACGTCCATATATCCTACCTGAGAGAATCACCTACTACGACAACTATTAAAATATTCTTACCTTGATTAGCAGGGGAATCAGTGGTACCTTCAAAATACGCTCACATAGAACCAACTGATAGTACACAACTCGGTTTGGAGAACATAGAATCGATTCCTACCTTCACATCTTCTCTATTAACTCTCCTCAATATCTTTCTTCTTTTCTGAAACTGTGAACCACTTGACACTTAAAGCGGGCTGCACACTATCACTGCTGGGCAGTGTGACCATTCCATTCCTTACCAGCTAAATCCTTCTCTCACTCGCTCCAAACTCCAACTATGCTAAGCTGTCAGCTTATTATTTGCGCTCCTGAAGATAGTAGATCATCTCCCTTCTTCAACACCTGAACCTGGGATTTTTTTTTTTATATTTTAATTAAAAACAGAGCAAATACAATAATTTATAAGAGTATAAAAATAAAAAACCATACTAGATAACAAAACCTCAAGTAACACAATCCCGTACAATTTTAAAAACACCATAGAATCATGGCCATATTACAACCATATACATAACCCCACAACCGAGATACATAACCTACAAACCCCTCCTTTTATAATAATCCCATTTTTTTTGTTAATTTTGCCGAGGCAGACACAGATGACAGCTTCTAACCCCCCCCTACTCCCCGTGATGTACAGTCCCCTTTCTAAATAACTTACATTGAATTATCCTAATGAATGGTCAATACCCTGACCTCATCAAAACCTAAAAGTTGGATTGGCATAACAGAACAGCCAAAACACAAATTTACAGACTAAAAACAATAAGAAACAATTACAATCCTAATACACGATACACTGTAATAAGTAGAAGAAATAACACCACCAATATGATATCAAATATTAAAATTAAAACGCATGAATACAAACAATCAAACATTGCAATAATCGTGAAAGTTCACAACTCAAAAAGCAAGATAACTACAAAAAGCCACAATGCCACAATTAGCGGGTACTATAATACTAGGCTATGTAAATTAATTAAAGAACCCAAGACCTAGAACATGAATTAAGTATTTATCCAAAAGGGTTCATCATGATTTTTTAATAAAAAAAACTTAACAACGTCCAAACTCCTTAATAACACCTAGACACGCCGACATACAAACTTACCAATAAACGTAACATAACATTCCACAAAGACTATACTTTCGGCTGTGTGCCATCTAGCACGTGCCTAACAAGTAATTACCTTACAAATATAGATACAAAAATTTTATTCTAGAGAGACTAATCCTTATTTCCACACTCGTTTACATAAAAGGAAATTTACTTTAAATCTGATGCAGGAACGCGTAACAAAAATGCAAATATAAAAAAAAACTCAGTTTCCTTCAAGAAAAGTTTAAAATTTCATGTCAAACCAGTACAACGAAACATAATAGCTACCAAAGGAAAATAATACATATTAATATAATTTATTTATATTAAAAAAACTGCCATTTACACCGTCCCCAATGCCAAAGGGAACAAGCCTAAACTAATCTCTTTGTTCAGTCACACAACCTCTCATCTAGAAACCCCCAGCCATAGGTTATGGCTCAACCAAGCCCCACCGACCCCCATTACGTCCACACAACACGGCCACACGAAGTAACCGGGTCCAATCACACCCCAATCACACACACACACATACCCATCAAATTTGCGCGTCACAATATTAGTAAAAAAGATGATATAGGCAACTCAATCAAGGCAGGTGAGCCCGTATGAATACACGCCTGAACCCCCCCCTCCGCTTTGTTTTTAACCCATCACCTACTCACCCCAGCATTAGAAAAAAAAACACTCCATATAACGCCAAAATAAATTCCCTATTGTTAGGCCACTCTATACCCTCGTGAAAAGAAGAACCTTCATCCCACCTTTTCCCAAAATTGGTCTCTAAATAGGGCGACACAAGGTTCGAATAAAACTGTCGCCCGGCCAAAAAGTCCTTCTCAGACACAAGGACCCCCATTACCCTACTCCCTTGCCCCCTCATACCCCACAAAACATATACATTGTAGTTCCCACGATTACATAATATCTTAAAACCCCTTGACCTAACGACACCCCTCATCCACACCACTCATAGATCACAAGAGACGTCAGTCAAACGCTCGCAATAACCGACAGGAAATGCAACAGACAACAAGAATGACGAGCCAGCACCTTGACCCCGTTGCCCACACCTCACCAACACCCACTCCCCCCCCCCCCCCCCCCCTCATTCATGCACGATTACCCCCGATGCACATCCAAACCTTCAACACAACAATAGAGCTACAAACATGATTAAAGCCCCAAATCGTGTTCTTTCCCCCCACTGCATCTGCCACACCCCCCACCACCTCGATAACCCACCTATCGTCGGAGCAGGAGCATTCGCTCCCCGATGGTGCAAAATCCAATGCAGGAAACGATTACATAACCTCACGTGGCCTAGGTCGTATCCTTAAAATTTTACTAAATCCATTCTTTACGCATATTACATCCCGATGCCTACATGGGGTCGATTCCACCCTTTCAACCCGGCCGGCCACCAACAATAATTCCTTTGTCTCTCTAACAATTTTACAGTAAAAAGGTTCCCAACCTATACGTTTTTTTCCGGTTCCCTGGCTATTAACACTAAAGCATTACGACTTATCAACCCTTTTCCTCCTTCATTTTCCGACGCCCTCCCATACCAATTTCCACTCTGCCTCATGTGAGCAGCCGAAAAAAACAGATGTACCTTATCTAGCGTGCCGCCTCTTCCACCCCTCCTCCATTGCACAAACTGCACTTAATATCACTTTTCCACCCCTATCTTAAATAAAAACGACCTTTTCACGTCGCGCCTTATCTCAAGTCCAAACAAAACCGTATTACCCTACCACATCCCGGCATGTCCACAACCTCCCCTCGCAAACCAGATTGTCACGGTCCTGATCCCCACAAAAATTTGAACACCATCTAAAATACACGTGATCGCTGAGACCTGGTTAAACGGCAACACTAGCCGGAGAACAAACCAGACTTTTTACGTATGATAGAAAACTAAATGAATTGAACGGATTGCACCGTTGCCAAAAAGTGTTAAAAAAATAAAAAAAAGTGTGCGGTCAGCAGCATTCCCAAACGTCGCTGGCAACGAGTTCCACCATCCTAATCGAAAAATTCTAATTCCTTGCAGCACTCCAGTGTCAGAACCATCCATAAGACGACACCAACAATTATTCAGAACTCCACCTGGTTCTCTCCGCTGCACAACAACACATCCGCGCACACAATCTAAATCTTCCTGCCCACTCTCCCAACCCCAATTATCTGGATAATCAAGGATTCCAGCCCAGCCACGATCTCCTCGCCTCGCACAATGACTTTTTTTTCACAGATTTAACTTCAAATTCCCAGAAGCTCTCCCCAAAATTTGTGTACAAACTCCTCCAAAAAGAGTCCCGTTAACCATGTCTCCTCACATCACCAAATAGGTTTATCATCAACATAGCCCACCAAACCAGTGCCAAGGCATCTGCTCACCATCCCCATCCCCTTTCGCTTAACAGACGATCCTCCACCATCCTAATTAAAAGTATGGATCCTGAACAACATGCAAACACAAGTTGTGATAAAATGGACATCCCTGCCGAATACATCGCGTCCAATGGGACAGTCCCTCCCCCCGCCACCACACTACAGAACCCCATTGATTGCACCCTTTCACCTTCCGCGTTTGAGTACAACTACTCCAACCTGGAAACCGACTCCCGCCACTTATTACTTCGCAAACCAAACCCCTGTGTCGTGTAGGATAATATTTTGTTCGCCTCAATAGCCAGTTTCTTTGTCGCACCCTGTCATGAAGCCCCGCCTTGCCATGCCAACGCCACAACGCACCCCTGTTGCGTATCAGTGTCTCTTCTTCTGTTACGTTTCGGTCAAGTTTCTTCTTCTTCTGCCCTTTTTCCGCTCTTTCCATGTCCCATCCAGGAACCAGCCCTTTATGATGGTTCGACCGCCGTGGCCCCTCAGGCACCCATTGAAAAACCTACCAGGCAACCCAAAACAGAGACTCAAACTAACTAACCCTCCCCACAAGCACATTTAAGCTGATTCCCAAGAATATTTCCGCGAACAATTTAAAATCAGCCAAACAAAGCAAACGTAAATGGCTCGTATCCCGAAGAGTACTCAGCTTTATACCCTTCGTGTACGCAACACCACCACCGCCGTTGCCTGTGATTTCTCCCATCTTAAAGCACCTCCTCTCCGTGGGTCCTTTCCTCATGGTATTCTATAACGGATCATAAAACTGAGAACACCCTAAGCAGGAATACCAGTGCTGTACAGTAAAATTCAGCGTTGGGAAAACCATGCGATGCCCGGGGTGCCTTTTTTCCCCGTTCCTCATCGTTTCCATAAAGGGGGCTCTCCATATTGGTTTTTCACACCGCCTCAATGACCCCAACCACAGTGCCACCCGAATCACTCCGTCCCCAGTTTGCATGGCACATACTCCCACATACCTGCCCAAGAACCATCTCCATCTACCGCCACTATACTTATTCCATATTCCTCAAAACCATCGAGTCTGGCCAAATATGAACTCATCCCCGTGGTTTCCCGTAATAAAACACTTTCCCTCCCTCTAAAAAACCCCGCCCAGTGGCACGCAAATAAATGACTATCAATCCCGGTATTTTTTGTGTAGTTCGTTTCGCCGTTTCACGTGTAACCTGCTCTCTTCCCAGTCCTCTGCGGCACACGGAAAGTCCGATGTGCTTGACGGCCCCATAGTACTTCGTCCAACCCCCCAATACCGTACCTCTGCAAAAACGATCTTTCTTGTAAATTCCCTATGCCTGCCCTGTTCAACATGTGGTATATCCTCCACTGTTTACTAAGAGCACCCCCTCCTCCAAACTAGCTCCCCCCATTAACAACCTCCGGTAATCTAGATTCTAGAATAATTTTGACAAACCAAACCGCAATTGATTTATTGCGTTTTAACCCTCCCTCACATAAAAATTACGTATTATCTACTTTTGAACAGCGCACAGAGACTAAATCCCAGCCATCCTAACGCATTGACTAACAAGGTCCTCCTGCATCCTTCTGTCTGCGGCCCAGATGCTGTTCCGCCGATGAATACTTGCAAAACCTTCCAATATCCCTCCACAATCCCTCAAAACCATCGTTTTCATTTTGCCAATAACATCCCTTGCCTACGATGTTACCAAAGCATCCCACCGCACCTCCAACTAATACGCGGCCCCAAAGAGTAAAATACACCATCTCTTCATGCTCAATATTTTTAAAAAGACATCTAACCAAAACCGCCTGAGATAATATAACCTGTCCAAAAACGAGCCCGCAAATTATTATTTTCATATTCCCATTCTTAATAAACGATAAGGTTCCACCTCGGTCCAACAGAAACAGGCACCCACCGGGTGGACTGATCTTAGACCCCCCTTCGCTCCCCGAAAAGCATACGAAATCTGAAGGTCTTTTCGTAAGCAGGGGGACGCCTCACCAGAGACTGAGTAAAAATAACCCCGCTCCACTGGGTTCCACTTCCTGCCCGCTTTAACTACACAATTATTCCCAATCCGCCCCGCCACAATCGCCAACGCCGGTAACGTGCGTAGGTAGTACACGAGCACCTCACGCACAAAATCCATCATCATCATCTTTGCAGTTACCCAAGTCACGTTCTGCTGGGGGTCATACACACACAACAAACGCCCTCTTCCGTGTCTCACGCCTTCCCATCCACCATCCTTCCACACGTAATACTCTCCCCCCACGCCGCCCCCCTCTTTCCTGTGCAATACTCAGGAACCGGTTAGGCGGTTCGTTGCGTTCTCCGCTTGATCAACCACACCCACGTTCCTCCTTTTAAAGCAGCTCAAGACTGCAAAACATAAGCCAGATAGCCCAGGCACCTCTTATTCACGACTCAATGCTTAAAATTGTGTCCTGCCACAAAAGCAACGTCAAATCTGTACCTATTCAAAAACTCCTGAAGCACAAGTTCACGTTTAACTAACCCGATCACACAGACTATTAATATTTATTGTTACAACAGGGAATCAGGAAACCTGAGGCCGGCTCATAAAGTTTCCCCCTCTCCCGCCTCATGTCCATGACTCTCCTTTCTCAAACCGATTTTTGTTTCGCCCCTTTATTATTTGTTTTTTATGAATGTGTTTTTTTTTGTGCCCCCTGGAGCTTTGCCGTTTGCCACTAATACGTTATACTTGTGTCCCTTGCCAGCCCTGCATGTCGCCTGTCCCAAAGGAGTACCCAAGCCATCACCCAGCCCACCTCTGTCAGTTGGGCCCGACTCGTAGAGGGTCACTTCTGGAGCACCATAACCCCCATGTCTTTTTTTTGTTCCCTGGGCTCTTTGCACCGGCGCAGAACGATCGTCCGAATCATGACGGGCGGCTTTGCTTGGCTGTCGCCCTTTTTCCTTGTAGCTCCTTCAGTTTTACATATCTGAGTCCTGGAAGCCATCATCACAATGGACTGTTTGTTTTCCAACCTCTACCAAGCCGTTAATCCCCTCCTTCCCCTGCCTCCATGTCCCTATTCCACATTGGCACTTACTAAACGTGTACCATCGCCACAGGTGTCCAACCTGATCCGGTCGTCCTCGCCCCCGCACACGACGCTTTTCTTGCCCAGATCCCAGGTTTTCCCTGGCTCACCACTGGTGCACTTCTTCCACCGACCCGAGTGGGGTATACGCTGCCCGCCCAATTGGGTGACTAAAACAAAAAAGGGGGGGGGGAGTCAGGCCTGTAGTCACGCCTGTCAGCCAGCAAGCGACCTCCTCAATGAGCTTTCACACTTCTGTGCTCCACCTTCACGCTCATCAACTTTGCCCAGCCTGTAACAGTTGATGGGCCGAGGTGATTTCATTGGATCACTTGGGACCCCCACTTCTCTGATTCCACAGATGAATCCGAACCACACCATTCAAACATCACAAAAAAACTGTAGCGCTCTGTCTCTTTCTTTCAACACTCCACAGGAAGCGAACCACGCCCTCGCTCCTTAGCCTCCGTTCTGTTTTCTTCCCACAGGCATCGGGAGGTTCTCATTGTAAACAGTTGGGGTGAAAGGCAGCCTCCCCTTTTGCCCGGCCCAGGAGCCATATTCCCGCTTGCCGACAGGTCTCTGATGCTACCGCCCATAATGGTCAAAAATACGCCACAACAGGTCGGGCATGTCGCCACTGCCACAGCAAACGCTAGATAAACCATTACCTGGGTTCTAAAGCTCCTCGAGATATACATACGAGGGTATAGGATTGCCTAAAGCGTCATCTGAGATTGAAAGTAACTTCCCCTCATGATAACCTTTGAAGCCTCCTTTTACCCCATTATAACTTACCAGGTTAGATGTTCCCAAGCATGTAACAGTGCCAATAACTTTAGAGAAAACATTGCTATATTCCAACTTTCATCTAAGCCTCAAAAGGCACGTTTTTCGTGAGCTTTTAACCCCACGAATAATGTCGTGGATACCAGTCCGTCAACTGACCCCTCACTCCGGTGTTACTTTATGTGCTGATCATCTTGATAACTGATCCACCAACAGCCCTCGAATACTTGAGGCAGTAAGCACCTATCACGTAATAATTCTATACACACCGTTCAGTGCACACTCCAAACAAAATGCCTCTGTCTCTTAATGCCGAATGTTCCTCTTCTCCCACAAAATTGGGGCAAAATAAACACATCAACTTACGTAGGCGTGTAAAGCCCATCACTAAATTAAGTGCTACAATGCCCACATATATTCCACCCTTTCTGGCCGCAACGAAACACTGGCCCATGTTGGTAGACTGAGTAGCTCGTCTGGGAAGAAACAAGTAGAGGGGTGCAAAAGCACGACCGCAGGAAAACTGGTCTACCTCAACCAGGCAGCGAATACAAAGCACTACACCAATGCCCATGTAATGGTACCAGTCCCACGCTAATCTTCAATTGGTCGAGTTCTATTGCCAAAGCTTCTAGCAATGCTTATAAAAGACAATTAAGGTTAAAAAAAGTGCAATAGGGGGACCATATCCTCTTATAATTAAAAATCAATTAGCATCGTAATCATAGTTCGCGTAAATTTCAAAATAGTAATGTGATTTTCCAAATAAATGTCTTATTTCATCACTGTCCCAATTAATAATTGCACACTATACTTGTAGTCTACTTTTAGAGGTTAGACGTGAGATAATAAACTGTGTATTATCACAGTCACTAAATACTATGGAAACATTAAACAAACAGGTAGACTTAATGAAGCAAAAGAAAAGTCCAGGGTCCCTGATAAAAGTTTTTTGTTCAGGGGTTCTATTAAAGAGTGCAAAAAGTGAAAGTTTATGACCCCATTTTATTATATCTCTTCAAGCACTGTATAATGCCTTAATATGATTAAGACGTTCAATGTAATTTCTATTTATAAAGCAAAAAGAGTTATGTTGTTACCGTCAAATTTCCTCCTAATAAGCCCGACCCTACAATTGTTGGCCAAATTAATTTCAATCAATCAATCATCAGTGGTATATTCTCTAATATGGATTACAATGCGGGGTTTTACAGATTTTGTATATAGTGTTGGTTTTAAAACCATTTTTTAAAAATACTAATTACAGAGGGGACCACTAGACACCTAGCATGGACTAGCATTTCGGGGCGACTTAGATTAATTCTTAACTTTAAAAATATTTCAAGATTATGTATTAAGGCTAAGTGACTATATTATAGTTTGTGAGTTAGCACTGTGAATTGCTTTTGGTTTTGGCACAATACATAGTGTCCTATATTTGAAGTTTCATAGGCAAACTTAAATAAAAATGACCTAGTTAGGATTCCTTATTTTTAAGGTTAGAGATTCGTATTTTTCTGTTGTTTATAGTCAATGGTTGAGTGGGAGTGGTAATTGTGAACCACCAGTGTGGTTTCATGTAGTTATTTGACAGGGTGAATCAGGGATATAAGATGTTTTTCCAACTGTAGTTTTGAAATTGAGAATGTGCTTGCAGTTCTATAGTTTTCATGAAAGGGTCAATTATAATTGATATAGATTAGAATGCAATTACTTGATGCATTTGATTATGAAAAGATTTGCGATAATATTTGTTTGGATTTTAGTTAAAACCTTTTGATAGGATACCAAGGAATAGCCACAATACCACACATGAAAATAATGTTAAAAGTATAAAATGGCAGCTCATGGTACTGGTCAAAGTGCTGTCACGGATCGAGATACATGGCGAATTAACAGAAGCAGAGAGAATGTGCGTGATGGGGCAAAATCTGAGTGAGGATCTGTAACAGAGCGGCGTTCCATAGGATCAGAATTTTAGCCCCACAGTTGATTAATTATATAATTATCAAGTGACCTTTGACGAGAAAATAACCAGTGATTGAACGAATAATTTTCTCCCTGATGTACACGAAAATAATCATGATAATATATTCAGAAAAATTCATGAGGATTTAAAAAACAAACTCATGTCATGTTCAGAAAAAGTGTCAGATACAGTTCAATGTAGATATATGCAAGTCCTGAAACACGGAGAATTAAAGTAACCCTAAATGATTATAAACTAAATCAAAAGTAGAACTTGGCCATATAGAATGAGAAAAATGAGCATCAACAACACAGACAAACCCCAAAACAAACAGCAATGCCAAAGCGTAAGTAATAAGGCAAGCAGATTACTGGTATTTATAATCAATAAATATAAGCAACAGGAAGTCCAGAGGTTATTAAGACAACAGCTCTACACATCATTATTAAGGCATCATTAGATTACACAAGCTCAGTTCTGGGCTCTGGAATTGAAAAAATAGAAAAAATTCGCTTAGAAAACATTTAAGCGTAGTGTTCGCGTGTCTTGATCGATAGAGTGGCTGGGTCATGACAAACACGAGATTGATTTTCTGTACAGAAAGCTAACATGAAACCGATCAGATATGGACCGTTAAACCTAAACCAATAGATAACGTAAAAGCAAAAGGAACGAAATGAAAGTGGTAATAAGAATGACAAGCGATATTAGGAACGAAGTTCCAGTATTGTCAAAGAAGATAGTATGAGAAGGGGAAACCGCACTCTCCGCAATCCTTATCCCCCTCTCGTCTGTTTCCACTGACTCTAAGATTCTCCACTCAAGTATAATCACCCTGCTGGTCGCAAACCTAATCCGCCCAGCCACGTCCATTCAATGTCCATTTGTTTGCTATCCAGAAAACAGTTGGGAACGTCTTCCACTGCATGTATGCACACAAGATCTAGCACGAGTTCAGCACCAACAGATCAAGCTCATTCACGATCACACTCATAACTTAATGGTATAAAAGAAACTGAAACAACACACAAATACTAACTGGGGATAGAAATTTCGGGTTGGGATGAAAAATTAAATTATGAGGCGTTGATATACAGTCCCCAAAACTTAGATAATGAAGGTCAAGGAAAACTAACTATTGTGAGAAGAAGTTAAAGCCTCAATGCAACTATAACGGTACTAAATCTAGGACATATAAACTTGAATCGTCTAATTGTGATTTGTGGGGAATTCCCTGAACTGGGAATCTTGAAACACGAGAACTTCCTTGTGGCAGTTCAGAGAATTGATAATTTCACTGTTTGTGACAGTACCAATGAAGGTAAGTAACCTTCTATTATTTGGTAAAAATAATAACAAACAGAAATTTCAAAAAAAAAAGATAAGAGCACATAGGAAAGCACAAACGAAAAATAATCTTGTGTTCTATAGACACAATGCATGAATCCTCATCTTTCCACAACAAAACGACATTCCATATACAAATCAAAAATAGTAGAGCAACAAGATTTCAAACACAGACGGATATCAAATATCCTATGATAATTTTACAATAAAGATCTGTGAGGGATCAGATATAGACTAGTGCGGAGTGTTATAGGATCACCATGAACAAACTTGTGGGCATGATCTTTAGTTTCTGAGATTGCATAGTGTGAAGGAGGTGATGCTTCTCAAGGAGAAAAAAAAAATAAGAAACTAAAATTCGCCTTGATATGTAAGCAATGAAGTGTGGAGGTGGTTGGAGGTAGTGAAGAGAAACATGTTACCATTAGTGAGGAGTAATTGGCACTGTTACAAGTGGTAGATGTTTTCGCAATAAAGGAGAAACACCAAAGTGAGGAGGTTAAAAGAGTTTTAGGAACAATTGCTGTCTCTGTTCTCTAGGACAAATGTACTTCAATGTTCAGGAAAAATAAAGGTACATTAACTAACTACTTAAACCTCCTTTGCTGATAAAGGTTGAAAATAGCTGTGGTGGTTTTGGCTCACTGTGTCTTCTGTGACAGAGATATGAAGGTGAGAGAGAAATTGTGATTCCCAGAAGATGGTAGTTGTGTGACATAATCCAACGTTGATAATATCATGTCAGGGGTGTAATGGGAAAAAGCAGCACTACAATATCTGCCGTCACTGCAGGTGAAATGATAGTGGGAAGGGCAGGAGATAGATACAGGGGCAGCTCATAGAATTTAATTGGTTAGATATAAGGAAGGGTCCCAGTCATATGTAGTATTTTGCCTAGAAGAGGAGTGGGAATGAATGGATGTCAATAGCAATTTGTCTAAATTACTAGTTAGACAGGCACTGCAAAGATCTTGCAATCCCATTTATTGACAACTGGCGACAATTTCTATTCCAAGCATGATATGTATACAAGAGATAGGGTACATCTCTCTGGGGCAGGAGTGGTAGCGTTAGCCAACTCTGTCGAGGGGGCCGTTGCTGAGGTGCCTAAGACTTTAAATAGATAGTAAATATAGGTAGGGGTGTGTGAGGAATAACAGCAGCAAAAATTGTTCAAAGGGTATTGTTCATCATAAAGCTAATAATAAATACAATGGAACTGGGAACAAAGTGAGACAGTAGAGGGCACCGAGTGACTAGCTCCCTTAATTAAGGGAGGAACTAAAAAATCATTGTCTGGTCCAATTTCAATGAAATTTTTACAGTGATTTAAGCAGTATTTGAAGTTCTTCACACAGTGTTTGTAGTGATTTTTTGCTTAAAAAGATAGAAAAAAAATATACAGTGGAACCTCAAAAATCGAACTTAATCCGTTCCAGGAGCTAGTTCTAAATTCGAAAAGTCTGAAATTCGAAGCAATATTTCCCATAAGAAATAATGGAAATACAATTAATCCGTTCCAAAAACCCAAAATATTCACAAAATAATACATTTTATAGAGATTAATTACGGTTTTACATACACACAACAAAATGCTATAGTCTTTAATTATGTATAGTAATATAAAATACATTTTTACTTACCTTTATTGAAGATTGGTGATGGCATCTGGAAGATAGGGAGGAGAGAGTAGAGGGAGTTGGGGTTAGTGTTTGAAAGGAGAATCCCCTTCCCTGAGGACTTCCGGTATCAAGGGGCAGTTCCCAAAAAAAAAATCGGCCCCCTTTATTTATGAAAGTTTCATTAATTTTTGGGGTTTTTTTTTAGAAGCTTAATTAAAGAAACCTTTCCTGAAGTTTCAAAAAATATCGGCCAAAAAAAAAAAAGAAATATTTCAAATTTACGAAAAAAATTAATTTGGCAGGGGGAACCCGGAGTCAGTGGTTTTGGAAAAAATGGTTTTGAAAAGTTTCTGCTGATAGAACACTCAAATTTTCCTTTTAAAGTACGTTTTAAAATTTTAAAATTAAAAATTATCTTTATGCTAAAAAAAAATAAAGTTTCATTTAAACTTTTTTGACATATTGGAAGATGTCGGTCTTGTTGCCCACATAAATCTAAAAATGTTTTGGATAGTTGAGACAGATGAATGCTACCTTGTAAAGCAATCATTCTCATATGTTTGTTGTGAAAATCAAGTCAATTCAATCATAAATAAAGATGCTTTCCCCCTAAATAGGTAAATAACTTACTTTCGAGATATAGGCCGAAGCGCGCGGCACCCCAGGTGCCCGGGAAATATTTTTTTTCCCCGAAAAATTCGCCTTGTTTTACACTTTTTCCGTGACCTACGAGTGTTTATTACAGTTAACCATTGTAATCCGTTTTCTCTCATCACTGATGAGAGAGGTCGGACCCTCTCTTCACCTTCAGGGAATATATCGATAGAAATTTTTTCCTCGGGGCATCATATTATGCTATATATTATTTTTTAACGTGTACTTTTTATGTTTATTATGCTATTATTATATTGCATTTATGTCATATAGATCAATTGTGATAGATAAATAAGCCTTATAATTGATATTAGCATGGGTATGGAATATTTTTGTTGGCTGGAGGTGTCGGCCATTTTCTGCACTATTCCCAAGGTGTTCCTTATTGGTTCCTTGTATCATATTGTCTCCGCCCACTCTGGCATGATCTCAGATGGTGAATTTGTGTTTATATTAGACATATTCAAATTCAAGTTTATTCTCTATAAGGATTTACAATGCTGAGTTTACAGAAATCTGGTTATTGTGTGGTTTACATGTAGTAAAATTGTGATTACAGAGTGTACCACTAGAACGCTTAGCATGGCTAGGCATTTCGGGCATACTTAGTTTTATTCTTAATTGTAAAATATTACAAATTATGAGGTAAGTTGGTATTATGGCTAAGTGACTAAATGCTAGTTTGTGAGTTTAGCAATGTGAATGCTTTTGTTTTGGCACAGTACATAGTTTCAGTATTGGAGTATCACAGGATTCTTATTTTAAGACTGAGATTAATATTTCTGTTTATGGTCAAATGAGTGAGTGAGTGTAAGTGTGAACCACCAGGTGGTATTCGTGTAGTTAGTTGACGGGGTGTATCAGGGAGATAAGATGTTTTCTAATGGTAGTTTTAAAGGTGATGAATGTGTCTGCATTTCAGAGTTTCAGGTGGGTATTCCGTTTTAGGGCCTTTAAAATACTTTAAATTTTTTGAAAAGGGGTTTGTTGGACACGGGGAATGCGTGAGTGTTTGTTTTGGGGTTTTTTGCTGTGGGTTCTGTAAAAAACTATCAAGAAAGCGTTTTGGGTTTAAAGGTTAAAATTTTAGATTTTAAAGGCCCGTGATTTAGATTGCACAGTAGAAGTGTGGTGTAAAAATGGGAGAAAGTTTAGGTCTTAAAAGAGTGGGGGGGTGTGTTCCCGGGTGGGTTTTAGTGATTTTTCTTATGCGTTTTTGTTGGGTTTTATTGGTTTAGGTGTGTTGCTGCAGTGCCCCCAACATACATAAGATATAAGAAAAGGATAAAAAAAACCCGGGGGGGAAAAAACAAAAAAAATCCCGCGTCAGCGAAATTTTATGACACGTCAGCGCTGTCACCTTCCCTGTTAAAAATTGGCGTAATTTTTTTTAGAAAACGTAAAAGGTAAAAATTATCCCAGAGGTAGCCAGAAAGTTCAGTTTTTTTTTGGTAACAATACTCAATTTTATATTTCTTCGATCGTTTTTTCTCTCCACGCCCCGAACAAGCAAACCGGCCTTTCTACGGGAAAAAAACTCCCCCTTTTCTAAAAAAATGGTAAGATGTACAATGTCTATTTCACATCAAATAAAAGATAAGGCTGCTTAATCTTGATCAAAACCCAGTTTGAGTAAAAATTTTTGAGTTCATTAAGATTTTTTTGGGGGGAAAAATCAATAAAAGCAAGCAGTAAAAAAGTATCGCAATCCCCTTTTGTGCTAATAGAACCCTCATTGCCCCAATAAAGTGTGCAAAAATCATGCACCTTATAAAAACTTTTCGCCAAAAAAGGAAAATAATTTCAATAACTTTTCTGAGTTATTCATTTTTTTTTTTTTCTGTAAAATTATGGTCATGGCTAGCAACATTTTTGATGTTTACACCCTTTAAGCTTTTAACAGCCCCCAGGCGACTGAGTGGTATAAATCCCTGGGAAATTTTAATGGAGAAGTTTTCCGTGTAGTGTATTTGAATGAAACAAACATAAAATCGTAATTTTTTTGGGCCCAAAAAACATGAATTGCAAACATGTCTTTTTGTGACGTTCGAACAAAAAAAAAAAAATTTTTGGAAAGACATACTTTGAAAAATGCTAGAAACAAGCTACTTACTCAAAGGTTGCCAGAATTTTTGCCTTTTTCCCGTAAGAAAAATTTTTTTTTTCCCTAATTTTTTGTTTTATTTATTTTTTTATCCCAAAAAATTAGCCCTGCCTTTTTCCTGCAAAATCCCGTTTTTTGAGCCGATTCTGCTTTGACAAACATTTGACCGAAAAGTTTTGTCCCCCCTTGCAGATCCCCCCATTCTCAGAAAATTTGTCAGTGGGTCATGTTACCTCTCCCTGGCTTTATGAACTCCAAACACTTTTTTTATACCCCTGTCTTCTTGTTGTTTTGTGGTTGTGTACTCACTATTTGTACTCACTTTTTTTGGGTTTCAGGGTCGAGTTTAGCTCCCGGCCCCCCCCCCCCCAGTTGTCTGGCCCCCTCTCTCCCGCTCCATGAGCTTTATCAAACCTCGCTTAAAAATGTGTATGGTTCCTGCCTCCCCTACGTCATTTTCTAGGTATTCCATGCCC
>NC_069495.1:18958254-19018249 GCF_026875155.1 Cherax quadricarinatus | reverse complement strand
TGGGGGCCCCCAGTACGGGCCCCTTTTATGTCCCTTTTTGAAATTTTTTTGAAAACCGCCCCCAGGATGGTTTTAGGGTGAAAAAAGATATTAAACAAAAGTTTGTGTGTGAAACTCCCCTATTTGACTCCCTTTTTGGGGTTTGCAGGGGCGACCCCAAAGCCCCTTTGGCCCCCCCCTCTTCACCGGTTGCTACTAGACCCTCTCCCCCCCCCGCCCCATGAGTTTTAAACAAACCTCGTTTTTAAAATAACTGTGTATGGTTCCTGCCTCCACTACGTCTTTTTTGGGCTTTTCCCAAACTGCCTTACAACTTAGGACTGAAGAAATATTCCTATCTCTCTGACTATTTGTGTCTTAACTTCCAATTGTGGCCTTTGTTTCTGTGTCCCCTCCCGGGAAACATCCGTCCTTGTCCACCTTGTTACCATCCCAGTTTTTTTAAATATTCGTTATCATGTTTTCCCCCGCCCCTTTCCTTTTTCCTCCGTGCGTCAGGCCGTTTTCCCCTTAATCTTTTTTCCCCTTTGGGACTTTCCCCAAAAGCTCGGAACAAACCCTTTGTTGAAAACCTTTGTACTTTCTCTAGTTTCATTTGGGGGGGCTTTTTATCAAGTGGGGGTTCCCAAAACCAGGTGCGAAAACTCCATTTATGGGCCGCCCTTACACGGTTACATTTGTTTTTGAATGATTCCTTCCCTAAGGTTTCGGGAATGCGTTCTCGGGTTTTGGGCCCAGGCGCCCATATGTTTGCAGCAGTTATCTGATTGATGTTGTTTCCGGAGACATCCCTCGGTTTTTATACTCACCCCAAGATTTTTTCTCCTTGAGTGAGGTTTCCCGCCCTTTGGCCCCCTACCCTTACTCTGCCCTTGGGGTCTTCTGTCCCCCTTCCCCATCTTCAGGGATTTTTTGCATTTGGGCAGGTTTTAAATTTCAAAGAAAGGGCCATTTTTGCTGGCCCCAAAGGTGCCCAGCCCTGTCCAGGGTTCTTTTAAAAAGTCCTGCTGGTCCTCCATCAGATTTTTTCTTCCTTTTTAAAAAATTTTCAAAATCTTTCTGCCAAACAGGGACCCCTTCGGATTTAAAACCCCTTCCGTCATTTTCGTTCACATATCCCCAAAAAATAGCACTGGCCCCTAGGACCGACCCCTGGGGGACCCCGCCGTCACGGGTGCCCCCTGTGATACATCTTTAACGTACCAGACTCTTTTGTTGCCTCCCTTCAGGTTTTTCTCGTCCATTGCATGCCCTTCTGTTAAATGCGCCTAATGCTCTAGCTTCTGCACAATCTCTTGTAAAAAACTTTTGTAAAAGGGCCTTCTTGCAGCCCAAAGAAGATGCAATCAACCCACCCCTCTCTTTTCTTGTCTTACTTTTTGTTATTTTATAAAAAAAACTCCAGAAGGTTTGGGGGAAAAGGGGAATTTCCCCCTTTCCGTAAATCCGTGCTGGGTTGGCTTTTAATACCCCTTTTTTCCGTCCAGGTGCTCCACCACTCTCCCCTGAAAATTCTTCTCCATAATTTTGAAATTATATACACGTCAAGACACAGGTCTATAGTTAGTCCCATTTTTTCGTCCCCTTTTTTTAAAAAAGGGGAACAAAATTTTCCCCGTCTTCCATCCCTCGGGTTTGGGTTCCCCAAGTTTCCAGGGATTTTGTTGAAGATTGGGGTAAGGGGTTTCGCAAAAACCATATCTGCTCCCTCTCTAAGGACCCATGGAGAGTGTTGTCCGGCCCCTTTGGGCCTTTGAGGTATCGTTTGTCCCTTAGCTTTTTCTTCACCTCCTCCTCTCTGTATGAAATTCTTTCCAAACTTGTTGGTTTTATTCCTTTTTGGGTTTGCCCCCATCGGGTCTGCCCCCCCAGAGTTTTTTCCGTCTCAAACTGTAAAAAACCCCTTTAAATCTCTTTTGTTGGGGTCCCACAAACCTTTTGGGATCGTTTCTTGTGGGGTTCTCCCCCTTTTTTCCTCAGCCTTATCACCTGGTCCGGGGACGGTTGCTTCCTCCAAATGTGGCTATACAGCAGTTTCGGGTCAGTTTTTTGACTTTCGATGCTATGTCGTTTTCAAACTGCCCGCGGGGCCTCCCCCCCTTTAAACCCTGGCATACTTTTTTCGGGCTTTTTTACTAATCCCCTTTTTTTTCCGGGGTCCTATGCCTCCTGTACCTTTTCCATTCCTGTTGCACTTATTTTTTGCCTCCCTACACCTTTCGGGAAAACCCAAGGACTCTTTTTTGGTCTTCCTATTATTTCTGTTTTCCCTTGGGAAAAAAATTTTTTCCTCTCCCTCCTTGCATTTGTTCCCACATCTCCATCATCCTTTTAAACCTGATTTTCCTACCATTTTCTTGCCCCCACTAAAACCTCCTGCAGGAAGTTTTATCCCTTTGTAGTCCCCCTTTTTATATTTTGGCCTGCCCCCTTCAGTTCCGTTACCTTCTCCATTTGTAACTCAAACTTTTTAAGCCCAAAACTCAAAACCCACATGATGGGTAGCCCCAAAGGGGGCCTCCCCGTAAGTGATGCCCCTCGATGTCTAAAACTGTTTGGGGAACACAAGTCCAGTTTTGCTGGCTCACCCTTTCCCCTCTCCTCTGGTTGTGTCCCTGCCTTTTTTGGATGCTGGGTTTTTCAAGTCCCAAACACCCAAAAATCTTGGCTCTCCCTGTTTCGGGCCCCCCATGTGGCCCCAGGTTTTCCCAGCGATCCCCCCTTGGGGTTAAAATTTCCCCCATTACCAGTAACTTTCTCTCTCGAGTTTCCTTTTTTGGGCCCCCCTCAGCAGTGTGTCCACCACCCCTGTTGTTTTCTTCGTACCCTTCTTGGCCTCCTGCAGTTTCTGGGGTGGGTTAACATCACCCCAATGCTCCTTTATTTTTTCCCCGGGAACGGGATTGTACCTACAATGTAGTCCCCTTTCTCCAATCATGCCATGCCTTCCTTTTCCTAAAATCCCCTTTGGGTTTTTATGAGCAGTGAAACCCCCTCCTCCCCCCCTCTATTTCCCTTCTTTTCTTTCCTGGGAAACTGATATCCTTTTTGGGAGGATTGTGTCGTTATTGTCTCAGCGAGTTTTTTTTCTGGGACTGCTATATGTCGGGGGAAATTTTTCCCCTGTTTTTTTCATTCCACTCCCCCCTTTGTTTTTTCGTTTTTCCCAAACCGCGTTTGTTTTACCAAACCTTTAGTTTCTTTTCTATCATTGGGGGCATGCAAGTATTTTGGGGTTTGGGGGGGAGCGAGACCCTTGGGGGGGGCCCTATTGGGGCTGGGTTTTGTAGGGGGGGGTTTGTTTTTATGGGGGGGGTCGAATCCCCATAAGGGGCCAAGCTGTTGGGGTGGGGTTTTTGTGATTTTGGGGGGTTTGGTGGCAGGGGAAAAACAGGGGAGTGGGTTGTAGTTGGGTTGCTATTGCGTTGCGTTGTTTGTGTGTGGTACTCACCTATTTTGGTTGCGGGGGGTCGAGCCCCCAGCCCGGGCCCCGCCCCCTTCGTAAATTGCTATTTAGGTCCCCTCTCTCCCCTCCCCATGAGCTCTATCAAAACTCCCCTTTAAAATATGAAAGGTTCCTGCCCCCACCCCATCATTTTTCTGGCTTTTTCCTTTGGCCGACTACTTATAAATGAAAAATACTTCCTAAAAACCCTTTGATTCTCGAGTCTTAAAAATTTCCCAAATTGTGACCTCTTTGTCTGTGTCCCATCTCGGGAAACATCCCGTTTTTGTCCCCCTCGTCAAAACCGGGGCAGTATTTTATATGTCGTTATCAGGGTCCCCCCTGACCCCCGGGGCCTCCAGTGCGTCGGGGGCCGTTTTCCCCCTCAACCTTTCTTAATAGGACAACCCCCCGTACCCTTGGGACAGTTTTGTTGAAAACCCTTTTGCCCTTTCTTTTTTAAATTTCTTGACGTGTTTGGGACTGGGTGTGGTTTCCAAACGGGTTGCGCATACCCCCGTATGGGCCTGACGTAGAGGGTTTTGGTTACGGGATTTCCTTAAAGAATCCTTACTGAGGTATGGGAAAACGCTATCCTAGGTTTGCCAGGCGCTCGTTTGCTGCGGGCAGTTAGCTGATTAAATGTGCGCCCAGGAGAATGCTCGGTTTTTATACCCCACCCCCGGGATTTTTTTTCCTTGATTGAGGTTTGCAGTTTTTGGGCCCAAACTAAACAAAATTTTGTTTTCCTGCGGTTTTTTCCCCCTTTCCCCAATCTTCATGACTTTCCCTTTTGGCCCGGGGGTTTAAAAATAAAGGACCCCCTTTTGCGGGGCCAGGTTTTGTAGCCTGCCCAGGTTTTTTGTAGTCCGCCTGATCCTCGTCGGATTCGATTTTCCTCATTAACACCATCAGGAAGACCATTAATATTTATTGTTAAAACAAGGGGGCCATTTTTAAGGGTTTTTTCCCTTCCCCCCCCTAAATGTCAAGATTTTTCCCTTTCAGCCCTTTTTTTTTGGACTGTGCCTTTGCCCCCAACTCCCCCCCCTTTTCCCAACCACCCCCCCCCCTTCTGTTTTGGCCCCTCCCAGAGTCACTCTGGGTACCAAAACCCCCTTTTTTTTTTTCCCCCCCGGCCTTTTTGCACGGCGTCAACTGCCCAAAATCCCCCGCTGCTGCCCTTTTCCTTTTTTAGCTCCCCAGTTTCCATATCTGAGCCTGGGGGGCCAAAAACAAGGGAAACTTCCCCCTCAACCACCCCTTAATCTGCCCCATGCCCTTTTCCATGGCCTCGCACTGTCCACCACGGGTGCCCCCCCCTGATCCCCCCCTTCCCCCCGCACAAAACCTTCTGCCCTGACCCCAAAGGTTTCGGGTTCGCTGAAACACTCCACCCCCCTTTAGCTGTAATATAGCCTGTTTCCCCGTCCCCAAAACTCCTCCTCAATAGCCTTCACTGCTGCGCCCCTCCTGCCCCTCCTCACTTGACATTTTACTGTTGATGGGCCAGGTGTTTCAGGGATCACCACTTTTTCCCCGTTTCCCACAGGAGGACCCCACCACCCTTCCTCCACATGCGACCAGCCCTCCTCCTTCCCCCCCAATTCTTCCTTGGGGCATTGGGGGCTCATGCGCAGGTGCTCCCCCCCCTTCCCGGGCCCCCAGGGGGGCCATCCTTTGCTTGCCACAGTCTGCCCCATATGGTCATATTCGCCATCAGTCGGCCGTACATCTCTGCCCCACATTTTGCTTCCATACCTGGGTTTTTTAAACTCCTCGAATATTTCAAACGAGAATATAGGATGCCTTTTTGCAATCATTGAGATTAAAAGAACCCCCAGGAAATCCTTGTAAACTTTCCTTTTTTTTTTTTTTTTCCCATTTGGGCCCCGGTTTTGGGCCCGATGTTCAGTTCCCTAACGTTCGAAAAACATTTCAAAAATCTACCTCATTCCCCCAAAAAGGGCCCCTTTCGGGGGCTTAATCCCCCGGAAAAAAAAATTTTCCCCTGATACATCCGTCAACTTTACCCTCCCCTTTCCGGTGTTTTTTTTTAAAGCTGACATCTCGGTAAAAGATCAACCAAACCTCGAAAACTTGAGCAGTTGCACTTTTCCAAAGAAAAAATTTTTAATACACCGTTCATTTCCACTCCAAAAATAAATCCCTCGTCTCTGATGCCGTCCGGGAAACGCCCGCGGCCAAAAAGGAACCTTGTTCAATTTTTTCTTCTAAACCCGAGGTTTCCCCCAGCCCCGTGAGGGCCTAATTTAAGGGGCCCACATAAAACTAACATGGGTGGAACCCAGAATGATATTAAAACAACTGCCCGAAATCCCCAAAAGTTCAAAAAAATTTCCAACTAATAGGACTCGTTAAAACACCACATCCACCCCGCTTTCACTGAAATGTACTCCACAACATTCACCCCCTCCCCCTTTTTTTTCACCTGAAAACCACAGCCAATTTGGCCCAAAGGGGCAAGCAATAAAAGAAGACCAGTAACCAGTAAGGGCTCCTAACATCAAAAAATGAAAGCAGTTTTTAAAAAAGAGGAAAACTTTGGTACTGCCAAAACCAGGACACAACCCTCAACCAAACCCCCTGGCCCACCAAAAACACACGACAGACAACAAACATGGGGCCCCCGCTACAGCCAAGATAATCTTTCCCAATTTTATTTTCAAAAAGTTTACTTTACCCAGAAAAAAGCTAAACTCCTTAAAAGATTTTGAACCAAACGATCACCAAACTAAATCAAAAAAGCAGGAATAAAAGCTTGCCCAAAGCAGATTACCTCAACAAGCACTGCTCTTTTTAAAATAAACTAGACACTCTTTGGAAAAAACAAAACAACACCCCCCACCCCGTCCCCAGCAAACCTTTAACACAAATAAAAGACCCAAATCACCCTTTCCTTTTCCCAAACATTAAGGGGAAAGATCAAAAGTGGGGCCAAAAAACTTTTCATTTTTTCGCATCGCTATTGGGCCGTGCGGACCGGGCCGGGGAGCGCAGTAGCTCGCATTTACCCGGTTTCTGGGAGTTTTCACTGATCAAACATGGGGATTTAAAACCGGCAGGAGGATTAAAAACAGTCGCATTGAGGGTGTTAAGGGGTTTTTTCTGAGGGCCCCTTTTCTACGATAACGTACTTCTTCCTGAATTTTTTAGGGAACCCATAGGCACCCTAACGAGGGAAATGTTTTGGTTGGCCCTTTAAAGGGGTGAAAAAAAAGTATTTGGGGAAATTTCTGAGGGCCCGTTTCCCTTTGCAGTGTGGTGGAGGAGTTTCCCCGGGAAAGCCGAATGTGCCTCAAATCCCACGATGGATGTGTGTAAACATGCCTGGGCTACTTAAATTTTACATTTGGGATGGGTGAGAAATGACCCTTTGAGGGAACCAAGTTTTTGGGATAAGGACTTTTCAGCAATTTTTTTGGGGGTCTTCCTGAAAAAGGCCCCCAGAGGAGGGGAAAGGGGGGTGGGGCCTTTTGAGGGGGCCCCCCGGAAGGTTCATATAACATCAAAAGATGACATTAAAGAAGCCATACCTTTGTATGGATGTTTACAGGCAACAGAACTCCGGGAATTTTTTGTCTTAAAAGCGGGACAAAAGGAGGACGTGTCGTCTTTGGGAACCTTTTTGAACATAAGCGGCGCAATGGCACGTTGAGTTGCCCCCAGGGGTTGCCAGCCCCGGGGGAGGAGGTCCCGCAGACGAGGTGGGGGCGACGGGCGAAAAAACTGGGGCCTTTCCCTAAGGAGTGAGGAGGTGGGGAAGGAGGGAGGGAAAGATGGGGGGGCGGGGTGTCACACCCCCGGGGGGGGGGATGGAGAAACCTCCTTCCCCAAAGCCCTGTGGTGGTGGAGGGAAAATGGCGGAGTCGACACAGGGGGGCCTTGGAGTCTGGGGCTCCAGGAAAATTTGGAGGAGACTTTGGTAGGGGAGGACATGGAAGGGGCGGGCCCGTGAAAAGGCAGCGATTGCAAGGGCTGATGAGAAAAGGGAAATAACAGGGAATTTGTGGACAGGATACACTTTTGGGTTTCAGAGGTACACAGGGGGGGATGTACCTGAGGAAGAAGGTTTGGGAAAGGGGGGGTCTAGGAAGCGGCCAGCGGGGTTGACTTTAATTAGACGGGCCCTTTTAACCCAAAGGCCCAAAAACCGGTAAGAAGGGCATGGGCAGAGGCGGTACGAAAATCCCCAGGGAAAATCGGGTGGGTGGGACAGGGGGGAAAGGGGGGCTTTTTAAAAAGAGTAGTAAGGAAAAAGTGAGCAGGGTTGAAGGGAAGTGGGGCGCAAGCCACAGCGGCACAGAGGTAAGCCGCCCTTTTCCCTTTAAACCCCCCAGGTGTGTAAACCCAAAAAAAGCTAATGGCCTAAAAGGGCTGAAGAAAAAAAGGGTTTTGGGTGGAGTGGTTCCTCAAAAGGTATGACGTGGGGGGTTTTTTTCCTACAGGAGCATTTTCCAAAGTCAGGTATGGTTTTCGTTTTAGGGATATAAGTTGTTTTGTAAGCATGGGAATGCCTTTTTAAAGGGGGGGTGGCTGTTTTGTAAAGGAGACCAGTCCATTGGGGAGTTTATTGGGGGGGGAGGAGGGGGGAAAGGGGGGGGGGTTTTTTTTGGGTGGATGGGTTGGGGGGGGGGGAGAGCAGGGTATGGGTTTTTTTGGGGGTTTATTGCCCGAAATTGGAAAGTGAGGATAAAAAAAAAAACTTTTTTTTCGGGGACGATTGTTTAATCCAGGGGGTTTTCCTGCTATCGGGGGATAAATTGGGGGTGATTTGGGAAATTTTGGATTTTGGGCAATGCCCAAAAGTCATACCCAGGGGGGGGGGGTGCATGTTGGGTGTCCCTTTTTGGGGTGCATTGCGTGATGTCGGGGTCGTTGAAAGTGGTCCCGGGAGGGGGGGGGGGAAACAGGTCGAGCACACCTATGTACAGGGGGGTTTGAGGCCCAAATTGGATGGATTTATGGAGGCAGGGGGTAGGAGTGGAGAGGGTTTTTGAAACAGTAGACGTGGGTTTAACTGACCATAGAGCATGTTGGCTTTACCTTCGAGTGGGTGGTATTTCCCAGAATAAAACAGTTATTTGGGAAAATTTAAATTTTGGGGTTTACAGGGGGGAAGATAAAGGGGGCCTTTTGACATGGTGGAAAGGGGGTTTGGGGGGGCTAGGGATGAAGGGGGTGGATTTTTCTAGATTGGTGGGAGTTTGTAGGGAAAGGTGCAGATTGCAGGGGTTTTTTTTAAAAAAGGGGGGGCAGGGAACGGGCCAAAGCTGGGGTTTGGATTGCAAAAATTAAATTTTGAGGGGGCCGTTGAATGAAAAAATTTTTAATTTTGGGGGGGAAGGGGGAAAGGGGTGGGGAGGAGTTATGGGGGAACTTTTTTAAGTCGTTTTTGTGGAGATGCATAATAACGTTTTTGGGGTGCATTCGGGCGGGCAAAGGGTTGGGGGACGTTAAAAGGTGTTTAACCCCCCCCGGGTTTTACTCCGAAAAATTTAAGGACAGACAGTTGGGAAACCATTTTGGGGACATATTTTCGTGGAGGGAGGGGAGGGTTATGTGCAGGGGGCCCGGGTCCTTTTGACACAGATTTAACATAGGTATACTGATTATTGGTTTACGGAGGGAAAAGGGAAAAGAAGGGGGGGTGGGGGTTTGGGGTTTGAAACAATTTTGAGCTTGGGGGTTTACAGGGGTTTTGGGGGAGGGGGGTCGGGAAAATTTGGAGGGGGGCATTAGGAGCAGGGTGGGGGGGGGGGGTGAAAGGGTTTTTGGGCAGGGAAGGCAAAGGGAATTGAAGGGTTTTCTAAAGATTTTTAAAGAGCATATTGGGGAAAGGGTCGGGGGAGGGGGCCCAGTGGGGGTTCGAATTATTGTTGAAACGTGGTAGGAAAGGCGCAAAAAACAGGGGGGAACTGGGGTTGTTTTTTTGGTTTCCCAAAAAAGGGGGGGAGGAGAAAGGGGGGTTTTGGGGATTATCGTCCGTTTTCGTTTTAATTTTGTCCCGGGTTACAAAATTTTTTCGGAAAAGGGATTGGGGTAAATTGTACATTGTAATTGTACCAAAAGTCCAAAAGTACATTTCAGAGTCACTTGTTTTTCAAGAAATTTCTTAAGCCCCAAATGCGTAGTGGAAGTTTTAGGTAAAGGGTCGAGAACCAAAACCTGTCATTGGGTATCTACAAGCCTCCGGATGAAACATCCCACAATTCCAAAAACAGCTGTTAAAAATTGACCCTGTCGGGAAAATCTTCCAGCTCCTGCACCCAACATTTTGCCCCCGGGGGGGATTCAACTTAAGGCCCTAAAATTGGAGGAATATGAAAATAATTTTTTTGCTTAATAAACCAGGGGCGCTTGATGAAAACTAAACACTCCACGAGCTTTTAAATCTCGCAAAAAATTAAATTTTAAAACCCACAAAAAAATAGAGCCTACTAGACGGGAGAATACACAGACCTCATATTCACTAAAATGTGATCTGAAAAAAAAAATTTCCCCATATCAAAAAAAATAACTCAATCACAACATAATTGATTTTCAGAATGTATGCGAGGAGCCCCAGACCGACAAAATGAACTATCACGGGGGAGCATTCACCAAATTCAACTTCAAAAAACAAAAACAAAAAGTGGCCCAAAGTAAACCCAATCCAAACCCGATTAAGCGGGGAAGATATATAAGCAACACAGACCCAAACTTATCCTAGAACAGATTAACTGGGTGGCACTCGTGTTGCACAAGGTTTATTCCTCTAAGAAAAAGGAGGATAGATGTAAAATAAAAAGAGCGGGCGCTCCCTTTAAGGCAGGGAAAAGAATAACAAGCGGCTAAAAGAGGCAATAATTAAATGGCAGGGAAACCCGGGTCAAGAAATAGAAAAGCTCGAATTTAAAGCTAAAAGAATCCTTAGGATCGGGAATCGCGGGAAGAAAAAAGCTAAAATGAAATCGAAAAGAAACCCCAAAGATTCTTCTCCTATGCCAAATCAAAATCGAGAAAAAACGCCCGTAAAGGGGGCCCTATTAAACAAGTGGTCCTAACAATGACACGGGAAATGAGTGACTACTAAGCCCCAATATGACTCATTTTTTAGAAAGCCCTAACCAGATGAAGTCGAAGATCAAAATGATTTTTTTAAGAGAGAGCCAAAAAATTTTGATTAACAAAAGCCACCGATTTATCCTGCGCCAAAGATTTCGAAAGCAAAAATGACATCCCCATGCATTTGCCCCGGGGCCAGACCATGGAACCGTGTTCATCAGAACGCAAAAGCCCCTATCACACCCTTTCCACCCTTTGGGAGAGGGAGCATGGACACGGGTGTCCCTCTTACTAAAAAAAACAGACATGCCCCACCCCCAAAAAGGGGGGCATAAAGCAAACAGCAAAAAAACTAAGACCAAAGCACAAACATCCCATATCATAAAAATCTTTAAAAAGGGGCCCTAAGAAGCAAATCACCACCCACTAAAAACCCATCATTACCAACCCAGGGCAACGGGTTTAGAACGGGTCGCTCCTGTCTGTCTCAGTACTGGATCACTACGACAAGGCCCTAAATCACTAGAAGAAAAAAGAATGCAATGTAATATATACAGACTTTGCAAAAGCCTTCGACAAGTGTGACCAGGTAATAGCGACAAATGCGCGCAAAAAAGGAATAACGGGAAAAAGTGGTCGATGTTCAAATTTTATAACAAAACACGAGAGTAGTCGCAACAGAGTAAAGTCCGGGGCAGCTACGGTGAAAAGCTCTTTTCCCACAACACAGTACTAGCTCCCACTTGTTCCTCACCCCTCTATCCACATAGAAAAGGAGTCAGCACAGCACCCAATCTTCCTTTGCAGATGACCCCCGAATCTCATGACAGTGTCTTCCATTGCAGACACTGAAAGGCTCCACGGACATAACCAAATCTTTCAGGGGGCTGCAGAAAACAATATAAGTTCAACGATGAAAATTTAAATTTAAAACAGAATTAAAATGGGGAAAAACCTTTCAGGGGGGGGGGGGGGGGGGACGAAATAGAGCAAAAACCCCAACGTCAAAGACCGGGAGTGATTATGTGGGGATCTCACCTAAAAGGGCCATAACATTTATCAACGATCTGCAAAAAAAAATGACAGGTGGAAAATGGATCTTAAAAATGGGGAGGCCAAGCCATGATGCACTCTTCAGGTACTTTTTTATCTAGGCTGGAATATTGCTGCACCTAACAGACCTTTCAAGGGGGGGTAAAATTGCCGACCTAGAAAATGTACGGGAAAACTTACGCGCGCATAACGGAGTTTTAAACACCTAAATTACGGGAGCGCTTGAGGTTTCTAAACCTGTTTCCCTGGAACGCGGGAGGGAAGGAATACATTTTAATACCCTGGAAAATCCTAGAGGGATAGTCCCGAACTTGCACACGAAATCACTAAATACGAAAGAAAAAGATTTTGCAACATGCCCACCCCCCCCAATGAAAAGCAGGGTGTCATAGACGTTAAGACCATACAATAATTTTCGGGGGCCCGAGTGTTCAACTGCCTCCCACACACAAAAGGGGGGGATTCCCAACAGACCCCGGGCGTCTTCAACGGCACTGGACAAGCACCAAAGTCTTTTCCTGTCACCCGGGCTGTGGCCGTACGTTGGTTTGCGGCAGCCAGCGAAACAGCCTGGTTGACGGGCGTGATCCACCAGGAGGCCTGTCACAGCCCGGGGCCGCGGGGGGTTGCCCCCCGAAACTCTCTCCAGGTAAACCCCCAGGTAACAGGTTAAAAGAAGGTAATTGGGAATAGCGTAAAGAGGGTCGTATGGGATCCCGGGGCGGACTATGAAGAAGGGGCACAGTGGGAAAAGGGGTTTTTATAGAGAACTCCCGGGGAGGGGGCTCCTTGGCTTGGTTTGGGCTCGGGCCTATGACGGGAAGGGGTTTTTTGGGGCTGTTTGGAAAAAGGGGTTTTTTTGGAGGGGGGAGTGAGGTGGGTGCACACTCTTTAGGGGGCGTCATGGGGGTGCGGGTTAATGAAAGCTGGGGGGGGCGGTGATGAGGAAAAAGGGATTAAGGCAGGGTTGCCCCTGTGCGTTGTCTTTGCTTTTTGGCAAATCCTTTCTTTGGGGCGGGAGGGGGAAAAATTGGGGGGTTTGGGGGGGAAAGCGGGGGGGAAAATAGGTTATGGGGATGCACAACTTGTTATTATGAGTGGGGAGGCTTTAAGAAGGGTGGGAAGAGGGATAAAGAGTTTTGGGAATGTTTCGGGAATGGTATTAATTAAAAAAGCTGGTTTTGGGGGTGGACAGGGGTTGGGGGGAGTTTGGGGAGGAGTGGGTGGAGGGTTTTGTGACAGAATTAGGGTGTGTGGGATAGGTATATGAAGCATTGCGGGAATGTAGGGGTTTAACTCAGAAACAGTCACGAGTGGGGTTAAGGCAATTTAAAAGGTTTGAGGGTTAGTGAAGTGGTGTTCGCAAGGGCGTTGGTAATTTAACTCGGGGGGTTTAAGTAAGGTTTTGGGGGTGGGGCGGGGGTGTTCCCTTTGGGGGTGCAGGATTCGGGAAAATCAGGGGAGGGGTTGAGGTTGTGGGGGGGTTTGGGGGCCTGTTTGCCAAGTTTTGGGCATGGAGGTGAAAGGGGGGAAATTTTTTTGGCCTTAGGGCCAGGGTAAAGGGGCATTTTTATTAAGCAGAGGATCTAAGGTGGGGGGGAGAGGGGTGTTGGGGTGGATAGGGTAGAGGGATGCTAGAAACTGGTGGGGTGGCGGGGATTTGGAAAGTGTGAAAATGTAATAAATTCTTGTTGACAGTGAGGCAGGTTAAAGTTTAAAGGGAAAACACAGTGGGGGGTGTGGTTTGTGGGAAGGGGTGTTTGCAGGGGGGCCCAGTATCCCCCATAAAACTGAGGGTCTTTGGGGGGATTTTCGGGAAAGCTTGGGATCCCAGCAAGGGTCGGGGAGATGTTCCCGTTTTCCCCTGGGGTGTGGTTGCTCAAGCAATGTTGCATAAAGGGGGGGGTGAGAGAGGCAACATGTTTTATTCTGTGGGGAGGGGAAAACTCCCCAAATGCGGTTATTTTTGTTCATTTTTTGGGCGTGGTGAGAGTCTGGATGGGGGGGGTTATTGGGTTGTTGGGGGGGGGATTTGGGTCTTTTTTTAGTCTTTGTCGATGGTTTTGGGGGGGTGCAAGGAAGTGGGGGGGCTTTGAGTATTTATGGCAGATTTTTGCATTTTCTTGGGAATGAGGCAGATTAAAGGGCAGGAGATAAAAGCGTTTGCAGCAAGGTTCTTTAGGAAAAAATGAGGAAAGATTTAAAAATTATGGGGGAATGGGAATCAAGTTTTTCGGGAGGGTTATCGTAATCTCACTGTAGCACAAATTTCAGGGAACAGGGGGGGGCAAGGGACGGGTCCCTTTTAAAGGGGAGGGGGGGGGGTGGGTTTGAGCTAGTGTGTTGAAAGGGGATGAAGAGTGAGCTATGAAGCATACTTTTTTGGGAAATGGTTAGTTTCCCGGAGGGTTATTTCATATTTGCGTTGCAAAGGGAACTGGGGATTTTGTCCAGGTTCGGGAATTTTTACGAGGGAAGGGAAAATATGAATGACCGATAGGGGGGCAGGAGCCATAGAGGGAAACATGTGTAGTCAAAGATAAAAAACCAAAATTTCAAACTAGAAAACCGCAGGAAATAGCAAACAAAGGACCCACTAGCAATAGTTGAGGATATATACCAAAACAAATGGTGGGGCTCCATTGTTGGTGCTAGGGAGGGTGAATAAGACAGGGAAACATGCACCAACAGGGAAACGTCACGAAACCCCAAAGGGAAACGGGAAAACCAAACCTTCAATACATGCACCGGGACTCTGGCATGGGAAATCAAAAACAAAGGGGCGTGCAACATGACCACCCTAGGGAAAAGCCAGCCCCTATGACAACAGGAAAATGCAAATCCCTTCCTGTAAAGCTTTTTCACCCGAACTGTGTACCTCTTAGTAAAGGAAAGACTGTGAAAAAACAAAATTCCCGGATACCATCAAAAAGGGGACAAAAGAACAAAAAAACCAGGCCATGGGGAAAACCCGGGTAGCCACACCACTCAAGAGGGAGAGGTTTTTTTTGTGCCAGGAAAGGAAAAAAAAATGCGGAAATGGAGAAATCGTAAACCAAATCCAGTCATTCCTGGAGTGGGAAACCACAGTCATGGCCTCCCTCCCAAAACCAACAGATACGATCTAAGCCGGAAAAAAAATCCCCCCCATACCCAAAAATACCACCCTCCCTAACATTTTTCTTTGCAAATTACAGGGCTAAAGCCAGCAACAAACCCAAAAAAATACCTTTCTCCGTGGACTGCTTGCAGGGCAAAGGAAAGTTCGCGCTTTCATGAGACCCACAAAAAGGGTCACTTTGGACAAAGAAATATGGATCCCGGTTCAACCCTTTCAGAGTGACAGAAAATGAACAGGCAAAGGGGGGGGTTGGCCGTACATTGCAGAGTCACTTTTTTGCACAGAATGCTAAATGCCTCAAATGTGTAGTGGGAAATTTTAGCATAAAGGGGAGAACCAAAACCAGTCATTGTGATATTACAAGCTCCGGAGCAAAAACCCCGCAAATTTCCCGGACAGCTGTTAAAAAAATTTACCACTTCTGGAAAACCTTTTCCCCCTGCCCCAAAACCCTTTCCCTGGGGGATTTCAACTTTTAAAGGGACCCAAAATGGGGGAATTTTAGCAAAAAAATTTGTTGCAGTAATAACACCAGGGGGCAGCTCTGATGAAAACTCAACTCAGCGAGCTTTTAAATCTTGCACAAAATTTTAATTTAAACCCCAAATAATAGAGCCCACTAATGGGGGAATACACTAGACCTCTCTTCACTAAATGAAGAAATTTTAAAAATTCACCCTATCAAAAACAATTTCAGATCACAACATAATTTAGGTTCAGTCATGTATGGCGGGGCCCCAAACGACATAATGAGATTAGTCACGAGGGAGCACACCAAATTCAACTTCAATAACAAAACTAAAATGGGACCCAAATAAACCAAGTCCCCAACCGATAAAACTGGGAAATATACTAGCAACACAAAACCCCCAAATTAGCCGAACAGTTAACTCGGTAGCACCGATGTATGCACAAGGCTTAATTCCTCTAAGAAAAAGGAGAGTAGATGTAAAAAAGAAAGAGACAGGCCTCCTTTACAGGCGACGAAAAAAAAAAACAGAGGGGGGAAAAGAGGTCAAATATCTGAATGCGTAGGGGGACACTGGGGCGAGAAAAAGCAAGCATCGAACTTTTAAACTAAAAAAATCCTTTTGGAGTCGGAACGCGGAGAACTAAAAGCCAAAAATGAAATCGAAAGAAACCCAAAGTTTTCTTCCTATGCCCCAAAACAAAACGAGAAAAAGTCCCTATTGGGCCCCCACTTAAACAAGTGGGTCCCAAAAAGATGACAGCAAGGAAATGAGTGAGCTACCCAAATCCCAATAGACCCGGTTTTTAGCAAGCCGTAAACCGACTGGAGTCGAAGTCAAAAAAAATTTTTTTTTAGAGAGCCCCAAAATTTTATTAACACAACTATCCGATGTTATCCTGACGCCCCAAATACTTCGAACAGGCGATTATTGACATGCCCGCAATCGCCCCAGGGGCCCGACTCAGGAACTCTGTGTTCACAAGAACTCAAGAAGCCCCTATCACGACCTTTTCCATCCATGGAGAGGGACAGACCGGGGGGCGTCCCCCAGTTATAAAAAAAACGACAAGCCCCCCTCCACAAAGGGGGGATAAAGCAAAGCAAAGAACTACAGGGGACCCAATAGCCAACATCCCCTATCATAAAAAAACTTTTAAAGGGTCCAAGAAGCAAATCACCACCCATTAGAAAACCATCAGTTACACAACCCCGGGCAAATGGGTTTTTGAACGGTCGCTCCTGTCTTTTTCAATTTGGACCCTAAAAGGTCCCCAAAAGCACTAGAAGCAAAAAAATGCAGATGTAATATAACAGACTTTGCAAAAACCTTCGACAAGTGTGACCATGGCGTAATAGCGACAAAATGCGTGCAAAGGAAAAACAGGAAAAGGGTCGATGGATCAAATTTCCTCACAACAGAACACGAGAGTAGTCGTCAAGAAGTAAAGTCCCAGGCAGCTACGGTGAAAAGCTCTGTTCCCCAAGGGGACGTACTCGCTCCCCTTGTTTTTCTCCTTTTATCCGAATAAAAACAGGATGTCGCCACGCACCGGTCTTTCCTTTGCGATGCAAACTGCATGACAGGTTTCCATTTCAGACACTGCAAAGCTCCAGCAAAATCAACAATCTTTCATGGGCGCGAAAAAAATATGAAGTTCAAGAGAGAAATTTCAATTACTCAGATATGGTAAACATGTGAAATTAAATCTTTTTTCCGATACAAAACAAAAATTTGGCCAAAAAATAAGTGGGGGGACATGTCGGAGGATCCACCTTTAAGGACCAAACATTGTATCAATCGCATCTGCTAGAAAAAAGACAGGATGGGTAATGAGAACCTTTAAAACAAGGAGGCCAAGCCCTGATGAACTCTTTGGGCACTTTTTCTTCTGGTGGAATATTGTGACAATAACAGACCCCTTTTAAAAGGGGGAAATTGCCCCCAGAAAATGTACAGAGAACTTCACGGCGCGCATAACGGAGATAAAAACCTCAATTATGGGGGGCTTGAGGTTCCAAACCCGTATTCCTGGATCGCAGGGGGGGAGGAACAGATTATATACACCTGGAAAATCCAGAGGGACTAGTACCGAAAATTGCCAGAAAAATCCCCCACACGAAAGCAAAAGCTTGGCAACGATTTCACCCTCCCCCAATGAAAAACAGGGGTGTCACACACGTTAAA
Source organism: Cherax quadricarinatus (assembly GCF_026875155.1). Lineage (NCBI taxonomy): Eukaryota > Metazoa > Arthropoda > Malacostraca > Decapoda > Parastacidae > Cherax > Cherax quadricarinatus. The sequence goes on along the minus strand of NC_069495.1, from coordinate 19,000,905 downwards.
AGACCATACAATAAGTGTCAGGGGCCCGAGACTGTTCAACTGCCTCCCAGCACACATAAGGGGGATTACCAACAGACCCCTGGCAGTCTTCAAGCTGGCACTGGACAAGCACCTAAAGTCAGTTCCGGATCAGCCGGGCTGTGGCTCGTATGTTGGTTTGCGTGCAGCCAGCAGCAACAGCCTGGTTGATCAGGCTCTGATCCACCAGGAGGCCTGGTCTCAGACCGGGCCGCGGGGGCGTTGACCCCCGGAACTCTCTCCAGGTAAACTCCAGGTAAACTCCAGTACCATGGTTTCATTCAGTAACACCTAGTACGTCATACATTTACATATTTTGGTTTGGGTATATTTATTACACTCACTGTCAAGGATAGGTGGCTTACGCAGCTGTTATGGTGTTTTATGTCATGCAGTACGGAACATGTACAAAAATGATACTGTAAGGCTGGAGATGATGTCCTGGTAGTCAGTAAATGTGGGGCTGATAGTGCTGTCCTGGGAGACAGTAATGGGGAAGCTGGAGGTGCTGTCCTGGGAGACAGAAATGGTGAAGTTGGAGATATTGTCCTGGGAGACAGTAATGGTGAAGCTGGAGATTTTGTCCAGGTAGTCGGGAATTATACGCAGGAAGGAATACATATAAATGACCTCATAGAGGACAGGAGCCATAGTAGGGAAACAAGTGTAGTCAAAGATAAGATAAAACCAATATTGCAAACCAAAATACCGCAGGAAATAAACAAACAAGAGGACTCCAATAGCAATATGAGGATAAATTACCAAAAAACTGTGGGAGCTCCCTTGTTTGGTGCTAAGGAGGGTAGGAATAAGACAGGGAAACATGCACCAAAAAGGGAATAATTTTACAAAACCCCAAGGAAAACGGAAACCAAACCCGTGCACATCTAGACTTGGTACTGCTGGCATGGGAAATCGGAAAAACAAATGGGACAGCAACTATGACCACCCTAGAAAATTCATCCCTTTTGAAAACGGGGAAAATAAAAACTCCCTTCCTGTAACTTTTTCACCCTGAAGTGCCTTTTCAGTACAAAAGACTGTGCTATAACTTAAATTGCCGGGATACCATCAAAGGGACAAAAAGATACAAAAATCCAGGCCAGGGGAAAACCGGGTAGCCAAAGCCATCAAGTGGGGGGTTTTTTATGCCAAAAGGAAAAAAAAATGGCAGGAAAGGGCAAAATCGTACCCCCAAAACCAGTTTCCTGGAGGGGGAACCCACAGTCGATGGCCCCACCAAAACCCAACAGAAAAGATACTAAGCCGGAAAAAAACCCCCCCCCCAGTACCAACAATACCACCATCCGATAAATTCTTCTTTAAAAATATACAGGGTCAAAAAGCCAGAAATAAACAACAAAATACCTTCACCCGGGACTGTTTGCAGAGGCAAAGGCAATTTTTCGCCTTTCATGAGACCCACATAAAATCACTTGGAAAACAAAATATGGATCCCGGGTTACAACCTTCAAGGGACGGGTGAACGGGAAAAAGGGGGGGGGTTGGGCCCTGTACATGCAAGTCACTTTTTTGCCAGAATTTTAAAATGCCCAATGACGTAGGGGAATTTTTTTTAGCAGAAAAGGGTTCGAGAACCAAAACCTAGTCATTGGTTAGTCTACAACCCTCCGGAGCAACATCCCCAATTCCGGGAACAGCTTTTAAAAATTGACCACGTCTGGAAAAAACTTCCAGCCCTGCACCCCAAATTTGCTCCGGGGGATTTCAAATTAAGGGACCTAAAAAGGAGGAATAAGCAAATAATATTGTTGCAGTAATAACCCGGAGGCAGCTCTGAGAAAACTCACACTCACACGAGTTTTTAAATCTCTCCAAATTCAATTTAAACCAGAAAATAAAGACCTACTAAGACGGGGAATACACTAGACCCATCTTCACTAAAAATGAGATTGATAAAAAAAGTACCATATCAAAAACAATATACCAGATAAAACATAATTGAGGTTCAGACAGAAAACGTGGACCCCCAACCGAAAAAATAGACTAGCACGAGGGAGCATTCACCAATTCAACTTCAATAAAAAAAACATAAAGTGGGACCAAGAAACCAAAGTCCTAACCGATATAACGGGGAAGATATCTAAGCAACACAGACCCAAATTACCCAGAACAGATTAACCGGGGTGGCACTCGTGTATGACAAGGCTTTTTCCCTCTAAAAAAAAAGGAGGAGTAATGTAAATAAAAGAGACAGGCGCTCCCTTTCGGCAGGGAAAAGAAACAAGCGGCTAAAAGGGTCAATATACAAAATGCGCGGAGACACTGGTCAAAAAATAGCAAGCATCGAATTTTAAAATTTAAAAGAACCCTTTAGGAGTCGGAAGCGGGAAGAACTAAAAGCCAAAATAAAAACGAAAAAAACCCCAAAGTATTTCTTCTCCATGCCAAATAAAAATCGAGAACAACGCCAGAAATGGGCCCCTACTTAAAAAAGGGGTCCTACACAGATACGCAAGGAAATGAGTGACCAAAACTCAATCCCAATATGATCATTTTTTAGAAGCCCCAAACCCAACTAAGTCGAAGATAAAAAATGAATTTTTTATAGAGAGCCACAAAATTTTTTTAAACACAACCCTTCCCCAAATTTTCCTCCCCAAAAACTTCGAACAGGCGAAAAAGACTCCCCATCACTCTGCCCCAGGGCCAGACTCGGGACTCTGGTTCATCAAAACGCAAGAAGCCCTATCACGACCCTTTTTCCTCCTAGGGAGGGGGAGCAGGGAAAGGGGGGTCGTCCCTAGTTACTAAAAAACAACAGAATAGCCCCCACTCCCGGGGGGCAGTAAACAACAGCAAAGAACTACAGACCAATAACAAACCCTATCATAAAAATCTTTTAAAGGGTCCCCAAAAAGCAAGATCACCACCCTCTAAAACCCCTCAGTTTTCACAACCCAGGGCAACATGGGTTTAGAAAGGCGCTCCTGTCTGTCTCAACTGGATCACTACGAAAGGTCCTAATGCATAGAAGACAAAAGAATGCAATGTAATTTATACAGATTTGCAAAAGCCTTTACAATGTGACCATGGGGGTAATACGCACAAAAGCGCGCTAAAGGAAAAACAGGAAAAATTGGGCGATATCTATAATTTTCATAACAGAAACAAGAGTGTCTCAACAGAGTAAAACCAGGGAGCTACGGGGAAAAAACTCTGTTCACAAGGCACAGTCTAGCTCCCTCTTGTTCCCCCTATATCCCACATAGACAAGGATGTAGCCACAGCACCGTGTCTTCCTTTTCAGATGACACCCGAATCTGCATGACAGTGTCTTCCATTGCAGACACTGCAAGGCTCCCGGCGGGCATCAACCAAATCTTTTAGTGGGGCTGCGAAAAAAATATGAAGTTCAACGATGAGAAATTTCAATTACTCAGATATGGTAAACATGAGGAAATTAAATCTTCATCAGAGTACAAAACAAATTCTGGCCACAAAATAGAGCGAAACACCAACGTCAAAGACCTGGGAGTGATTATTTTCGGAGGACTCACCTTAAAGGACCATAACATTGTATCAATCGCATTGCTAGAAAATGACAGGATGGATAAATGAGAACCTCAAAACTAGGGAGGCCAAGCCCATGATGACACTCTTCAGGTCACTTGTTCTATCTAGGCTGGAATATTGCTGCACTCTAACAGCACCTTTCCCAAGGCAGGTGAAATTGCCGACCTAGAAAATGTACAGAGAACTTTCACGGCCGCGCATAACGGAGATAAAAACACCTCAATTACTGGGAGCGCTTGAGGTTTCTAAACCTGTTTTCCCCGGAACGCAGGAGGGAGAGATACATGATTAATACACCTGGAAAATCCTAGGGGGACTAGGTACCGAACTTGCACACGAAAACCCACTCACTACGAAAGCCAAAAGACTTGGCAGACGATGCACCATCCCCCCAATAAAAGCAGGGGTGTCACTAGCACGTTAAGAGACCATACAATAAGTGTCAGGGACCCGAGACTGTTCAACTGCCTCCCAGCACACATAAGGGGGATTACCAACAGACCCCTGGCAGTCTTCAAGCTGGCACTGGACAAGCACCTAAAGTCAGTTCCTGATCAGCCGGGCTGTGGCTCGTACGTTGGTTTGCGTGCAGCCAGCAGCAACAGCCTGGTTGATCAGGCGCTGATCCACCAGGAGGCCTGGTCACAGACCGGGCCGCGGGGGCGTTGACCCCCGAAACTCTCTCCAGGTAAACTCCAGGTAAACTCCAGTGAATTCTAGTAATCCTTTCTATTAATATGAGATGTGTTTAAAAAATTAAAATAAAACAAGGAAACACTGTAGGTCAAGTGTACGTTAGTATGGGATGATGCTTGTATTTTTGTAGTTTTAAACACGCAGCTGCAAGTACTTTCCTTATAGCCCTTGTGGCTTAGCGCTTCTTTTTGATTATAATAATAATAAAAAAGTACTTTCCTTTAAAGCTGTACTCCTATATAGAAGAAGGATTGTAATACTTTTACACACATCCATGTAGTGAATATTACTATTCAAGGATTTTTTTAATTTGTGTTTCAGATAGGGAGTTTAGGATCTTATGTCTAGTCATTAACAAGTTTGATCTTTAAGTTAGGATTTAGTTAGTTGTAGGTGAGTGCCTGTATAGTCTTCATTGAGGGGGTTTCTTGCCCCGTCCTTGTGCGGGGAGAACCAATTTGACATGTTTCAATATGATATTATAGTCTTGGATTATATTAATTTTACATAACCTAAAGGTTTTAAAAATGAGGTAGCATGTAATGTATTCTCTTATATTTTACGTGTAAATTCCATGTTATACAATGTTGTTATGACAGTTTGAAGTTCGTGGTTGATGCATTATTATTATTGATATTAAATATTGTGGGTGTATATTCTTCCGCTTATACAGGTGTGTGTGTACAGCAATGTTTTTCTCCATATCGTTTTCTTATGTACTTTTATATTTTTGTGTTTTGTTTTGTTCATGCATCACCAACTTCTGGTAAATTCTCATTAAGGTTTAATGAGGTCAGGGTATAAACCCCAAATTTTTAGGATACTTAAGGTATTTCTTAGAACGGTGCCATGTAAAATTTTTGTCTGCACTGGCATTATTAATTATTGTAAAAGGAGGAGTTTTGTAGGACATGTTGTTGGATGTTTTAAATGGTGGTAATATGGCTATCAGCTATAGTGTTATTTTAAATACTGGAATTGTGTGATAGGGATTTTGTTAATATCCAGTATAGTTCTTCTTTTATTAAACTCTTATACATTCTTGTATTTGTTTTTAAGTAAAATGAGTGGGCAATGAAACTGGATTATATGAGAATGTCTTGTATATAAACTTTCATGTACAATGTAAATAAGTGTGACATCTTTGGATTATATTGCCTTTTGTGTTATAAATTTCTGGTTGTATTTTTATGGATATAATAAACCCACCTGTATGTTCAGGTGTGGTTAGTTAGTTAAAGATTAGCCGGTATTCTCCCGGCCCGGGCCTTTTCCAAGTGGTGGCCCGGCCTTGGCTCCCTCTTTAGGGAGTGTCTGAGACCTAAGTCTCCCATGGGAGGAGGCACAAGTACCTTCTCATCTTTGGGACCAACTGTCCCCAGGCCTAGCCACAAGCTAGGCCTCTCTGGTCTGCCATCCCCGCCACAAGGGGGCAAATGGGAATGACAGTCGTATGAGCTAAAGGCTCGGACTCAGGCACCTACCCTACCCTAGAAGGGTTAGGCATGGTGTCGATCTTCAGGTGTGGGTTGTCCTTAGTGTAGTTACATGTATGTTCGGCATTTTTTGGGGGTATCAAACATTTATAGTTGAACGTGTGTTTCTTATGTATAAGTTTAGTGCAGGGATAGGGAACGTGGAGTTGTTTGTTTTATTATTTAATGGTTCACATGTCTTTGTTTATGTGACGTATGTATAGCATACATGTATAATGTGTATTGTGTTTTTTAAATAAAATATAAAAAAAAAAAACAACTTGCCAACGTCATAACCAACTTCCAAGACCATAATGACCAACAGCAGCTATCTGACGCTGTTGTGGTTAACAGCAAACATCTCCCAGCCACAGTCACCCAAGAGACCTGCATGGAGACCACCCTACAGCTTATCAAGGACCACCTTCGTCTTAACATATGTAGTGACGACCTAAACGATTGCAAACTGATGGGCTACCAAGCAGGTAAAAAAACAGTGCTGTTAAAATTCCAAACTAGCCTATAAAGAAACAACCTACTAAAAACATCTATTTCTATTAAAACTGATGTTTACGTCAATGAGTGCCTTACCAAAATAAGACAAAACCTTCTTTATCGGCTAAGAAAATTACGCTATGCCCAAAAAATCCACCAGTGCTTTGTGAGGGATGGAAAAATCGCAGTTAGGAAACAGCCCACTGGGAAGAGATACTTCATCTCTACAGAACATGACCTTAAAACATTCCTAAGTGAGGCTGGACTAACAGAATCAGAGTGATGTGCAGATAATACCCACAGTCCACAGTTAGTGTTATATTGTCATAAATTTGTGCCCCCCTAAAATTCTAATGCCCCAACTACTTTTAATTGTCATTGTTGTATTCAATGACCATTCTACCTCATAGTCTTAATTTGTTTAATATCTACAGAATCTATCTCCTTTTTTACAACTTACCACATCACTGTTCTATCTTATTTTATTATAAACTAGCCATAACTTGTCCTCAATAATTCTACCTCACTTTAAGAAATACTCAATTGCCCAGTTTTATTCTAAAATCCCTATTATTGCCCAATTTTGCTTTAAACTATATTGATCAATCTTACTGTAAACTTCTTTTATTGACCATTTTATTCTAGACTTTTTTAAACTAGTATTTTCAACAACAACTTTTATATTATCCTGTCTACCATCTTAATAGCATATTATAACCAAGTCATTGCCATTCTTATTTTTATCATTTTTTTTTATTATTCTTTTGCTACCTTAACTTGTATATTTTATCTTGTCAATTTAAATCTAGTTATACTCTAATTCTTGTAAACAACTTATATAAGACCTTAGTGCAATTACAATTGAGAGTCTTGTGCCTTTTTTATATTATTAGATTAAACTCAGTTGTACTATAGTCAATACAAATTCATTTATATAAGTCCATAGGCAATTGTAGTGAGATGATGGGCTATTTTTAATTGGTATTGTGTTGTAATTATTAGATTATATCTAACTGTACTATAGCTCATTCTAGCTCAACTTAGACTCACAAAAGTCCTTTTATATTAGAAATTAGTGCAATTACAGTGAGAGTCTTGTTCGTATCTAATATATGGCCTTGAGCTTGCGATCATCTGACAGTAATAAGACTGTCATCCCACGAGCCCCTGACGAGGCGAGGTAGATGGCAGACCAGAGGCCTAGCTTCTCCTACGAGCCCCGTAGGCGGAAATGTGGCTAGGCTGGAGGACACTTGGTCCAAAGATTAGGAGGTACTTGTCCCTCCTCACATTGGAGACTTAAGTCTCGAGACACTAACCAGATAGGGAGCCAAGGCCGGGTCTCCACACTACTTTGGAAAAGACCCAGGCGGGAGAGTATACCGAGAATAAATAATAAAAAAAAAAGTCTTGTTCTATTTTAAATTTTATTTTTATATTACTAGTGTATAACTAGTTGTACTTTAGTTCATTCCAGCCACAACCACTAGGGACAACATCAACTTCATTATGTGTAGGTAGTGACCTATACTCTATATGACCAAAAAATACCCTAGCTATTACTTATCCATAACTTCCACCTAACTACAGACATCAGTACTTGAACTCTCAACACCACAACTCAGGATATAAATAACCATAATTTAAACCTAGAAGATGATTGAATCACGTTGCCTTGATCCTAAAACCTCCCTAATCTGACACACAATCAAAACTATTGAAAAGTAACTGGCCTTTATTACACGCATCACAAGCCACCACTTTCCTTAACAATGCTAAAAGTCTATCAGTTACCTGGAGTTTTCATGTGAGAGAGTTTACGGGGGTCAACGCCCCCTCGGCCCGGTCTGTGACCAGGCCTCCTGGGTGTATCAGAGCCTGATCAACAGGCTGTTGCTGCTGGCTGCTGCAAACCAACGTACGAGCCTACAGCCCGTGCTGATCCGGATACTGACTTTAGGTGCTTGTTCAGAGCCAGTTGAAGACTGACAGGGGTCTGTTTGGTAATCCCCCTTATGTTGTGCTGGGAGGCAGTTGAACGGTCTCGGGCCCCTGACACTTAGTGTATGGTCTCTAACGTGCTAGTGACATCCATGCTTTTCATTGGGGGGATAGGGGGCTTGGTGTGCATCGTCGTCTTCGCCCAAGTCTTTTGCTTTCGTAGTGAGTGATTTTCGTGTGCAAGTTCAGTACTAGTCCCTCTAGGATTTTCCAGGTGTTTATAATCATGTATCTCTCCCTCCTGCGTTCCAGGGAATACAGGTTTAGGAACCTCAAGCGCTCCCAATAATTGAGGTGCTTTATCTCCGTTTATGCACGCCGTGAAAGTTCTCTGTACATTTTCTAGGTCGGCAATTTTCACCGCCTTGAAAGGTGCTGTTAGTGTGCAGCAATATTCCAGCCTAGAAGAACAAGTGACCTGAAGAGTGTCATCAGGGGCTTGGCCTCCCTAGTTTTGAAGGTTCTCATTATCCATCCTGTCATTTTTCTAGCAGATGCGATTGATACAATGTTATGGTCCTTGAAGGTGAGATCCTCCGACATGATCACTCCCAGGTCTTTGACGTTGGTGTTTCGCTCTATTTTGTGGCCAGAATTTGTTTTGTACTCTGATGAAGATTTAATTTCCTCATGTTTTACCATATCTGAGTAATTGAAATTTCTCATCGTTGAACTTATATTGTTTTCTGCAGCCCACTGAAAGATTTGGTTGATGTCCGCCTGGAGCTTTGCAGTGTCTGCAATGGAAGACACTGTCATGCAGATTCGGGTGTCATCTGCAAAGGAAGACACGGTGCTGTGGCTGACATCCTTGTCTATGTCGGATATGAGGATGAGGAACAAGATGGGGAGCGAGTACTGTGCCTTGTGGAACAGAGCTTTTCACCGTAGCTGCCTCGGACTTTACTCTGTTGACGACTACTCTCTGTGTTTCTGTTAGTGAGGAAATTATATATCCATCGACCGACTTTTCCTGTTATTCCTTTAGCACGCATTTTGTGCGCTATTACGCCATGGTCACACTTGTCGAAGGCTTTTGCAAAGTCTGTATATATTACATCTGCATTCATTTTGTCTTCTAGTGCATTTAGGACCTTGTCGTAGTGGTCCAATAGTTGAGACAGACAGGAGCGACCTGTTCTAAACCCATGTTGCCCTGGGTTGTGTAACTGATGGGTTTCTAGATGGGTGGTGATCTTGCTTCTTAGGACCCTTTCAAAGATTTTTTGATATGGGATGTTAGTGCTATTGGTCTGTAGTTCTTTGCTGTTGCTTTACTGCCCCTTTGTGGAGTGGGGCTATGTCTCTTGTTTTTAGTAACTGTGGGACGACCCCCGTGTCCATGCTCCCTCTCCATATGATGGAAAAGGCTCGTGATAGGGGCTTCTTGCAGTTCTTGATGAACACAGAGTTCCATGAGTCTGGCCCTGGGCAGAGTGCATGGGCATGTCATTTATCGCCTGTTTCGAAGTCATTTGGCGTCAGGATAACATCGGAGAGGCTTGTGTTAATCAAATTTTGTGGCTCTCTCATAAAAAATTCATTTTGATCTTCGACTCTCAGTCTGGTTAGCGGCTTGCTAAAAACTGAGTCATATTGGGACTTGAGTAGCTCACTCATTTCCTTGCTGTCATCTGTGTAGGACCCATCTTGTTTAAGTAGGGGCCCAATACTGGACGTTGTTCTCGATTTTGATTTGGCATAGGAAAAGAAATACTTTGGGTTTCTTTCGATTTCATTTATGGCTTATAGTTCTTCCCGCGATTCCTGACTCCTAAAGGATTCTTTTAGCTTAAGTTCGATGCTTGCTATTTCTCTGACCAGTGTCTCCCTACGCATTTCAGATATATTGACCTCTTTTAGCCGCTCTGTTATTCTTTTCCGTCGCCTGTACAGGGAGCGCCAGTCTCTTTCTGTTTTACATCTACTCCTCCTTTTTCTTAGAGGAATAAGCCTTGTGCATACATCGAGTGCCACCGAGTTAATCTGTTCTAGGCATAAGTTGGGGTCTGTGTTGCTTAGTATATCTTCCCAGCTTATATCGGTTAGGACTTGGTTTACTTGTCCCACTTTATGTTTTGTTATTGAAGTTGAAATTTGGTGAATGCTCCCTCGTGACTAATCTCATTATGTCGGTCTGGGGCTCCGCGCATACATGACTGAACCTCAATTATGTTGTGATCTGAGTATATTGTTTTTGATATGGTGATATTTCTTATCAGATCATCATTGTTAGTGAAGATGAGGTCTAGTGTATTCTCCAGTCTAGTAGGCTCTATTATTTGCTGGTTTAAATTGAATTTTGTGCAGAGATTTAAAAGCTCGTGTGAGTGTGAGTTTTCATCAGAGCTGCCTCCTGGTGTTATTACTGCAACAATATTATTTGCTATATTCCTCCATTTTAGGTGCCTTAAGTTGAAATCCCCCAGGAGCAAGATGTTGGGTGGCAGGAGCTGGAAGGTTTTCCAGACAGTGGTCAATTTTTAACAGCTGTTCCTGGAATTGCTGGGATGTTGCATCGGAGGCTTGTAGACTATCACAATGACTAGGTTTTGGTTCTCGACCTTTACTGCTAAAACTTCCACTACATCATTTGAGGCATTTAGCAGTTCTGTGCAAACAAGTGACTCTGCAATGTACAGGCCAACCCCCCCCCTTTTGCCTGTTCTCTGTCACATCTGTATAGGTTGTAACTTGGGATCCATATTTCGTTGTCCAAGTGATCCTTTATGTGGGTCTCAGTGAAAGCCGCGAACATTGCCTTTGCCTCTGCAAGCAGTCCACGGATGAAAGGTATTTTGTTGTTTGTTGCTGGCTTTAGACCCTGTATATTTGCAAAGAAGAATGTTATCGGACTGGTGGTATTGTTGGTACTGGGGGGGATTTTTTTTCCGGCATTAGTATCTGTATCTGTTGGTTTGGAGTGGAGGCCATCGACTGTGGTTCCACTCCAGGAATGACTGGATTTGGTGTACGATTTCTGCCATTTCCTGCCAGTTTTTTTTTTCCTTCCTGGCACTAAAAAAAACCTCTCCCTCTTGAGTGGCTGTGGCTACCCAGGTTTTCCCATGGCCTGGATGTTTTGTATCTTTTTGTCCCCTTTAGATGGTATGCCTGGCAATTTAAGTTATAGCACAGTCTTTCCTGTACTGAAGAGGTACACAGTTCAGGGTGAAAAAGCTTACAGGAAGGGAGTTTGCATTTTCCTGTTGTCATATGGGCACAGCATTTTCCAGAGTGTTCATAGTTGCACGTCCCGTCTGTTTTTCCAGATTTCCGATGCCTGCAGATACCAAGTGCATAGTATGTGCACAGGCTTGGTTTCCGTTTGCCTTGGGTTTCTGTGACTGTATTCCCTGGAATATCCACTAGGAATTTTTATTGACCTAAGAAAAGCTTTTGACACAGTAAACCACGAAATCCTACACCACAAACTTGACCACTACGGTATAAGAGGCCATGCGCTTGCTTATTTCAAATCTTACATTACTAATAGGTATCAGTACGTCACCATTAAAGACACAGCATCAGCAACACGGCCACTTGATACTGGAATTCCGCAGGGAAGTGTCCTTGGTCCCCTGCTCTTCCTCATATACATCAATGACCTTCCAAACGTATCCCAACACCTAAAACCCATTTTCTCTTTGCTGATGACAAAGACTTATGGTCTTCCTCCACCCTAATCTTGCCCCCATAACCCACCATTGTGAATGTGAGGAGACTGATTAAAAAATCGACTGGATGACTGTCCAATAAACTTACCTTAACACTGACTAAACTACAATATTATGTTTGGTAGCAGAGCAGGAGATGCACAATTAACATTAAGATTGACAACACTCTAATTACCAGAAATAATGGGGGAAAATCTCTTAGCTTATCCCATTGACAATAACCTGAAATTTCAGCACCCATTCCAGCATATAGCCGAAAAACGTATCCAAAACGTTGGGATCCTCTCCAAGATACATACTGGACGTGCCGCAAAAATGCCCTTTTCACACCTACCACTCACTGTATTTTCCATAACCTCACCTAATCTATGCTATTTTGTGCTTGGGGATCAACTGCAGCAACACACGTAAGACAATAATAACCCAACAAAAAGCTGCCAGTAAGAATAATCAACTAAATCCCATCCCTGGCAGCACAACCACCCCCACCCCCCCACCTCTCAAAGATCTAAACTTACTCCCAGTTCAGTACATCCACACTTACTACTGTTCAATCCTATATCTACAGGGCCTTAAACTCTAATATCAACCTTGACCTTAAACGCTTCCCTTGATAGTTGTGACAGAACCCACAGGCATCACACCAGAGAACAAACATCTCTACGACATTCCCCGTGTCCGACTAAACCTTTACAAAAATTCATATAGTCAAAGGCCCTAAAATCGAATAACCCTAAACCTGAGAACCTAGAACACTTCAGACACATTCATCACCTTCAAACCACCATTTAGAAAACATCTTAATCGCCCTGATTACACCCCGTCAACTAACATCACGAAATACCACCTGGTGGTCCCCACACTTACACTTATCGCTCAACTCATTGACCAAAAACAGAAATATTATCCTCAGTCTTAAAATAATGAAATCCTGTGATACTCCAATACTGAACTACATACTTGCCAAAACAAATGCATTCACGATTGCTAAAAAAAAAACTCACAAAATAGTAATTTAGTCACTTACCATAATACCAACTTACCTCATAATTTGTAATATTTTACATTTAAGAATAAAACTAAGTATGCCCGAAATGCCTAGCCATGCTAAGCGTTCTAGTGGTACACTCTGTAATCTCAATTTTACTACATGTAAACCAAACAATAACCAAATTTCTGTAAACTCAGCATTGTAATCCTTATAGAGAATAAACTTTGTTGGTGCATGTTTCCCTGTCTTACTCCTATCCTCCCTAGCTCCAACATGGAGCTCCCACCATTTTTTGTAATATATCCCCTCACTATTGGCAATGGAGTCCTCTTGTTGCTATTTCCTGCGGTATTTCTAGTTTGCAATATTGGTTTTATCTTATCTTTGACTACACTTGTTTCCCTACTACAGCTCCTGTCCCCTATGAGGTCATTTATATGTATTCCTTCCTGCGTATAATTCCCGACTACCTGGACAAAATCTCCAGCTTCACCATTACTGTCTCCCAGGACAGCATCTCCAGCTTCACCATTACTGTCTCCCAGGACAGCACCTCCAGCTTCACCATTACTGTCTGTTACTAAAAACTCTATTCTAAAAGCTTAGAGATCTCCAGTGAATACTAGAATGCACTGCCCTTCTAGCATCCAGCCTGTTACTGGGTTTTCGTAACAAGTAGTCAGTATCCTTGTCCAATTATCCATTAGAATTCAGTATGATTCAATAGTGCTTCAGGATTACAACTGGTAGGCTACTAACTAGAGAAATTAAAATTTAATAAATTTATTAAGTCTAGAGGTATATTATCAAATTAAATTAAATTAAATTAATCACAGTAATCAAAATAATATCACATCTCTCGAGTACAATATTATTGTGCTGAAAGCACATATCACATTTTTATTCTTAAGTACCGTCTGGTACATAACATTTAATAAGATACTACAAATATGTACAAGTTAGTGTATGTGTGTAAGTCCTAAGTAGTTTCTCTGGTCTCATGACATCACTAACTTTAACCAAGGGACTGGACAAAGTCCTCACAATCAACTAACTTCTTGACCGACTGGCAACCAGAATAGTCTGCTTGAACAATAAAAGAATGCTAAGCCCAATAGCAATACAACAACAAACTGCGACACAACAGGATCAAGAGATAATATAACGAACACTATTTAGGACTATCAGCAGATCCTCCACGAAAGTCAAAAAACTCCTATAATACTGAATCTAAGTTCAGCATAAAAAAATCACCGACTTGTGATATACACAATACCACTACAATGTTAGGTCAGAAGCACACACTCTCAGGACCTGAAGATGCTCAAAGTGTCCTATGTGATACACAAACCTCATAACAACGTCGAAAATCCTATAGTCTATACAAGGTTCAGTGAACAGATTCTGCAGAACTAACAAGAATAATGAGACAGACAATCTGTCCCAACCCAAAGAGAGTCAGACCAGACTGAACTTCAGGCGAGTGAGACACCCCCCCCTTCGTCACGTGATAGCTCCGTGGACAGCTGTCGCTGCCCAGCAAGAAGCCGGCAGGGAAACAAGCAAAGAGCAATAATTACAGTAGTTAGACAATCAAGACTTGAACTGAGCACATAATATGTAACATCCTACCTCACAAAATTTAGCTAAGTCAAACATTAATAATAATAATATAAAGCAATATATTTACGATTTAGCTATTATCGCAAGTGTAAGCAATATAAAATTATATGAAAAGGTAATATACATTATATTCATAATCATAATATACATTATATATATTTCAACCAATTCAGGGGTTGCAACACCCCCCTCAACACGACAAACGGTCGCACTAGGAGTTGCATTAATGTCTTTCACATTACTGATTACTCAGGTTACATTACTAACAATATAATATAAATATTAATCAGAGTCTCTCTTGTGCCAAACACCTCTACAATTTCACAGCGTCTGTACACTAAGATATTCCCCTAGTATTAAGGCACATTCGCTGCCTGACCATGGTCGAGTGAGGTTGTGCGCTGCACCCCTCTGCTGTTCAGGCGAGCTACCTTGTATCAACATGGGCGCTGGAGTGTGAGGAAGGCGCGTAAATACCATTGGTAATTGTAAGCTGCTTCGTGGGGCGATTTCACCTCTTCAGTGCAATCTTACTCCCAACAAAACTTTAGGGAGACCTATGGAGAATCCAGGATCGATGAGGTGTATGTGTAGCCCTGAATGGGGCTTATAGAATCTTCGTCAAACTGAATTCCACGTCCGTGTATGAGTCTTTGGTGACGAGGTTCCAAGACGTGAGTCTTGACGCTACTGCCAGCTGTGAAGGTGCGTTTTGATCGACGTATCTCGCCACTTTATACGTGGTAAGATACGTAATGTCCATTTGAGGCCAGATTGAGGCTGAACATAAGAGTGTTTTTGAGACATATGGAACCGTAACAACTGGCAACAAAAGGGCAAGTGACGGCGGACTAGCAACCCACCAGCAGGGGACGTCCGAGGGTACCTTTTTCCCTGAAGATACACAGAGACATCCCATACCGTCTTACGTCGTGTTTGGAGGACTTCAGGACGCAAGTATTGGTATCGTATGCCGGACAGGAGACGTACGTGCAGAATATGTGGGGCCGTACGACATATGGCGGCAGAGTGCGTGAAGCTGAGGAGGGCGCCAGCGCAAACTGGTGAAGCACCATTACAGCGTGATACTGTTGAGAGCCCAGTGCGCAAGCAATGCCGGCGCAATGTGGAGTAAGAGGTGGGAGTAGTCCAAAGAGGAGAATTGGCAATGTGTGAGTAACGTGATGTAAAAGGGTATCTGTTACTACTCACAGAAAAGTACCAGAAGTGCAAGTGCAGCGGAGGTGCAGGCTCTAGAGGAAGAGCTTCAGAAGTGTTAATGACATGACAACCGCCTGCAGTTGGACGTGTTTCCTGACTGAGCTGGTGAGAGACACGCGGTGCCTGTAAGAGGAATGTAAGGATTAAAAAAACATAGCAGGGTTGAACGGGCCAACGATAGAGAGAGTTTGTCGCCGTGTGCTGTGTACGGGGCGTGGTGGAGGTAGCAGGTTCATCGTGAGGGAACCTCTGAGGATAACATGGATGTGGAGCATCACGAGAAGAGAGCGCGGCGTCAACCAGATGATGTCCTGACGATGCGGCGCAGAGGTCTGGGAGGAGGAAGAGCAATGTCGAAGCAGTCACGATAAGAGCACGCAAAAAAGGGAGGGTGATGGTGTGAAGCTTGTGCTGGCTCTGGGGCAGGAGGCCTGGATGATGAAGAGAGGAGGAAGGGTTTGGAAACTATAAAGAGGCCTTAGTTAGACTGGAGAAGCGTAAATGGATTGTGTAAATAGTGTGAAAAGGAAATGTTTCGCGAATGTTTTCCTGTATAAATATATGGTGGAACGTAGTGTTTCCTGCAAGAAACACAATTTCACGGAGGGAAGAGTGCTCGAGTGGAGGGGTTTCAGGTCCATGACTCTGGCCATCTGCACGTCTGAAAGTGGTGTGGGATATTGATCATGGACGCAACCCGTTTGGGTTTGTTGCTAAGAATTGAGGGGGGGAGGGGGAAGAGATATTGCGCGTGGATGGGTGGTGGATGGACAGCGAATACTTTGTATGTGTGTATGCACCAGCGTGAAAAATGATGTGAGGGTAAAAAGGGATTTTGTATGTGAAGAACTAGTTTTCTTCTTACGTGGTTTACCTGCAGTGGCCAACGTTGGTGGCGACTGGAACTCGTTAATTAGTGAGGGCTGACGTGACCAAAAGGGCGGGGCACGTGTCGGCGGCCTTGCGAGAACTTTTGAGGGATATACATTGCGTGATGCGGTTGAGGAGGGCACGTGGGAGTAGACACACTTGTAAGACGGGGTTACGCTGCTAGGTTGGATCAGGCTGTATATATCGCAAGGGTTGGTTGACATTTTTTCCGTTACAATAGAATTAGCTTATTCGGATCATCGGCGGTAGTAGCAAGAGGATGGCGTGGGATGTCACTAGCAGGTATATCTATGGATATTGGAAATAAATCCACAGTGTTAGGTATGAGGAGGGGATAGAGGGATTTTGCGACGCTGTGGAAGGGGTTACGGTGCAGAGAATAAAAGGGGTAGAGGATGTGTGTGATGTGGTGGAGGTGGTGGCTAAATACGGATAAGCAATAATACGTAAAGGAAGGGCAACGAATCCAATTCTTAAAAGATAAGGGCTTCTAACTATTTGGAGTATAGATTACGGGGTTGTTATGCGAGGGGGCGTGGCGGGCACTTATCCATGGATGAAATTATGCAAAAAAGTGAGGCTGCGTAAGGTACAGTATGAGAGGTTCCAAGCGGTGAGAGGTACAGGCCGGGGGTGGAAGAGGTGTTTATAGGGGCGATAGACCTTCCTCGTGCGTATTTCGTAGGGCAGAAACAAGACAGCAGGCAAGACTATTTTCCATGGTTGGAGGTTCATGAATCGATAGGAGGGTACAGGGAGGGGGCAGGTCATACAAGCTACGGAAAGGTAAATGGGGCGTATTGCTGACAAGGGTATGGAAGTACTGGCAACGAGAAGGGTAGAGATGGGGTTTTAGAACAGGTGTGTGGGAGTGTGGTATGTCATTGCGTAACAGTGATAGGGAATCACTGGTGGGGAAATAACTGAGGGGAAAATATGGGAGGGCTTTAGTGGAATGCGAAAGGGCAAAGCACCGGGAATTGAAGGACACCCGGCAGAGTATATCAGCAGCATTTGAATTATTGAGGCATTTTCTGGTTAGGTATTAAAATTGCATGAAGGAGAAGAGGTGGAGGGGTGAGAGAAGCAGGCAACGGCTTTTCGTTGTATTGGTACCGAAGGTAAGGGGCGCATACGCTTCCCGGATGATCGGGCGATCTCGTTTGTTATGCGCAGATTATAAATTGTTTGCGAAGATTTTGGGAAATCGGGTCAAGGTGTGTGGTAGGAGGTCGGGTAGTATCAAAAACTCAGTTGGTTTGCCAGGGAGTTCTATGGTGGAGGCATGGTTTACTTAGGGAATTTTCGTGGAGGCAAAAGGGGGGGGGAGGGAGGGAGGATTTGGTGGCGCTCGATTGGCAAGGGCATACAACAAATACGATAGAGTGTGATCGGAAAGCATTGAAAGCCATACCCAGGTCCAGGGTTTGGGAAGAAATAGTGGGCTGGGTGAGGCGTTGTAAGGAGGTCAAATGGCGAGGTACAGATTAATGGTCGATTGGTGGGAAAATTGTAAATGGGTATGGGACTTAGGCAGGGGTGTCCTATGTCACAATTATTTTTTGCGTGCGTACAGACCCCTTTTTATAATTGATGAGCAGCGTATGTGTTCACGTAGAGGGACCGAGGGTGTGAGGTGTGCGAGGTTTGGCCAGTTTTAATTGGGTATGTTGATGATACAACTGTTCTGATCAGGGAGGGGATGTCAATGGACACATTAGACTGGGTAGTACAAAATGTTCGCAGGGGCAACTGGTATGAGGGTAAATTCAGATAAACCCATGGTCATGGGGTTAGGAGTTTGGGCGGTAGGGTTGATTGGTAGTGCAGTTGTGGGGAGGAAAGGTGAATTCGTTAAAAATCGGGGTCTTATTTATGCAGACGATCTCCTGTGGCACGCATGGAAAAACTCGCTTAGGATGGTAGAAAGGATTCGGGGACGCTTGGGTGCATTGCGACCTTATCATTTGACCCTTGTGCAGCGTGCCATTGTGTTAATATCTTAATGTATAGCAAAGTAGGGCACGTGGCAGCCGGGGTTTCCCATTAACTGGGCCAGCAATAACGAACATACTTAGGAAGGTTTTTAAATTCTTGTGGGTTCGAGCTGTGATTGGATTAAGAGGGATTGGTAATGTTTTCCTGTAAGTAAGGGGGGCTGGGATTGCTGGACTAAAGCGGAGGTCAAATGTGTCTTCATTAAAAGGGGTGATGAGGGAAGTGTGGGGGGGGGGGTTTGGGGCCAGGATCCATAACAGATTGCAACGGATGTATAAAGGAGTTGAGTTGCATGAGTGTGAAACTGTGTTGAGGGCTCTGGCGGGGATTGAGAGCCAGCAAAGGTTAAAATAGGGAGGGTTTTGTGGGTTGTTAGCCGGGAGGGTTTTAGCGCCTGTAGAGGGGAAATTTTCCCCCTGTATGCATGGGAAAGTATATGGAATAGGTTGAGTAGGATGAGTTGCAACCTCGTGTTCGGGATGTAATGTATCGTTTCCCGCAGGCATTTTACCGCGGGTGTGGTTCTCGGGATAGACGAGTCGTTGACGGGGGGAGTGTGGGATATGTGGTGGGGAGGAGTCGGCTTTTCATGTATATTTTTGTGATGGACTGAGGAGTGTCAAGGGGGGGTTAAATAGGGTGATAAATAGGATAGGAGGTAAAGGAATTTCTGTATTGAGAGCATTAAGTCTCGACGTGGGGGTTGGGAGGAAGTGTAATCAGAGCTGTGGGTACATTATGGCAGATTATATCTATATAGTGTGGGGATTTCGGGGAAACAGGTTACTGAGGTGAAGAGGAGGGTGTTGCATTAACGTTCTATAAAAGGTATGTAGAAATAAGGAAATTTATGGGAGGAGGTGGGGGAAGGATTTTCAGAGGGATATAGGCAACTTAAAGTTACAGGTTTTATTAGACTTGTAATATACGAGGGAGGGGAGGGTATGATTGGAAAGTGTTGGGGGTAGGGAAGTCAGGGGTGAAAACAGGGTTTGCCTCCCTGGTAATGGTAACAAAAGTTTTTCGAGAGTGTTTTGGGTGAGTGATGCATGAGTGAATAATATGTGGACCACGGGTGCTAGCACCTGTGGGGCTGGCCAGTTTTTTTGTGACTGGACTTTTAACTTATTATACATATTGTGTGTGGTAATATTGATTTACGGTAATGACATTGTAATTTGGGGATTTGCTATAATAATTGCATGTATTTGCTCCAACTTGTTTCTAGGGGCCTTTCACTGCATAGTTGTTGATGCTGTGATCATGCACGGTGTCCAGAGATATGATTGTGGGGGAAAAAAATTATGTTTGTAATAAGTCTGTGCATAATTGTTTCGTCACTGGTGTTTCCTTCAATTTTCAGTTTTGTTTTGAGAGTAAAGAGGTATAATGCACGTCAGATAGTTAAATAAATTGGCACCCAGTGTGGTTATAGGTTTTTGTGGTTAGGTGTGTGCTAGCACAGTATTTATGGTTACTTATGTCAGGTTTATATTTTATGTTGTATTGTACTTTTGTCATTAGCCTATGTAATGTCCATATAAGCTGTATAGAGCTTGAATGTCATAGTGAAGCCGGTTATTGTTTTAAAAAAACACTGGATGCAAATGTTTAAAAAAAATGTTTAAAGGCTTACATGTTTGGGAATTCTTGAGACTAAGTTTATTCTTATGGTTTTGTAGTAATTTTGTATCTTTGTGACTTTTCTATAACAACCATTGTTGAGTAATACATATTAGTTATGAAACTGACCATTAGGACATTACATAAATTAATGTTTTGATCATTGCCTGTGTGACTTTAGATTAGGTAACAATCATTGTTTATAGCATGTTAGTTGTAAATTAGTGGGTGGTTTGGATAACCACGGGGGGGGGGGGTAAAGTCTGTATAAATATGTACAATGCAATGCATTGCAAGGTCTGTTAGTTCGATTATTAATACAAATCCGAGGATGTGTAATATAAGTGTTGTTTCATAATCATGTAATTCTGTTGAGTACTCCAACAGTTTGGTTAAGTGAAAGGATGTGGAGCAGGGAGGGAGGAGGGGTGTACCCACAACGGATTGTCAGTGTGGTGTTAATATTTAGCTGTAAGGAGGATTGTGGTAATTTATAGACTTAAATGAGTTTTACATTTTAAATTATTGTAATGTCATGTTTTAAAATAAAATATAAAAAAAAAAAAAAAAAAAAAAAAAACAAAAAAAAAAAAAAACTATTTACAACCTAACATACTATAAACAATGAAAGTTGCCTAATCTATAGTCACACAGCATGATCAAAACATTAATTTATTTAATTGTCCTATTGGTTCAGTTACATAACAATATGTATTACACACAATGGTGATATTGAAAATCACCAAAGAAATACAAAATTACTACAAAACCATAAAATAAACTATCTCAAAATATCCAACACATGTAAGCTTATTACACATTTAAACATGCAATTCCATTTTAAACAATAAACACAGCTTCAACTATGACATCAAGCTCCATACAGCATATATGGACATTACATATGCTATTGCCAACAGTACAATACAACATAAAAAATAACCATGACATAAGTAACAACATGAAGACTGTGCCTAGTCAGCACCTAACCACAAAAAAATATAACAACACTGTTACCCAACTTTATTTACACTATCTGACCGTGCATTAACCCTTCACTCTCAAAACAAAACTGAAAATTGCAGTAACACCAGTGACGACGAACAATAATTGCACAGACATTAAAACAAACATATCACATCATACTCTGGACACCGTGCATGATCACAGCATCAAACACATGCAGGTGCAAGCACCTAAAAACAAGTTGAGCAAATACATCATTATTAAGCAAATCCTCCAAATTACAATGTCATTACCGTATATCAATATAAAAAAAAATACCACACACAATATGTAAAATAATTGTAAAGTCCAGTCACACTAAAACTGGCAGCTCCACAGGTGCTAGCACCCGTGGTCCACATATATTCACTTCATGCAAATCACTCATCCAACACTCTTCCGCAAACATTTGTTTATCCATTACCGAGGAGGCAACCCTGTTTTTTTTCACCCCTGACTTCCTACCCCAGCAACACTAGCCAATCAAAAAACCCTCCCCTCCCTCGTATATTACACGTCTAATAAAACTGTAACGTAAGTTGCCTAAAACCCCTCTGAAAATCCTTCACAACACCTCCTCCCATAAATTTCCTTATTTCTTCATACCGTTTTATAGACGTTAACGCTAACACCCTCCTCTTCACGCTCAGTAACCTGTTTCCCCCGCAATCCCCACACTATATAAATATAATCTGCCATAAGTACCACAGCTCTATTACACGGTCCTCCCAACCCCCCCACGATCGAGACTTAATGCTCTCAATACAGAAAATTCCTTTTACCCTCAAAGCCTATTTATCACCCTATTAAACACACCCTTGACACTCCCAGTAGCCTCACAAAAATATACTACATGAAAAGCCACTCCTCCCCACCACAAATCCCACCACTCCCCCCCCCCCCCCCCCCCGTCAATGACTCGTCCTATCCCGTAGAACCACGCCCGACGGTAAAATGCCTGCAGAAAACGATACTTTACATCCCGAACACAGGTGCAAACCCATCCTACACAAACCTATTCTTCCATATACTCCCCATGCCATACATGGGAAAATTTCCCTCCACAGGCGCACAACCTTCTGCTAACAATCTACACAACCTAACCTATTTTAACCATTTTGCTGGCTCTCGATCCCACGCCAGAGCCCTCAACACAGATTCACACTCATGCAACCACAACTCTTTATACATCCGTTGAAATCTGTTATGGAACCTGGCCAAAACCCCCACCCCCACCAACATACATCCCCTCATCACCTCCTTTTAATGAAGACACATTTGACCCTCCGCTTTAAGACCAGCAATCCCAGCCTCCCCTTACTTACAGGTAACAATTACCACGTCCCTTTTAATCAATCCAACAGCCGAACCCCACAAGAATTTAAAAACCTTCCTAAGTATGTTCGTTATTGCTGGCCCAGTTAATGGGAACACGGCTGCAACATGCCATACTTTGCTATAACAGTAAGAATATAATTAACAATGGCATGCTGCACAAGGGTCAAATGATAAGGTCGCAATGCACCCCAAGCGTCCCTGAATCCTTTCTACCATCCTAAAGCAGTTTTCCATCGTGCCACAGGTAGATCGTCTGCATAAATAAGACCGCAGATTTTAACGAATTCACCTGCCCCTACAACTGCACTACCCCCAATCAACCCTACCCGCCCAAGCCTCCTAACCCCATGACCATGATTATCTGAAATTTACCCTCATACCCATTGCCCCTGCGAACATTTGTACTACTCGTCTAATGTGTCCATTGACATCTCCCTCCCTGATCAGAACAGTTGTATCCTCCACATACCCAATTAACACTGGCCAACCCTCGGCAACCTCAAACCCCCGGGTCCACTACGTGCACATACGCTGCTTCCATCAATCCTATAAAAGGGGTCCTGTACCACGCAAACAATAATTGTGACATAGGACACCCCTGCCTAAGTCCCCTACCCATTACAATCTTCCCCACCACCCAATCGAACCATAACTGTACCCTCGCCATTGCACACTCCATCAACGCCTCAACCCAGCCCACTAATTTCTTCCCCCAAACCCCTGACCCCGAGGATGGCTTTCAATTGCTTTCCGATCCACGTCTATCGAACCCTTCCAAATCGAGCACCCACAAACCTCCCTCCTCCCCCCCCTCTTTTTGCCTCCACGAAACCCTAAGTAACCCATGCCCCTCCACCATAGACCCACCCTGGCAAACCAAACTGAGTTTTGATACTACCCGCGCCCACCACACACTTACCCGATATCCAAATCTTCGCAAACAACTGATAATCTGCGCATAACAACGAGATAGCCCGTTAATCCCGAAGCGTATGCTGCCCCTTCCCCTTCGGGTACCAATAAAACGACAGACCGTTGCCTGCTTCTCACCCACTCACCTCTCTCCTTCATGCAATTTAATAACCTAACAGAAAATGCCTCATAATTCCCAATGCTGCTGATAAAACTCTGCCGGGAGTCCATCAATTCCTGGGTGCTTTGCCATTTCGCAGTTCCACTTAAAGCCTCCATTATTTCCCCCCAGTATTTCCCCACCCAGTGCTACCCCTGTCACTGTTACGCAACTGAACATACCACAACTCCCACACACCTGGTCTAAAACCCCATCCTCTACCCCTTCCTCGTTGCCAGTACTTCTTACTCATACCAATTGTCACAAACCCCCCCATTCCTTCCGTAAGCTTGTTATGACCTGCCCCTCCTGTACCCTCTTATCGACTCATGAACCTACCAAACCAGGGATAGTCATTGCTGCTGTCTTTGTTCTTCGTTCTGCCTACGCAATACGCAAGATGAAGGTCTATCGCCCCATAACACCTCCTTCCACCCGCCGCCTGTACCCGCACTGCCTTGGAAAACCTCTCATCCTACACCCACGCAGCCGCCCTTTAATTGCCATAATATCATCCATTGGATAATCCCGCCACCGCCCCCCTCGCTAACAACCCCTAATCTATCCTCCAAATATTAGCAGCCTCATATTTTAAAGAATTGATAGGTTATCCCTTCCTTAAGTAATATTGCTTAATCCATTCTTTAGCCACAACCATCCCCACCACATCCACCACATCCACTACCCCATTTATCTCTGGCACTAACACCTCCCCACAGCATTGCAAATCCCTCTATCTCCCCTCCTCATTCACCTAACACACTTTGTATTTAATTTCAATATCCCCCTAGATATACCTGCTAGTGACTCCACCCACTCCTGCTACTACCGCCCGATGAACCAATAAGCACTTCAATTGTACGGAAAAATGTCACCCAACCCCTTGAGATTTATACAGCCATCCAACCTAGCAGCGAACCCCGCTTTCAAAAGTGTGCTCTACTTCTCCCCACGCCCTCCTCCAACCTCATCCCGCAACTGAATATCCCTCAAAAGATCTCGCAAGGCACCGCCGACACTGCAACCAGCCCCCTTTTGGTTCCACGTCAGCCCCTCCTAATACGCCAGTTCCAGTCCCCAAACCAACGACGGCCACTGCAGGTAAACCACGTAAGAAGAAAACTAGTGTTTCACAAACCAACATCCTTTTTTTAATTAACATACCCCTCACACGTCATTTCCGCTGGTGCATACACACATACAAAAGATACCCTCTGCCCCATCCACCAACCCATCCACGCGCAATACTCTTCCCCCCCCTCCCCCCTCACTTCTTAGCAACACAAACGGGGCTTGCCTCCCTGATCAATATACCCAAACCACCTTTCATACGTGCAGTATGCAGAGGCATGACCTAAACCCCTCCACCTCGACAACTTCTTCCCCCTCCTTGAAATTGTGTTCCTGCAGGAACACTACATCCACCCTATATTTATACAGAAACATTCGAAACCATTCTCTTTCCCTTCACACTATTACACATCCATTTTACGTTCACAGTCATACACCCTAAGGCCTCTTTAATAGTGTCCAACCCATCTCCTCTCTTCATTCATCCCAGGGCCTCCTTGCCCCAAGCCACACAAGCTTCACAAACCCACCAACCCCTCCTCCTTTTTGTGCGTGCCTCTAATTGATCGTGACTGCTTCGACATTGCTCTTCTCCTCCTCCCAGACCTCAGCGTCGGCTTCAGGGACATCACTGAGTCTGACGCCGCGCTCTCTCCTCGTGATGTGCCTCTACATCCATGTTATCTTCTTGAGGTTCCCTCACGATGAACCTCAACCTCCACCACGCCCCCGTTCCACAGCACACGGCGACAACCCCTTACTAGTTGGCCGACAACCATGCTATGTTTTTTTATCCTTACATTCCTTTACAGCACGCCGAGCCTCTCACCACTCATGAACAACACCTCTGCAGGCGTGACAATGTCCATAACACGTTCCTTACAGCTCTTCCTCTAGAGCCCTGCACCTCCTCCTGCACATGCACTAACTGTACTTTTTCCGTTTGTTAGTCACAGATCCGTTATTAAATCACAGCTAAACCTCACACATGTCCCCAGTCTCCTTGGAATCCCTCCACCTCATCACGTCCACAAGTCGCCCAGTGCCCTGCTTTCGCATTGGCTCTCAACAGCTATCACACTGGTAACTGGTGTCTTCACCAGTTTGCGCTGGCGGCCCTCCTCAGCTTCACGCACTCTCCGCCATATGGTCGTACGCCCCACATATTCTCACGTAATCGTTTATCGTCCCTCTGTCCGGCAAACGATAAAACCATAACTTGCGTCCTGAAGTCCTCCTAAACGTAAGACGGTATGGGATTGTCTCAGAGTCATCTTCAGGGAAAAGGTACCCTCCCGTACGTCCCCCGGGTAAGCAACCTGCCGTCCACTTGGCCCTTTTGTGTGCAGATGTACGGTTCCATATTCTCAAAAACAACTCCTTAATGTCAGCCTCATCTGCATCAAATGGGACATTACGATATTTTAACCCACCGTAAAGTGGCGAGATACGTCGATCAAACGCACCTTCACAGCTGGAGTAGCGTCAAGACCACGTGCTTGGAAATCTCGTCACCAAAGACTCATAACACGCGTGGAATTCAGTTGACGAAAGATTCATAAGCCCCATTCAGGCCTACACCAGACAAACACCTCATCGTCCTGGATTCCATAGTCTCCCCTAAGATTTTGGGTTTGGAGTTAGACTTGCAACTGAAGAGGGTGAAAATCGCCGCCACGAAGCACTCAATACCAATGGTAATTACGCCCTCCTCACACTCAGCGCCATGTTTGATACAAGGTAGCTCGCCTGAAAACAGCAAGGGGGCAGCGCACAAGCTCAAACTCGACCGTGGTCAGGCAGCCGAATATGGGAAGAATTGGGGATTTTGTGTAGGGTAGACAAGGGGGGGGGGGGACTTTTGGGGATTGATTGGAAGCGGCTTAGACTGGAGTGAATAGACGTATGTTGTGGAGCTATTTTACAAAAATAAATCAGGGTTTTGGGGATGAGAATATGTGCGATGGGCAACTACAATATGTATACGCCTGCGAGGGTCAGAATACTGATAATGGGAAGTTAGGTTTGGCCGGGGTGCGATGAAGGGGGGGGGGTTTTTATTTTTTTTTTTTTTTGCACAGGGTTGTCCCTTGTCTCAAATCTTAGGTTTCTTTTTGCATGCATGCAAGACCCATTTTTATAGCTTATAGAGAAAGGAGTGGTTGGGAAAGAGGAGAGGAGGGTCCTGGCAGATGTGGAATTGTGGGGTATGTGATGACAACCACAGTTTTGGTGGGAGGGAAATGGGATTGGGGAATGTGGGACGTATAATCAAATCTTTGTGGCGACAGGGATGAGGTTTAATGGGGCAAAGTCAAAGGTTATTGAAGTAGGGTACGTGGGGGGAGGGGTTTTGGGGTAACTGTTATGGGTGGAAGTGCAGTGAATAGAAACAAGATCTCGGGTTGTGTACCATGGGCGAATGCTGGGGAGGTACAGAAAATTAACTCAAAGGATTTGTGAGTAGCACGATCAGTAGGATGCAAGGGTGGAGGGTAGGGAAAATACATATGTGGCAGCAAGGTGGGTGGTAGTAAACACTTGTGTATAGTAAAGTTGTGGGAGTAGCATAATAATATCACTGTGGTCGTGTGATATTCAGGCTAGAGAGGTGGGTTTTGAGATTTGTTGGGGTATGGCAGGCCAGCTTAGGAAGGATGTGGTGATGACGGGTGGCGGGCCGGGAGGGCTGGGTCTTATACCTTTGACACACGAGTGAAGGCAGTGTATGTGAAGCAAGCGGTACCTGAGGGCGGGAGGGGAGAGGTATAAGGGTGAGTAGGTCATGAGTAGTGAGGAAATGGTGGAAGGGGAAGGCGTTATTGGTGTGTGAAGATATGGTGCGTAATTTGTTGACAATACGGGATGCAAGAAAAGTAAAGGTCAGTAAGCTGGGGAGAACAGATAGGCAGGGTGGGGTGCTACAAGGTGTAGCTACATATCCGATGTACGATTGGAGGGGCATTTTTTTTTTATATTTTATTGAAAAGCGCAATACACAATTATACATGTAGACAATGTAAGCAATGAAACGTATCCCTTATATATAACAAAAGAAAACTCCACATTCCCTACCGTAGCACTAAACTTATACATAAGAAAACACACGTTCAACTAAAAAAGTTTGATATCCCCCCAAAAATACCCCAACCATCACACATAACATAAATTTAACTAAACTAAAGACAGCCCACAGCTTCATATACAGGTGGGTTTATTACATCCAAAATTGCAGCCATAAACACAATATGCAATATAACCCAAAGAATGTCACAGGTATTTACATTTTACATAAAACTGTATGTACGAAGACATTCTCAATTATCCAAAAATTCTTTACACACTTATTATTGTTGTATATTAAACTTCATATCAAATACATAATACATAACACCTCAATAAAATAACAATCTCCGCACCTCACCACAGAAAAACTAAACACAGTGTAATATAACAAAGGATTCGTCCCACCTCACTTCCATACACTACATCATCCTACAAGCGAACAAACACTACATCATCCTACAAGCGAACAAACACTACATCATCCTACAAGCGAACAAACACTACATCATCCCACAAGCGAACAAACACTACATCATCCCACAAGCGAACAAACACTACATCATCCTACAAGCGAACAAACACTACATCATCCTGTTGTTAGGTAAGACACATATGCAACAGTTAGACAACTTTATTCCGAAACGTTTCGCCTACACAGTAGGCTTCTTCAGTCGAATACAGAAAGTAGGCAGGAACAGTAGAGATGTGAAGACGATGTAATCAGTCCATCACCCTTAAAGTCGTAGAATTTGAGGTTGTCAGTCCCTCGGCCTGGAGAAGTTCAGTTCCATAGTCAGGAACTATCTGAAGATCAAGCGACAGTGCGGAGACTTGAATACTGTCGGAAGGAGAGGTGCAGGGTAGTAGTAGTAGTAGTAGTAGTAGTAGTAGTAGTAGTGAGAGGCAACTGAGAGGTCATGTCCCTCTCAGATCCAACCCTTCTCACTTGAAAAGCTTGTCCAAGGTGTTTTCTGTACCAAGATGCCACGTGTTGCAGTGTCTGACAAGATGAACATCAAAATGGTATACAATACCGACAGGTTGTTAGGTAAGACACATATGCAACAGTTAGACAACTGAAGAAGCCTACTGTGTAGGCGAAACGTTTCGGAATAAAGTTGTCTAACTGTTGCATATGTGTCTTACCTAACAACCTGTCGGTATTGTATACCATTTTGATGTTCATCTTGTCAGACACTGCAACACGTGGCATCTTGGTACAGAAAACACCTTGGACAAGCTTTTCAAGTGAGAAGGGTTGGATCTGAGAGGGACATGACCTCTCAGTTGCCTCTCACTACTACTACTACTACTACTACTACTACCCTGCACCTCTCCTTCCGACAGTATTCAAGTCTCCGCACTGTCGCTTGATCTTCAGATAGTTCCTGACTATGGAACTGAACTTCTCCAGGCCGAGGGACTGACAACCTCAAATTCTACGACTTTAAGGGTGATGGACTGATTACATCGTCTTCACATCTCTACTGTTCCTGCCTACTTTCTGTATTCGACTGAAGAAGCCTACTGTGTAGGCGAAACGTTTCGGAATAAAGTTGTCTAACTGTTGCATATGTGTCTTACCTAACAACCTGTCGGTATTGTATACCATTTTGATGTTCATCTTGTCAGACACTGCAACACGTGGCATCTTGGTACAGAAAACACCTTTGACAAGCTTTTCAAGTGAGAAGGGTTGGATCTGAGAGGGACATGACCTCTCAGTTGCCTCTCACTACTACTACTACTACTACTACCCTGCACCTCTCCTTCCGACAGTATTCAAGTCTCCGCACTGTCGCTTGATCTTCAGATAGTTCCTGACTATGGAACTGAACTTCTCCAGGCCGAGGGACTGACAACCTCAAATTCTACGACTTTAAGGGTGATGGACTGATTACATCGTCTTCACATCTCTACTGTTCCTGCCTACTTTCTGTATTCGACTGAAGAAGCCTACTGTGTAGGCGAAACGTTTCGGAATAAAGTTGTCTAACTGTTGCATATGTGTCTTACCTAACAACCTGTCGGTATTGTATACCATTTTGATATTCACTACATCATCCTACAAGCGAACAAACACTACATCATCCCACAAGCGAACAAACACTACATCATCCTACAAGCGAACAAACACTACATCATCCCAGAAGCGAACAAACTCTACATCATCCTACAAGCGAACAAACACTACATCATCCTACAAGTGAACAAACACTACATCATCCTACAAGCGAACTTACACAATCACGTATATTTAGTAATATTTTGCAAATATAATTTCCATTTTTAAGTAACAAACTTCTTCTACCATATAATAAAATAATACATAGTCTTTACTATTAAACTTTAAAACTTAAACAAGGTAACTATATTCTTATTCTACAGACCGCAGCATTACTTGCCTCACCATCCTAACCCTACTTAACACATTGAAACATCAACACGTCCTTATATACCCATCACTCGTCAATAATATTCATTGAACTTCACCGAATACCAATATACAACCCATACTGAGTACATGAAATTCTCTCTTACATACTGCTATATACACTTGATGTATGATAAAAATCACACACATTGCATTATCTCATTATTAGCAGTACATTTGGTACACAGACATATTTATGACGCCCGCATGTCCTTTGCTTTAATACAACCACCAATCCTGATAATACATTACAACGTATCCCAAATTTAACTTATCCATAACATACATCAGTAAACCATTGGTTTAGAAAGACACGCAAGCAAACACTATGACATATTTATTAGAAAACGTTTCGGTCCTGGGACCTTGATCACTTCTAACATACAGAGGTAGAAAGGCATTATATATATAGGCGGAGAGTGAGGTGTGACGCACGTGACCTGAGGAATGTCATAAGAACATAAGAATGGAGGCACACTGTAGAAGGCCTACTGGCCCATGCGAGGCAGGTCCTTATCAAAACAACCTCTGCCTATGATTAGGACGGGTAGACGATGAAATCATGTGACTCCTGTGTCCTAATCATAGGCAGAGGTTGTTTGATAAGGACCTGCCTCGCATGGCCAGTAGGGCCCTTCTACAGTGTTCCTCCATTCTTATGTTCTTATGTAGAAGGCCTACTGGCCCATGCGAGGCAGGTCCTTATCAAAACAACCTCTGCCTATGATTAGGACGGGTAGACGATGAAATCATGTGACTCCTGTGTCCTAATCATAGGCAGAGGTTGTTTTGATAAGGACCTGCCTCGCATGGGCCAGTAGGCCTTCTACAGTGTTCCTCCATTCTTATGTTCTTATGACATTCCTCAGGTCACGTGCGTCACACCTCACTCTCCGCCTATATATATAATGCCTTTCTACCTCTGTATGTTAGAAGTGATCAACGTCCCAGGACCGAAACGTTTTCTAATAAATATGTCATAGTGTTTGCTTGCGTGTCTTTCTAAACCAACTTGTCGGTATTTATTACCAAGGTTTATACTATCAGTAAACCATCCCGAGTATGACCGTATACTTTTCACATTCACACAAATATTGCTCATTTCCATGTCCATAAAAATCTTAACAACTTTTCCCTTACGCACCACCACAAACTTACTTAAAACACACCCCACAACTATGCTGCCATTTCACACCATATCAAGGACTCCTCATACGTTCCCAAATTCGGAGACGAGCCCGGTGCAACCCCTGAAATTCCTAACACAAACCCCCCCCCCCTTTTTTTTTTTCCTCACTCCGCCAACAAACCTCTGACATTCATACTTCGATATCCTTCAGGAAAAGCCCTTTCCCATCTACTTCCGTATATCCCCCTATTACGACTAAGTGTTTTGTACATTGTTGCAGCCAATACCTTCTTTCGCACCACCCAATCCCCATTACCCCGCATGGCCCATGATACGAAAATAAAATCCGTTATGATGTACACCAAAGCACGCTGCACAGACTCTTCCACACCTCCCACATCTAAACGCAATGCCCTTAATACCGATATCCCTCCCCCACCCACCCTCCTCAAAATCCCACCCATCCACTCCCGTATACACTCCAAATTTGTACAAAAATATACTACATGAAAAGCTGTCTCCCTTTTCCCCACACGCCCCTACATACGTCCTCCACCATCAACCCTCTCTCCCGAAGCACCACACCAGACGGCAATATTCCATGAAGGAAACGAAACATTACCTCTCTCACTCTTGGTCTGATGCGCACCAACCGCAACCGTACCCAAATGTCTCCCCATGCATACATTGGGTATATGCCCTCAACATTTGCAATCACCCTCATCCCTACAGCACGCTCCAGAACACCTACCCGCATCCTAGACGGATCTCTAACATACAATAAAGCTTGCAGCACATCCTCACACTCTTTCATCTCTGATCAGACCCACCACCTTCGTGCCTCCTCATATAATGCTTGCACACCCTTCCCCACACGACCTTCCACTCAGAGAAACCCCCTCTTCAAATATATACACTTAACCCTTAATCTTATATCTATTAAACCCAATCCACCTTTGTCGACCGGTCACACCCAGAACCCCATATATATCGAAAAACCTTTTTTAGCATTCTAGTTATGTCCGGTCCTGCCAACGGATATACTGCTGCCACATGCGAGACCATACTATATAACATTACATTCACCACTATTACACGTTGATGTATCGTCAAATGCATGAGTCTCAAAACATTTAACCTACCCACCAACCTATCCACTGCCCTCCCAGAATTAACCATCCGTGCCTCCCCGGCATTCCCCATATAAATTATCCCACACACCTTTAGTCTATCCACCACACACCAACGCACAGCTGTTTCCCATCGCGCCCTCCCTACCCAATTCACTAAGACCAATAATTTCGATTTCTCCACATTCACTTTTAAACCTGTAACTCCTTCAAAACCACCAATTACATCCTCCACCTCATGTAAACTTTCCTCCCTGCTCATTAGTATTGTCGTATCATCCACATACCCTATTATTCCCATCCCTCCATTCTCCACACCACGATCCACCCCTAAACATTTCCCCACTGCCCTGTAAAAAGGGTCCTGTATACAAGCAAACAACAGTTGAGACAGAGGACAACCCTGCCTTATGCCTCTACCCATTGAAACCCACTCTCCCAATTTCCCATTCACCTGCACATGTACACCTACCCTATTATACAAAGTCTCAATCCAACGCACCATCTCTTCCCCAAAACCCTGCCTCCGTAAGATATGTCACAGTGCCTCTCGTTCTATGCAATCATACGCAGCCTGCCAATCCAATGCTAAGACACCTCCCCCCCTTTATTCTCCCCCTCCATACTTTCCACAAAATCTTTTATTATTCCATGTCCCTCATACATCGTCCTCCCAGGCACCCCATACTGACCTCTCGCAACAACTCTATCAATCACGCACTTCAGCCTGTTCCCCAAGATTTTTGCGAATATCTTATAATCAGCACATAACAACGACAATGCCCTGTAGTTCTGCACTGTAGTAGGGCCTTCCCCTTTTGGAATCAATACTACTACTGCAGTACGCTGCAACTCACCCATCCTCCCCTCACTTTTCATCACATTCATCAGGTTCACTAAAAAATCCTTCAACACACTCCAATGCTTCACATAGAATTCACAAGGTAACCCAACCCATCTATACCTGGCGCTTTACCTCTCGCCATATTCTCCAAAGCTCTCCATACCTCCCCCTCTTCAATATCCCCTCCCATTGCCATACCATCACTTCCACTCAGCACACAAGATACATTCCCTCCCAATCTCTCTAAATCCTCACCGTTCAGTCCTACACTCCGCAAATATTTTCCAAACCAACTATCCATAAAACCACTCATACCCTAAGTAGTTTGCAACTCCTGACCCTTCGTATACCCACCTAAGTTCTCGTGTACTACCAGCTTATCAATTTCCATTGCCAACCTGCGTCTCCGCTGGCCCCGTAACACACAGGCTGACGGCCTGTCACCCCAAATCGCCTCCTCTAACCCACCTTGCACCTTCGCCTCATCAAATCTCTCATTGTGCATATCTCTTATCTGCCACTTTAACGCTTCAATTTCCTCCATTGGATACACACCTTCCACAGCACCCCTCTCATAACAACCCTGAAACCGCCCCTCTAAATACTGTTGAAGCCCATATGTCATCCATGCCTCATTCTTTCCCCTTCGCACATAATATTGCCTGATCCTCCTCTTCACAACCCCATCCCACCACCCTAATAAATCGCTTGCACTCTTACCCCCACCCCATAAGTCCTCCCACAAACTTTCAAAATCCCCGCCCCCCCACCTCCTCACCCAGTAGTCATACATTCAGCTTCCAGTAACCCCAAATATCTCTTAGGCAAACCGTCCCAATTTAAATCAGCATAAACCGCCCTATGATCTGAATAAACGACATTCACCGTCTGCACCCGCGTCACCCTCACTCCCCTTGTCACATACAATCTATCTAATCGTGCAGCATATCCCTTTCTATGAAATGTGTGCTCTATCTCGCAATCCCTCCATCAAACTATATCCCCTCCCCAATCCACACCTCTCAATAGATCCCCTAAACCTGCCAAAAACCACCCTGCCCCTCTCGGTTCCACATCCTTCCTTCGCACCACACAGTTCCAGTCGCCACCAAACATTGTCACTGACGGTAATGACCGCAAATAATATACCAATACGTTATTCACAAATTCATTCTTTACCCTTACATCATTCTCAGCCAGCACATACACACAAACTACTGCCATCCTCTCATCTCTCCACCACCCATCTATTCTTAACACACGACCCCCCCCCCCTTCACTCCTAAGAACAACAAACGGGCTCGTCTCTCGGATCAGGATTCCCACCCCTCCCTTCATTCGCTCCGAATACATCACAAACACTCTGTACCCATCCACCTCCAATTCCCTTCCCAGCTTGAAATTATGTTCCTGCACAGAAACAATGTCTATAGCATAACGTCTTAAAAAACCCTTTACCCACAGACGCTTCTCACTGTCATGCACCGGAAACCTACTTATGTGATTTCACCCTCTGCCCCATTTCACCTTTCACTGACACGCTTCCAGTGTGTCTGCTTCTTCCACTTTTCTCTCCACTGCCCACTTGTGGCTTCTCCTGATCCAACACCGGACCAGGCGTATCTTTAGAGCTCCCACGCACCACATCAACACACGGCTTTTTCCCCAGTCTCTGTGCCGGGGTCAAAACATCATCCGAGTCAGAATATGTCGCCGCCCTCTTACGGTTGACACTCTCTGCATCCATTTCCAACTCACTGGATGCCTCCCTGTGAATCTCAGCATTCACCTCAATCACTTCCACCACTCCTGGCGAGTCATCTGCCATGTTCGCCAATCTTCCAAGTTGCTCATCTTCAATCTGAACAGTACTCCTCACCATTCTCAAGTTATCCTCAGAAACCTTCTTCTCAAAGGATTTTTCCTTCACGTTCACCAGTAGGCCTCCCTCTACCCGCACGTCACCAATCTGCACAGTCTTCCCGTTCTCCAAGGCAGATGCCTCACTTCCCACTAACTGTGACAGTGATGGGCTGGTACCCACCAGTGGCAGCTCACGCTCCACTTCCTCACTCCAGGAAGTGCCACTTCTATGTACAGGTGACTCATCAGCATGACCCACCTCCGGTTCTGGCTCTTTCACCATCTCACTACCTAGTTCCTGTCTCCGCTGCCATCTCTCACACTGGGCCGCCATATGGTCATATGCACCACATAACCTACATGTCTTCTACTGCCCAGCGTAGTACACCATTACCTGCGTCCTAAATGCGTCCAGTATGACCTAAGATGGGATGGAATGCCTCAACGTCATCTTGAGCGTGAACGTACCATCTGGCAAGCCGGCATACGCTCCATCCATCCATTTACCAGCCATAGCCAAGTGTACAGGTCCATACTGTTCAAATACATTCTGCAGATCAGTCTCGTCCGCTCAAATGGCACATTTCGGACTTTCACCCATGTGTAATGCCTAGACACGTCGATGAGTCGAACACGTATCGCTGAATTACCGTCCACGCTCCTGTCCTGGTACTTGTCAACCAGCCGTTCATACACTCCAGCTGATCTCAACTTGACAGAAATACGATAGGCGCCATTTAGTGCCACACCATACAGTTCTTGATCGGCAACACCATAGGTGTCACGGATAATTTGCGGTAAAAGCACTTGTGCAGACTGAGGCGTTATTGCACCACGCACCAATTCAAGGCACACCGTGTGCAAACGCCTTCTCACAGACTGCGCCATGTTGTGAAAATATAAGTCTCCTCCAATGACCAGCAGAGGGTAGTAGTCACACGTCCGCACTCTGCTCAGGTCAAGCGGCAAATTAATTGGAGGGGCATTTAGGAGGATTTTAGGAAGATTAGAATAAAGCCGAGGGTTCGTGAAGTGGTATAAAGTTTTTTTTTATGGGAATTCTAGCTTCAAGGTCGGTGCTATATAGAATGGGGTATGTAGGTGATGGCACTTGTTTACATTGTGGGTAGGAGGAGACGGCGTTTCATGCTGTATATTTTTGAACATTAAAATGGTATAAAATACCGACAGATTGTTAGGTAAGACACATATGCAACAGTTAGGTATCTTTATTTCGAAACGTTTTAATGTTCAATCTGTCAGACACTGCAACACAAGGGTATCTTGGTACAGACCTGGAATCAACTTTGACTACCTCTACTAGTGAGAACGGCTGGATTTGAGAGGGACCTGACCTCCCAACATCTGCCTTCTACTAGTGACCTACGTATCACATCCTGGCGCTATATAAGGCTCCATCCTGTCACTTCAACTCCATATTGTTTCAGACTTTGGAACAATGCTCTTCTCCAGACTGAGGGACTGACCACCTCAAAACTTTAAGGGTGATGGACTGATTACATCGTCTTCAAGTCTCTTCTGCTTCTATCAACTTTCCTGTACTCGACTGAAGAAGCCTACTGTGTAGGCGAAATGTTTCGAAATAAAGATACCTAACTGTTGCATATGTGTCTTACCTAACAATCTGTATATTTTTGCGAAAATTTGGGGATTGTAAGGAAATGATTAGCGAGGGTCCTGGGTATAGTGGCGGGGGAGGGGAAGAAGCATTTCGACTTTGAGAGCTTTGCTTTTTGATGTGGGCGGGGTTTCCAAGCACATTCGGAGGGCAGTGATGTATGTGGTGGCAGATTTTTTGTATGTGCCTTGGGGTATGAGGGAGGTGGGGGGTGAGTGTCGGGTGCGGACGCTTGTGGCGAGTGTGTATCGAACGGTTTGCAGAAATAGGCTATTATACGGGAGGTTGTGGGTAAATAGTTTTCCTTTGGGTTATCGTAATTTTTTTTTATATTTTATTTAAAACTCTATTACAAGATGCAATATAAAGATACCATGAAATGGTACATGTTATGACAGAACATTCAACACTAGTACTACAACGGTCCACTGAGTGAACATACATACAAAGTTACCTTTAGATAACCTAACAACCTACAATCTACCTAGAAATACAGTGTTACATAACCACAAAGATCTTCATAATACACTGATGCTAACACTGGCATCCATCACTTCCACAATCCCCACTCGCCCCTCTACAAGTTGAAACCCTGGCCATTCTCACGTGGTTAAACACGATAATAATATGTAACATTAAAAAGTTAACACCATTGCCAATCTCACGTTGTTATACACATTGTCAATGTTAAACATTAAACAAGTTAATATTATAGCTACTCTCATGTGGGTAAACACAATATCAATATTAAACATTAAAAAAGTTATCATAGCCACTCTCGTGTGGTTAAACACATTATCAAAATTAAACAATAAACAAGTTAACATCATAGCCACTCTCGTGTGGTTAAACACATTATCAAAATTAAACAATAAACAAGTTAACATCATAGCCACTCTCGTGTGGTTAAACACATTATCAAAATTAAACAATAAACAAGTTAACATCATAGCCTCTCTCGTTGGTTAAACAAAATTACAAAATTAAACAAAGACAAGTTAACATCATAGCCACTCTCGTGTGGTTCAACACATTATCAATATTAAACAATAGACAAGTTAACATCATAGCCACTCTCGTGTGGTTCAACACAATTATCAAATTAAACAATAGACAAGTTAACATCATAGCCACTCTCGTTTTGGTTCAACACATTATCAATATTAAAAAATAGACAAGTTAACATCATAGCCACTCTCGTGTGGTTCAACACTTTATCAATATTAAACAATAGAAAAGTTAAACATCATAGCCACTCTCGTGTGGTTAAACCATTATCAATATTAAACAATAGACAATTTAAACCCATCATAGCCACTCTCGTGTGGTTAAACACATTATAAATATTAAACAATAGCAAGTTAACATCATAGCCACTCTCGTGTGGTTAGTTGTAACAAAAAAACAGAAATTTTAATATTAATATGTTAAACCCTCAAGCACAATAATTCAGGTACAGAAAACAGAACAACATACATGTAACATACTATAATAAAATAACCCAAAAAAAGGTTTTATAACAAAAACCTCGAAAACGTCAAAAGGGTTTAAAACCAAACCCTACACATAAATTAAACCCCCAAATGTATGTTAACCGAAAATTTTGTCCACAAATTTTTTTTTGTATAACCCCGTAATAAACATGGTATAGACCCAAGACCTAACAACACTTAAAATTTTCCACATAGAACCTTCAGCAGACAATAAAAGTTAAAACATAAGACAAGATAAGTAATAAGGATAAGGCCATTGTATTTCCCGGGTCCCAAAACAACTGACATGTATCTCAGAAATTTTTTTTGTTGAAAACAACTTGCCCATCTGATTACTTAAAAACGAGATCCTAAGGGCTAGGTATCCTGGGCTATCATGGAAATTTTAAACAGTGAACATAACTATCAGGCTTAAAAAATTTAACCCTTAAGCTACACTTATATCTCAACATTCTCGTGAAACATAGCATACCATCCATACCTAACTCTCACTAACTTCCTCTTACACACCACATAAGCTCCAGAGGAAAACAAAAAAAAAAAACCACCCCCCTTTACATCCCCCCATAAGGAGACCACTCCTTTGTCAATCCTCAGGGACCCCGACAAAGGGAACTCACAGTGAGGTTCCTAAAACCCTTTCCCGGGGAAACTTTTTCCCAGGACGCCCCATAAACCAGCATATTCCTATACTTCGTCCTATAGAATCTAGCCGCCAACGCTTTTATCCTCGTATCACCCCTTAAGCCCGTCATTCCCCATGAGATATCCAGATAATCTACTATGATATACATTATAGCCCTTCCAACATCCCTAGGCGCTCCCCTTACATCTAGTAGTAAAGCCCTTGAAAGCGGCAAACGCGCCCCCCCCCCCCCCAACAATCTATAACCCCACCCATCCATGATCTCACCCCCTCCAAGGAGGTACAAAAGAAGACCACATGAAATGCCATTTCAACATCACCACAAAACTGACAAAAAGCCTCTTCCACAAACCCCATACAATGTAACACCTCCTTGGAGGCCAGAATCCCCATGATGAAACGATACACTAATTCTCTTACCTAGCCGGTATCCTAAGCTTACTAAAATCTTTCCAAATAACCCCCCAATCATACGTTGGATACAAGGCTACCCCTTGCATAATTCCCTGACCTCTCACTACCCTCACCAACCTTTTCACTTTGATGTTATCCATCTGTTGCACTGTCAATAAAAATCTCAACATATCTTCACAAAACCTCAATTCCTTCCCCCTCCACCATTACGTGCCTCCTCCATAACTCTTCCCTTTATTACTCCCCTCACACCCACTTCCCCTTAAAATACCCTCCCTTGATATATATAGCCATTACTCTCAGTCCTAAAGGCAACAAACCTAAACATTGTCCCCCTTCGCTTTCGGCTGAGTGGACTCACTGCGCGCATAGCTCCCCTTACACCTGGTTTCTGCGCAGTTTTCCAAATGTTCAGATATGGCGGAGTACACCGGCAGGAGGATTAACACAGTTTGCATTGAGCTGTTGAGGGGTTCTCTGAGCCCTGCTACGATGAACATCGTTCTACCTGCAATTATTAGGGATTTATATGGTAACCCTAACGAGGAACTGTAGGTGTGGCCCCTTTAATGGGATGAAACGAGTATTTGTGAAGTTTCTGAGGGCTAGCTACTACAGCAGTGTGGTGGAGGAGCACCAAGGAACGACGAAATGTGCCTCAACTCGACGATGGATGTGTGCATGCATGACGTTATCTACTTACTACACGTGGGTACGAGTGAGGAATGTACCCTTCGAGGCAACTAAGTTTTTGGATAGAGGAACTTTTTCGCAAGTATGGAGTCATTCATGAAGCCAGAGGGGGTATGGAGGGATGGACCATATGAGGTCTCCCGGAAGGGTCTACAACATCAAGATGACCTTAAAGATGCCTATAAACCCTTTGTATGTCATGTTGCCAGCACCAGAAATCAGGTATAAGTGTCGTATGTGGGGCAAAGGAGAACGTGTCGTCTTTGCGGCTCTTATGACCATATGGCCGCGCAATGTGCACGTAGAATTGCCACGGGGTGTTAGCCCCGGTGGAGGACGTACAGCAAACGAGTGTGGTGGCAGCGGCGAAGACTGGGATACTCTATGGATAGGAGGTGTGAGAAGGAGGGTGAACTGATGGGGACGTGTGTCACACTCCCGATGGAGGAGGGAGATCCACTCCAACGTCTGTGGTGGTGGAGGAAGTGGGGGAGTTTGACACAGGAGGTGTCCTTGGAGTCATGCTCCAGGAATTCTTGGAGGAGGCCTTGGTAGGAGGACATGGGTGGGCGGACCAGTGAAAAGCAGCAATTGCAAGGGGTGAGTGAGAAGTCGGAAGTGGCAGGGGAAAACTGGAAAGGATACACTTGTAGTGGCAGAGGTACACAGGGAGGATGTACCTGAGGAAGAGGTGGCTTTGGGAGGCATCTCTAGGAAGAGGCCAGTGGGTTGACTGAATTAGATGATGTTTTAACACCTGGGCAAAGACCAGGTAAGAAGGCATGGGGAGAGGTTGGTCCGCAAATCCCCCACAGGGGGGGAGTACAGGAAAATCGGGGGAGAGACAAGGGGGGTAGGGGTCCTATTAAAAAGAGTAATAAGGAAAGTGTGGGGCAGCTTGAAGGAAGTGTGAGCAAGCCACAGCGGCACAGAGGTAAGCCGCCTCTCCTTGACCATTCAGGTGGTGTAACGATAAATGCTAATTTGGGCCCAAAAACTGAGGTAAAAAGGGGTGGTTGGAGTGGTTCCTCAAAAGGTACGACGTTGATGTTTGTTCCTACAGGAGCATAACATAAGTCATGTAGTGAGTTGAGATTGAGAGGATATAAGTTGTTTGTAAGCATGGCAACGCTTTAAAGGGCGCAGTGGCTGTTTTAGTAAAGGAGACCAGTCCATTGCGGTCATGGGGTGGGAGGAGGGGGGGGGGGGGGGAGGGTTGTTGGGTGGATGGGGGTGGGGGAGATAGGGTATGTTTTTGGGATTTTATTTCCTGCGATTGGTAAAAAGGGTAAAACAGATTTTTCGGACGTTTTGTTATATTTTTCGGGGTTTTTACCTCCATGCATAATTGGAGGTGATTGGTTGTTGATTGGCTTTAGCGAGTACCTAGGGGGGCGGGGTGGGTTGGGGTTTCTTG
The DNA here is from genome assembly GCF_026875155.1 of Cherax quadricarinatus. Classification (NCBI taxonomy): domain Eukaryota; kingdom Metazoa; phylum Arthropoda; class Malacostraca; order Decapoda; family Parastacidae; genus Cherax; species Cherax quadricarinatus. Next base: position 18,959,405 of record NC_069495.1, on the reverse strand, counting down.
GGGATGCTTTGTCGATGTGGGGGGTGGTGGGGGCAGGGGGGAAAAGTTACATACTATGTACGGGGGAGTTATGGGAAAGGTTTGGATGGGATTTATGTGAGGCAGGGGATAGGAGTGGAGAGAGTTAGAACAGTAGACGTGGGTTTATCAGACCACAGAGCATGTTGGCTGACCCTTTGGGTGGATGGTATTCCGAGAATATACAAACTATTGGAATTAAATGTGGGCTTTTACAGGAGGAGGATCAAGGTCGGCTTAGCAGTCAAGGTGGAAAGGCTTTGGGAGGCTAGGATGAGGAGGGGATTTGCTGATTGGGGGAGGGTTTCAGGGGAAAGGTGAAAAATTTTAGAATTTTTAGGAAAAGGGGGAGGAAACGGGCACGCTGGAGGTTTGGGATGCAGAATTATTTAGAGGGGTCAGTTGAAGATGTTATGCGGGGGGGGGGGTGGGAGGGAGGGGGAAAGGAGATAGGGGGAACTAGGAGTGTTTAGTAGAGATGCATATGAACGTTTTGATGCACAGGGCAGGGCAGGATTTGGGGGACGGGACTAAAGGTGATAAGCCAACCGGTAGTCTCAGGAAAATTTAAGGACAGGAAGTTGAGGAATACCGTGGGGCATAGTTGTGGAGGGTGGGAGGGTTATGTGAGGGGACAGGGCCTCACGACACAGATTCTACAGTAGGTATGCTGGATATTGGTTACGGAGAAATGAAGAGAAGGGGAGGTGGGGGGTTAGAAACATTTGAGGGATGGGTTTCCGGGAGGGAGGGGCAGGGGGATGGGAGTTGGAGGGAGGCATTACGGGGAAGAGGTGGGGGAAGTGGTGATGGGTTGAGTCAGGGGGAAGCACCCGGGGAAAAGATGGTATCTAATGTTTTTTAAAAACACATTGGAGGTCTGAGGGAGTGCCTATGGCGGTTCTGATTATATGTTGAAAGGGGCGAGGCGCAAACACAGAGAACGGGGGGTTGTCTTGTGCCAAAGAAGGAGAGAGGAGAAAGGGGTTTGGAGATTATCGTCCGTTGTCGTTAATGTGTAGGATTTACAAAATTTTTGCGAAGGTTGGGGCAAGTTAAAGAAGGTAATTGGAGAAGCGTACATGAGGGATAGTATGGGATTTCCGGGACGGACTATGAAGAATGGACATGGT
>NC_069495.1:18921378-18957754 GCF_026875155.1 Cherax quadricarinatus | reverse complement strand
CCCCCTTGATTTTGCCTAGACCCCCTTGTCTTGCCTGGGACCCCCTTGATCTTCCTAGACCCCTTGATCTTGCCTAGACTTCTTGATCTTCCCTGACCTTCTTGATTTTCCCAGACCCCCTTGAATTGCCTACCCCCCCTTGATCTTGCCTAAAACCCCCTTGATCTTGCCTAGACCTTCTTGATCTTCCTAGCCTTTTTGATTTTGCCTAGCCCTTCTTGATCTTGCCTAGACCCCCTTGAACTTGCCTAGCCCCCCCTTGATCTTACCTAGACCCCCTTGATTTAAACCCTGGCCCCCCTTGATCTTACTAGCCCCCTTGATCTTCCCTAGCCCCCTTTGATCTTCCCTAGCCCCCCTTGATCTTGCTAGCCCCCCTTGATCTTGCTAGACCCCCTTTCCATTGATCTTGCCTGGCCCCCCTTGATTTTCCCTGGACCCCCTTGATCTTGCCTGGACCCCTTGATTTTGCCTGGACCCCCTGATTTTGGGGGACCCTTGATCTTGCCTGGCCCCCTTGATCTTGCCTGGACCCCCTTGATCTTGCCTGGACCCCCTTGATCTGCCTGGACCCCCTTGATCTCGCCTGGACCCCCTTGATCTCGCTGGACCCCTTGATCTTGCCTAGACCCCCTTAAACTTGCTAGACCCCCTTGATTTTGCCTGGGCCCCCCCTTTGATTTTGCCGGGGCCCCTTGATTTTGCCTAGCCCCCTTGATTTTCCCTAGCCCCCTTGATCTTGCTGACCCCCCTTGATCTTCCTACCCCCCTTGATCTTGCCTAGCCCTTCTTGATCTTGCCAGCCCCCCTTTGATTTCCTTACCCCTTGATCTTCCTATACCCCCTTGATCTTGCCTAACCCCCCTTTCTTGCCTGACCCCCTTGATCTTGCCGACCCCCTTGATCTTGCCTAGCCCCCCTTGATCTTCCCTAGCCCCCCTTGATTTTCCCTAGCCCCCCTTGATTTTGCCTAGACCCCCTTGATCTTGCCTAGACCTTCTTGATCTTGCCTAGACCTTCTTGATCTTGCCTAGACCCCCTTGAACTTGCCTAGACCCCCTTGATCTTGCCTAGACCCCCTTGATCTTGCCTAGACCTTCTTGATCTTGCCTAGACCTTCTTGATCTTGCCTAGACCTTCTTGATCTTGCCTAGACCCCCTTGAACTTGCCTAGACCCCCTTGATCTTACCTAGACCCCCTTGATCTTACCTGGACCCCCTTGATCTTACCTAGACCCCCTTGATCTTACCTGGACCCCCTTTATCTTACCTAGACCTTCTTGATCTTGCCTAGACCTTCTTGATCTTGCCTAGACCCCCTTGAACTTGCCTAGACCCCCTTGATCTTACCTAGAACCCCTTGATCTTACCTGGACCCCCTTGACCTTTATCTCCCTTCATCCTCCCTTGCGCCGCCACTGCTCTGCAAATTAGTAACCTAATTTTTTAAATTAAATCAAGTTTATTCTCAATAAAGATTACAATGTGAGGTTTACATATTATAGGATATTGTGGGGTTTTTACATAAATAAAATTAGAGAGGGCCACTATCACACCTATTATGACTAGGCATTTCGGGCAGACTAAGATTAATTCAAAACTCTATATTGGTACAAATTATAGAGCATATTGGTAATAAGGCTAGATAACTACATTTCAGTTCCTAAATTTAGCAATGTGACTGGTTTTGTTTGGTACAATACATAGTTTCTATTGAAGCTCCTATATTGGAGTATCACAGGCAAACTTATGACGAGTTAAGATTCATTAGGTAATAGTTGTATTACGTATTTGTTTATAGTCAATTAGGTGAGTGTAGGTGCGAATTGTAAGACCTATACCGGGAGTATGCTGCTTAGTTGGGGTTTGTATATATATAACACTTTGCAGGTCCACAGTTTAGTTTCTACGATCAACATAACTTATAGAATTAGATGATGTTATGTACGATAGGAAAGGTATAGAACTGGAGAATCTGCTATATGCATTATGAATGCATATAGCAGGGGAGAGTAATCTCCCTGAAGGCATAGATTACGTAGAACTGTTGGCCTGGGAACCCACCAACGGGCCTTCAGTAGCTGTCTGCAATCTGTTATTGCATGTGGTTTCCGTGGGGATGTTGGTGGGTTTCGGGCTTTGGGTAGTGGTTGTGGTGGGTGTTCTACGTTTTTTATGCCTTTGGCCAAACTGTGCAAGCTAGCGTCCAGAATTAGTAATGATAGTTTGTAAGTAGTGAAGTCCAACGCTTCTGGCAGCAGACGTTAATGATGAAAATAATGAAAACCTCTCTGATCTGAAGTGAAGTGTTAGACGGCAGAAAGGATTCACTAACATCTGTTGCTGATGAGTATAGTTGGTGGGGTGATTTAGACTGGTAATAGTGAGAATAGGATTATTAACCCTACTTGGGTTAGAAACCCAGAAAAAGAGGTGTAGACAGTGGGGGGGGAGGCTTGAATGCAGTGGTCGTAAGGTTGTGCCTATGATGCCAGCTGTAACTGGCAGGTAAGGTAGGTTATGAATTCAGGCAAGCATAGTAGTGTGTTAGGAAACTTGTATTCGGCAGGTCTCCAGCTGGTTAGATAACCCACTGTGTTGGTTGTTAGCCTAGTGTGCTCTCAGGGACGTGGAAGTGTAGGGGAAATAGTATCGTCTTTTTGATCCTAACTACCGTCATGTTAAATTTGGATGCCCTTCAAGGGTGTATTTGTACTAGTGAAGGTATCTTGATACAAGCAGTTGCAAGTACCCTCCCCTTCCTTTGATTAAACCTAATTTCCTAACATTCCTCAAGCTGTGTATAACCCCAGTGGATAATATATCTATCTAATTATGCAAAAATTTATTTGCGTAAATGTGCACGTATGTAAAATAAATTTTGAATGGGGGAGAGGGGCGGTAAACTCTCGGGGCGATGAAAGTCAATCAGGTTTGATTTAGAGGAGAGCAGTGCAAGTTGACTTTCCATAAAGATTTTTTTTTCCAGTTAGACGCCTATTTAAGGGATATTAGGAGTAGGTTCGGCTAGGTTGTAATATATGTTATGGAGTTTACACTCCAACTTGTTTAATTGCCGCAGAATCCTCCTGACAAAGGACAGGGCAATGGAGACAAAAGGTGATCATTATAGCCTGTGTTAGAAGACTGAGGGTTGTACTGTCCACTCCCGCAACACTTAGCTTCCTGACAATACAGCTAAGTGTTGCAGCAGTGGACAATACAGCATTGTCTTCTAACACAGGTTATTATGATTACCTCTTGTCTCCAGTGTTCTCTTGTTTGCAGATTGATCTACCTAGACCCCCTTGATGTTACCTAGACCCCCTTGATGTTACCTAGACCCCCTTGATGTTACCTAGACCCCCTTGATGTTACCTAGACCCCCTTGATGTTACCTAGACCCCCTTGATCTTACCTAGACCCCCTTGATCTTACCTAGACCCCCTTGATCTTACCTAGACCACCTTGATCTTACCTAGACCCCTTGATCTTACCTAGACCCCCTTGATCTTACCTAGACCCCCTTGATCTTACCTAGACCACCTTGATGTTACCTAGACCCCCTTGATGTTACCTGGGACCCCCTTGATGTTACTTAGACCCCCTTGATGTTACTTAGACCCCCTTGATGTTACTTAGACCCCCTTGATGTTGCCTAGACCCCCTTGATCTTGCCTAGACTCCCTTGATCTTAAATAACCCCCTTCATCTTACCTAGACACCCTTTAGCTTACATAACCCCCTTCATCTTACCTAGACCCCTTGAACTTGCCTAGATACCTTTGATCTTACCTAGACCCTCTTGATCTTACCTAGACCCTCTTGATCTTACCTAGACCCTCTTGATCTTACCTGGACTCCCTTGATCTTACCTAGACCCCTTGATCTCATCTACAACCCCTTGATCTTACCATTACCACCCTTCATCCTCCCTTGCGCCGCCACTGCTTTGCAAATTAGTAAGGCCTCATACCCGGAGTATGCTGCATAGTTGTGGTGTATATATACGACACTTTGCAGGTCTACAGTTTAGTTTCTACTATCAACATAACATAGAAATAGGTGGTGTTAAGTAGGATAGGGAAGGTATAGAACTGGAGAATCTGCTATATGCATTATGAATGCATATAGCAGGGGAGAGTAATCTCCCCTGAAGGCATAGATTACGTAGAACTGTTGGGCCAGGAACCCACCAATGACCTTCAGTAGCTGTCTGCAATCTGTTATTGCATGTGGTTTCCGTGGGGATATTGGTGGGTTTCGGGCTTTGGGTAGTGGTTGTGGTGGGTGTTCTACGTTTTTTATGCCTTTGGCCAAACTGTGCAAAGTTAGCGTCCAAAATTAGTTATGATAGTTTGTAAGTAGTGAAGTCCAACGCTTCTGGCAGCAGACGTTAATGATGAAAATAATGAAAAAATCTCTGATCTGAAGTGAAGTGTTAGACGGCAGAAAGGATTCACTAACATCTGTTGCTGATGAGTATAGTTGGTGGGGTGATTTAGACTGGTAATAGTGGGAATAGGATTATTAACCCTACTTGGGTTAGAAACCCAGAAAAAGAGGTGTAGACAGTGGGGGGGAGGCTTGAATGCAGTGGTCGTAAGGTTGTGCCTATGATGCCAGCTGTAACTGGCAGGTAAAGTAGGTTATGAATTCAGGCAAGCATAGTAGTGTGTTAGGAAACTTGTATTCGGCAGGTCTCCAACTGGTTAGATAACCCACTGTGTTGGTTGTTAGCCTAGTGTGCTCTCAGGGACGTGGAAGTGTAGGGGAAATAGTATTGTCTTTTTGATCCTAACTACCGTCATGTTAAATTTGGATGCCCTTCAAGGGTGTATTTGTACTAGTGAAGGTATCTTGATACAAACAGTTGCAAGTACCCTCCCCTTCCTTTGATTAAACCTAATTTCCTAACATTCCTCAAGCTGTGTATAACCCCAGTGGATAATATATCTATCTAATTATGCAAAAATTTATTTGCGTAAATGTGCACGTATGTAAAATAAATTTCGAATGGGGGAGGGGGGCGGTAAACTCTCGGGGCGATGAAAGTCAATCAGGTTTGATTTAGAGGAGAGCAGTGCAAGTTGACTTTCCATAAAGATTTTTTTTTTCCAGTTAGACGCCTATTTAAGGGATATTAGGAGTAGGTTCGGCTAGGTTGTAATATATGTTATGGAGTTTACACTCCAACTTGTTTAATTGCCGCAGAATCCTCCTGACAAAGGACAGGGCAATGGAGACAAAAGGTGATCATTATAGCCTGTGTTAGAAGACTGAGTGTTGTACTGTCCACTCCCGCAACACTTAGCTTCCTGACAATACAGCTAAGTGTTGCAGCAGTGGACAATACAACATTGTCTTCTAACACAGGTTATTATGATTACCTCTTGTCTCCAGTGTTCTCTTGTTTGCAGATTGATCTATCTAGACCCCCTTGATGTTACCTAGACCCCCTTGATGTTACCTAGACCCCCTTGATGTTACCTAGACCCCCTTGATGTTACCTAGACCCCCTTGATGTTACCTAGACCCCCTTGATGTTACCTAGACCCCCTTGATGTTACCTAGACCCCCTTGATGTTACCTAGACCCCCTTGATGTTACCTAGACCCCCTTATGTTACCTAGACCCCCTTGATGTTACCTAGACCCCCTTGATATTACCTAGACCCCCTTGATGTTACCTAGACCCCCTTGATGTTACCTAGACCCCCTTGATCTTGCCTAGACTCCCTTGATCTTACATAACCCCCTTCATCTTACCTAGACACCCTTTAGCTTACATAACCCCCTTCATCTTACCTAGACCCCTTGAACTTGCCTAGATACCTTTGATCTTACCTAGACCCTCTTGATCTTACCTAGACCCTCTTGATCTTACCTAGACCCTCTTGATCTTACCTAGACTAGCTTGATCTTACCTAGACCCCTTGATCTCATCTACAACCCTTTGATCTTACCATTACCACCCTTCATCCTCCCTTGCGCCGCCACTGCTTTGCAAATTAGTAAGGCCTCATACCCGGAGTATGCTACATAGTTGTGGTGTATATATATGACACTTTGCAGGTCTACAGTTTAGTTTCTACTATCAACATAACATAGAAATAGGTGGTGTTAAGTAGGATAGGGAAGGTATAGAACTGGAGAATCTGCTATATGCATTATGAATGCATATAGCAGGGGAGAGTAATCTCCCCTGAAGGCATAGATTACGTAGAACTGTTGGCCCGGGAACCCACCAATGACCTTCAGTAGCTGTCTGCAATCTGTTATTGCATGTGGTTTCCGTGGGGATATTGGTGGGTTTCGGGGCTTGGGTAGTGGTTGTGGTGGGTGTTCTACGTTTTTTATGCCTTTGGCCAAACTGTGCAAAGTTAGCGTCCAGAATTAGTTATGATAGTTTGTAAACTAAGTAGTGAAGTCCAACGCTTCTGGCAGCAGACGTTAATGATGAAAATAATGAAAACCTCTGTGATCTGAAGTGAAATGTTAGACGGCAGAAAGGATTCACTAACATCTGTTGCTGATGAGTATAGTTGGGGGTGATTTAGATTGGTAACAGTGAGAATAGGATTATTAACTCTGCTTGGGTTAGAAACCCAGAAAAATAGAGGTGTAGAGAGAGAGGGGGGTAGGCTTGAATGCAGTTGTCAGGTTGTGCCAATGATGCCAGCTATAACTGGCAGGTAAGGTAGGTTATGAATTCAGGCAAGCATAGTAGTGTGTTAGGAAACTTGTATTCGGCAGGTCTCCAACTGGTTAGATAACCCACTGTGTTGGTTGTTAGCCTAGTGTGCTCTCAGGGACGTGGAAGTGTAGGGGAAATAGTATTGTCTTTTTGATCCTAACTACCGTCATGTTAAATTTGGATGCCCTTCAAGGGTGTATTTGTACTATTGAAGGTATCTTGATACAAGCAGTTGCAAGTACCCTCCCCTTCCTTTGATTAAACCTAATTTCCTAACATTCCTCAAGCCGTGTGTAACCCCAGTGGATAATATATCTATCTAATTATGCAAAAAATTATTTGCGTAAATGTGCACGTATGTAAAATAAATTTCGAATGGGGGAGGGGGGCGGTAAACTCTCGGGGCGATGAAAGTCAATCAGGTTTGATTTAGAGGAGAGCAGTGCAAGTTGACTTTCCATAAAGATTTTTTTTCCAGTTAGACGCCTATTTAAGGGATATTAGGAGTAGGTTCGGCTAGGTTGTAATATGTTATGGAGTTTACATTCCAACTTGTTTAATTGCCGCAGAATCCTCCTGACAAAGGACAGGGCAATGGAGACAAGAGGTGATCATTATAGCCTGTGTTAGAAGACTGAGTGTTGTACTGTCCACTCCCGCAACACTTAGCTTCCTGACAATACAGCTAAGTGTTGCAGCAGTGGACAATACAACATTGTCTTCTAACACAGGTTATTATGATTACCTCTTGTCTCCAGTGTTCTCTTGTTTGCAGATTGATCTATCTAGACCCCCTTGATGTTACCTAGACCCCCTTGATGTTACCTAGACCCCCTTGATGTTACCTAGACCCCCTTGATGTTACCTAGACCCCCTTGATGTTACCTAGACCCCCTTGGATATGGTTACCTAGACCCCCTTGATGTTACCTAGACCCCCTTGATGTTACCTAGACCCCCTTGATGTTACCTAGACCCCCTTGATGTTACCTAGACCCCCTTGATGTTACCTAGACCCCCTTGATGTTACCTAGACCCCCTTGATGTTACCTAGACCCCCTTGATGTTACCTAGACCCCCTTGATGTTACCTAGACCCCCTTGATATTACCTAGACCCCCTTGATATTACTTAGACCCCCTTGATGTTGCCTAGACCCCCTTGATCTTGCCTAGACTCCCTTGATCTTACATAACCCCCTTCATCTTACCTAGACACCCTTTAGCTTACATAACCCCCTTCATCTTACCTAGACCCCTTGAACTTGCCTAGATACCTTTGATCTTACCTAGACCCTCTTGATCTTACCTAGACCCCTTGATCTCATCTACAACCCCTTGATCTTACCATTACCACCCTTCATCCTCCCTTGCGCCGCCACTGCTTTGCAAATTAGTAAGGCCTCATACCCGGAGTATGCTACATTGTTGTGGTGTATATATATGACACTTTGCAGGTCTACAGTTTAGTAGAAACTATCAACATAACATAGAAATAGGTGGTGTTAAGTAGGATAGGGAAGGTATAGAACTGGAGAATCTGCTATATGCATTATGAATGCATATAGCAGGGGAGAGTAATCTCCCCTGAAGGCATAGATTACGTAGAACTGTTGGCCCGGGAACCCACCAATGACCTTCAGTAGCTGTCTGCAATCTGTTATTGCATGTGGTTTCCGTGGGGATATTGGTGGGTTTCGGGCTTTGGGTAGTGGTTGTGGTGGGTGTTCTACGTTTTTTATGCCTTTGGCCAAACTGTGCAAAGTTAGCGTCCAGAATTAGTTATGATAGTTTGTAAACTAAGTAGTGAAGTCCAACGCTTCTGGCAGCAGACGTTAATGATGAAAATAATGAAAACCTCTGTGATCTGAAGTGAAATGTTAGACGGCAGAAAGGATTCACTAACATCTGTTGCTGATGAGTATAGTTGGGGGTGATTTAGATTGGTAACAGTGAGAATAGGATTATTAACTCTGCTTGGGTTAGAAACCCAGAAAAATAGAGGTGTAGAGAGAGAGAGGGGGGGGGGTAGGCTTGAATGCAGTTGTCAGGTTGTGCCTATGATGCCAGCTATAACTGGCAGGTAAGGTAGGTTATGAATTCAGGCAAGCATAGTAGTGTGTTAGGAAACTGGTATTCGGCAGGTCTCCAACTGGTTAGATAACCTGTAGTGTTGGTTGTTAGCCTAGTGTGCTATCAGGGACGTGGAAGTGTAGGAGTAATAGTATTGTCTTTTTGATCCTAACTACCGTCATGTTAAATTTGGATGCCCTTCAAGGGTTGTATTTATAATAGAACTGCTTGCATCAAGATACCTTCACTAAGTACCCTCCTCTTCCTTAGGCAATCAGGTTTGATCCAACATTCCCGTAACTATATAGATACATCTTGGGGAAAACTTTATTTTACATACGCGCACATTTACCCAAATAGTTTGAAGGGGGGGGGGGGGGAAGCAGTGGAGTGGTACGGTGAAAGTCAATCATGTTTGAATCAAAGGAGAGTAGTGCAAGTTGATAGTGATAGATTTTAACTGGGGGGGGGAGCATAGGAGTAGGTTTGGGTAGGTTGTAATGTATGGAGGGTAAACTCCCTAATTTGTTTAATTGCAGCAGAATCCTCCCGACAAGACGATCATAACCATACCCCGGCCGGGATTGAACCCGCGGTCAGAGAGTTTCAAAACTCCAGCCCGTCGCGTTAGCCACTAGACCAGCTAGCCACTAGTGTCTAAAGCGACGGGCTGGAGTTTTGAGACTCTGACCGCGGGTTCAATCCCGGCCGGGGTATGGTTTGTTTGCAATCGTGTCATTACGATTTCGTGAGTCAAGACGATCATGATCACCTCTTCACTGCAAACACTTGTGCACGTGAGTGTTATGCATGACTCAACTGCCGCAACACTTGTTTCCTGACAGTACAAACAAGGTCATGAAATTTAAAAATGTATCATACCTCAAACTACTAATAATGGCAGTAATGAGGTTGTCCGCCTCATTACTACTGTTGTTAGTAGGGTTGGGGTAGGTATATATTTTTTTTTTTCCCGAGCTTAAAGCTCCCGAATTGTGTGAATGTTGTCCTGCTGACAAATACAGCAGTTGAGGCTTCTCACTTCATTTCCTTTTTCTATTTCTTGTGTTCCTTGAACACCTTTGTGTGTGTTCGTGTTCAAAGAACATTTGTGATAAAGAAAGGCACTTTATTTATTACATTTTAATTGATGATCTTCAATTTATCGAATCTTTTAGGTTGATAATCTGTTGTGGGCAGCTGCTGAAGTCCGTGTTGTGGGCAGCTGCTGAAGTCCGTGTTGTGGGCAGCTGCTGAAGTCCGTGTTGTGGGCAGCTGCTGAAGTCCGTGTTGTGGCAGCTGCTGAAGTCCGTGTTGTGGGCAGCTGCTGAAGTCAGCTGTTGTGGGCAGCTGCTGAAGTCCGTGTTGTGGGCAGCTGCTGAAGTCCGTGTTGTGGGCAGCTGCTGAAGTCCGTGTTGTGGGCAGCTGCTGAAGTCCGTGTTGTGGGCAGCTGCTGAAGTCCGTGTTGTGGGCAGCTGCTGAAGTCCGTGTTGTGGGCAGCTGCTGAAGTCCTGTTGTGGGGAGCTGCTGAAGTCCGGTTGTGGGCAGCTGCTGAAGTCCGTGTTGTGGGCAGCTGCTGAAGTCCGTGTTGTGGCAGCTGCTGAAGTCCGTGTTGTGGGCAGCTGCTGAAGTCCGTGTTGTGGGCAGCTGCTGAAGTCCGTGTTGTGGGCAGCTGCTGAAGTCCGTGTTGTGGGCAGCTGCTGAAGTCCGTGTTGTGGGCACTGCTGAAGTCCGTGTTGTGGGCAGCTGCTGAAGTCCGTGTTGTGGCAGCTGCTGAAGTCCGTGTTGTGGGCAGCTGCTGAAGTCCGTGTTGTGGGCAGCTGCTGAAGTCCGTGTTGTGGGCAGCTGCTGAAGTCCGTGTTGTGGGCAGCTGCTGAAGTCCGTGTTGTGGGGCAGCTGCTGAAGTCCGTGTTGTGGGCAGCTGCTGAAGTCCGTGTTGTGGGCAGCTGCTGAAGTCCGTGTTGTGGGCAGCTGCTGAAGTCCGTGTTGTGGGCAGCTGCTGAAGTCCGTGTTGTGGGCAGCTGCAGGTCTTCAGAGATGTCATGACCAGCAGAAACACGCCAAAACAATGTCTGCAAAGATAAAAGTATGGACATGACTAGATTATTCATGAAACTACAGTAAGTGATAGACTTCAAACTATGTATTTAGAATGTTTCCTTCAACATTTTAAGAAAAATTGCCAAAAAAAATTCAGAGCTGATCCAAAATTATCATGAAATTGGAGTAACGAGTGTTTTTTAAATTACCAGAGGTTGATGGAACTGGAAGAGCTGGAGGTGTTGACGGTGTGGTGGCTGGCAGAGGAGTGACTAGTGGCGCCACTTTTCTTGACCTCCATGGCTAAATGGCGCCATTGACCTTTAAGAAAGGGGTGATGACGTCAGTGGTTGTTTGTGGGAAGGTGGTTAGGGGAAGGGTCGGGGGTTGGCAGCTGGGGTAGGGGGATTGGGGGTGAGTAGTTAGTTGTTACTGGTAGGAGGGTGATGGGGAGTGGGGTAGGGGGGGTTAGTTGTTACTGGTAGGAGGGTGATGGGGAGTGGGGTAGGGGGGGTTAGTTGTTACTGGTAGGAGGGTGATGGGGAGTGGGGTAGGGGGGGTTAGTTGTTACTGGTAGGAGGTGATGGGGAGTGGGGTAGGGGGGGTTAGTTGTTACTGGTAGGAGGGTGATGGGGAGTGGGGTAGGGGGGGTTAGTTGTTACTGGTAGGAGGGTGATGGGGAGTGGGGTAGGGGGAGGGGTTGTCACTTGGCAATTACTAAGGAACCTTTTTTTTTTATATTTTATTTAAAACATTACAAATTACAAGGTTATATAAAATATTAAATAACACCACAATATAGGATCTGAACAAGATTACTAAAAGTCATACCACAAGTGCAGAAGAAAAATTTGAAACCTAATACAAAATAGAAATGTGTAAGAAACCCGCAAAATACATACATACCATTCACTGACACACATATCAAATGATAAAATATCTGACACATACACACAAAACTGTTGGGGGGGGGGGCAGCCCCCCCCCATTAAAACCCATCTATAAATACATCCACATCATTCGCACACTTAATGATCACAACAGTGATCAAACATTAGTTTATGTAACTTTTATATAGATATGCAACTGTTTATGAGATTTAACTTAAACACAAACTCTAGCATTTATTCTAAAACATGACTCCATAACAAAAATAAACATTATACAAATTACACGATCATATAAATCGTCAACAACTACAAAATTTATACAGCATATGTATAATCTTGGAAAATTTTGATCACAGACGAATTACTCACAGCAGATTTCACAGAATGGTTAAGTATTTATATTTTTTTATATTAAAAAACGCAATACACAATTATACATGTAGACAATGTAAGCAATGAAACTTATCCATTATATATAACAAAAGAAAACTTCACATTCCCTACCTTAGCACTAAACTTATACATAAGAAAACACACGTTCAACTAAAAAATTTTGATATCCCCCCCCCCCCAAAAAAAAAAACCCAACCATCACACATAACATACATTTAACTAAACTAAAGACAGCCCACAGCTTCAAATACAGGTGGGTTTATTACATCCAAAATTGCAGCCATAAACAATATGCAATATAACCCAAAGAATGTCACAGGTATTTACAATTTACAGAAAACTGTATGTACGAAGACATTCTCAATTATCCAAAAATTCTTTACACACTTATTATTGTTGTATATTAAATTTCATATTAAATACATAATACATAACACCTCAATAAATTACAAAACAAATAAAGGTTAGAAAATAACAATCTCCACACCTCACCACAGAAAACTAAACACAGTATAATATAACAAATGATTCGTCCCACCTCACTTCCATACACTACATTCATCCCACCTCACTTCCATACACTACATCATCCACCACTTCCATACACATACATTCACCACCTCACTTCCATACACTACATTCATCCCACCTCACTTCCATACACTACATTCATCCCACCTCACTTCCATACACTACATTCATCCCACCTCACTTCCATACACTACATTCATCCCACCTCACTTCCATCACTACATTCATCCCACCTCACTTCCATACACTACATTCATCCCACCTCACTTCCATACACTACATTCATCCCACCTCACTTCCATACACTACATTCATCCACCTCACTTCCATACACTACATTCATCCCACCTCACTTCCATACACTACATTCATCCCACCTCACTTCCATACACTACATTCATCCCACCTCACTTCCATACACTACATTCATCCCACCTCACTTCCATACACTACATTCATCCCACCTCACTTCCATACACTACATTCGTCCCACTCACTTCCATACACTACATTCGTCCACCTCACTTCCATACACTACATTCGTCCCACCTCACTTCCATACACTACATTCATCCCACCTCACTTCCATACACTACATTCATCCCACCTCACTTCCATACACTACATTCGTCCCACCTCACTTCCATACACTACATTCGTCCCACCTCACTTCCATACACTACATTCGTCCCACTCACTTCCATACACTACATTCATCCCACCTCACTTCCATACACTACATTCATCCCACCTCACTTCCATACACTACATTCATCCCACCTCACTTCCATACACTACATTCATCCCACCTCACTTCCATACACTACATTCATCCCACCTCACTTCCATACACTACATTCATCCCACCTCACTTCCATACACTACATTCATCCCACCTCACTTCCATACACTACATTCATCCCACCTCACTTCCATACACTACATTCATCCCCCTCACTTCCATACACTACATTCATCCACTCACTTCCATACACTACATTCATCCCACCTCACTTCCATACACTACATTCATCCCACCTCACTTCCATACACTACATTCGTCCCACCTCACTTCCATACACTACATTCATCCCACCTCACTTCCATACACTACATTCGTCCCACCTCACTTCCATACACTACATTCATCCCACCTCACTTCCATACACTACATTCATCCCACCTCACTTCCATACACTACATTCATCCCACCTCACTTCCATACACTACATTCATCCCACCTCACTTCCATACACTACATTCATCCCACCTCACTTCCATACACTACATTCATCCCACCTCACTTCCATACACTACATTCATCCCACCTCACTTCCATACACTACATTCGTCCCACCTCACTTCCATACACTACATTCATCCCACAAGCGAACTTACACAATCACGTATATTTAGTAATATTTTTCAAATATAATTTCCATTTTTAAGTAACAAACTTCTTCTACCATATAATAAAATATACATTACTAATAAACATTAACTTAAACAAGTACTATATTCTTATTCTACAGACCGCAGCATTTCTTGCCTCACAATCCTAACCCTACTTAACACATTGTACATGAACACGTCCTTATATACCCATCACTCATCAATAATATTCATTGAACTTCACCGAATACTAATATACAACCCATACTGAGTACATGAAATTCTCTCTTACATACTGCTATATACACTTAATGTATGATAAAAATCACACACATTGCATTATCTCATTATTAGCAGTACATTTGGTACACAGACATATTTATCACGTCCGCATGTCCTTTGCTTTAATACAACCACCAGTCCTGATAATACATTACAACATATTCCAAATTTAACTTATCCATAACATGCATCAGTAAACCATCCTGAGTATGACCGTATACTTTTCACATTCACACAAATATTGCTCATTTCCATGTCCATAAAAATCTTAACAACTTTTGCCTTACGAACCACCACAAACTTACTTAAAACACACTCCACAACTACGCTGCCATTTCACACCATATCAAGGAACTCCTCATACATTCCCAAATTCTGAGACGAGCCCGGTGCAACCCCTGAAATTCCTAACACATCCCCCCCCCCTTTTTTTTTCTCTCTCCGCCAACAAACCTCTGACATTCATACTTCGATATCCTTCAGGAAAAGCCCTTTCCCATCTACTTCCGTATATCCCCCTATTACGACTAAGTGTTTTGTACAGTGTTGCAGCCAATACCTTCTTTCGCACCACCCAATCCCCATTACCCCTCATGGCCCATGATAACGAAAACAAAATCCGTTATGATGTACACCAAAGCACGCTGCACAGACTCTTCCACACCTCCCACATCTAAACTCAATGCCCTTAATACCGATATCCCTCCCCCACCCACCCTCCTCAAAATCCCACCCATCCACTCCCGTATACACTCCAAATTTTTACAAAAATATACTACATGAAAAGCTGTCTCACTATCCCCACACGCCCTACATACGTCCTCCACCATCAACCCTCTCTCCCGAAGCACCACACCAGACGGCAATATTCCATGAAGGAAACGAAACATTACCTCTCTCACTCTTGGTCTTATGCGCACCAACCGCAACCTTACCCAAATGTTTTCCCATGCATACATTGGGTATATGCCCTCAACATTTGCAATCACCCTCACCCCTACAGCACGCTCCAGAACACCTACCCGTATCCTAGACGGATCTCTAACATATATTAAAGCTCGCAGCACATCCTCACACTCTTTCATCTCTGATCCTACCCACCACCTTCGTGCCTCCTCATATAATGCTTGCACACCCTTCCCCACACGACCGTCCACTCGGAGAAACCCCCTCTTCAAATATATACACTTAACCCTTAATCTTATATCTATTAAACCCAATCCACCTTTGTCGACCGGTAGCATAACAACACTCATACCCAACCAGTCACACCCAGAACCCCATATATAACGAAAAACCTTTTTTAGCATTCTAGTTATGTCCGGTCCTGCCAACGGATATACTGCTGCCACATGCCAGACCATACTATATAACATTACATTCACCACTATTACACGTTGATGTGTCGTCAAATGCATGGGTCTCAAAACATTTAACCTACCCACCAACCTATCCACTGCCCTCCCAGAATTAACCATCCGTGCCTCCCCGGCATTCCCCATATCAATTATCCCACACACCTTTAGTCTATCCACCACACACCAATGCACAGCTGTTTCCCATCGTGCCCTCCCTACCCAATTCCTTAAGACCAATAATTTTGATTTCTCCACATTCACTTTTAAACCTGTAACTCCTTCAAACCACAAATTACATCCTCCACCTCGTGTAAACTTTCCTCCCTGCTCATTAGAATTGTTGTATCATCCACATACCCTATTATTCCCATCCCTCCATTCTCCACACCACGATCCACCCCTAAACATTGCCCCAATGCCCTGTAAAAAGGGTCCTGTATACAAGCAAACAACAGTTGAGACAGAGGACAACCCTGCCTTATGCCTCTACCCATTGAAACCCACTCTCCCAATTTCCCATTCACCTGCACACGTACACCTACCCTATTATACAAAGTCTCAATCCAACACACCATCTCTTCCCCAAAACCCTGCCTCCGTAAGATATGCCACAGTGCCTCTCGTTCTACGCAATCATACGCAGCCTGCCAATCCAATGCTAAGACACCTCCCCCCCCTTCATTCTCCCCCTCCATACTTTCCACAAAATCTTTTATTATTCCATGTCCCTCATACATCGTCCTCCCAGGCACCCCATACTGACGTCTCGCAACAACTCTATCTATCAAGCACTTCAGCCTGTTCCCCAAGATTTTTGCGAATATCTTATAATCAGCACATAACGACAACGCCCTGTAGTTCTGCACTGTAGTAGGGCCTTCCCCTTTTGGAATCAATACTACTACTGCAGTACGCTGCAACTCACCCATCCTCCCCTCACTTTTCATCACATTCATCAGGTTCACTAAAAAATCCTTCAACACACTCCAATGTTTCACATAGAATTCACAAGGTAACCCATCTATACCTGGCGCTTTACCTCTCGCCATATTCTCCAAAGCTCTCCATACCTCCCCCTCTTCAATATCCCCTCCCAATGCCATACGATCACTTCCACTCAGCACACAAGATACATTCTCTCCCAATCTCTCTAAATCCTCACCATTCACTCCTACACTCTGCAAATATTTTCCAAACCAACTATCCATAAAACCACTCATACCCTCAGTAGTTCGCAACTCCTGACCCTTCGTATACCCACCTAAGTTCTCGTGTACTACCAGCTTATCAATTTCCATTGCCAACCTGCATCTCCGCTGGCCCCGTAACACAGGCTGACGGCCTGTCACCCCAAATTGCTTCCTCTAACCCACCTTGCACCCTCGCCTCATCAAATCTCTCACTGTGCATATCTCTTATCTGCCACTTTAACGCTTCAATTTCCTCCATTGGATACACACCTTCCACAGCACCCCTCTCATAACAACCCTGCAACTGCCCCTCTAAATACTGTTGAAGCCCATATGTCATCCATGCCTCATGCTTTCCCCTTTGCACATAATATTGCCTGATCCTCCTCTTTGCAACCCCATCCCACCACCCCAATAAATTGCTTGCACTCTTACCCCCACCCCATAAGTCCTCCCACAAACTTTCAAAATCCCCTCCCTCCACCCCCTCACCCAGTAGTCGTACATTCAGCTTCCAGTACCCCAAATATCTCTTAGGCAAACCGTCCCAATTTAAATCAGCATAAACCGCCCTATGATCTGAATAAACGACATTCACCGTCTGCACCCTCGTCACCCTCACTCCCCTTGTCACATACAACCTATCTAATCGTGCAGCATATCCCTTTCTATGAAATGTGTGCTCTATCTCACAATCCCCTCCATCAACTATATCCCTCAATCCCACACCCCTCAATAGATCCCCTAAACCTGCCAAAAAACACCCTGCCCCTCTCGGTTCCACATCCTTCCTTCACACCACACAGTTCCAGTCGCCACCAACTATTGTCACTGACGGTAATGACCGCAAATAATATACCAATATGTTATTCACAAATTCATTCTTTACCCTTACATCATTCTCAGCTGGCACATACACACAAACTACTGCCATCCTCTCACCTCTCCACCACCCATCTATTCTTAACACACGACCCCCCCCTTCACTCCTAAGAACAACAAACGGGCTCGTCTCTCGGATCAGGATTCCCACCCCTCCCTTCATTCGCTCTGAATACATCACAAACACTCTGTACCCATCCACCTCCAATTCCCTTCCCAGCTTGAAATTATGTTCCTGCACAAAAACAATGTCTATAGCATAACGTCTTAAAAATCCCTTTACCCACAGACGCTTCTCACTCGCACACAATCCATTAATATTCACTGTCATGCACTGGAAACCTACTTATGTGATTTCACCCTCTGCCCCATTTCACCTTTCACTGACACACTTCCAGTGTGTCTGCTTCTTCCACTTTTCTCTCTACTGCCCACTTGTGGCTTCTCCTGATCCAACACCGGACCAGGCATACCTTTAGAGCTCCCACGCACCATATCAACCCACGGCTTTTTCCCCGGTCTCTGTGCCGGGGTCAAAACATCATCCGAGTCGGAATATGTCGCCGCCCTCTTACGGTTGACACTCTGCATCCATTTCCAACTCACTGGATGCCTCCCTGTGAATCTCAGCATTTACCTCAATCACTTCCACCACTCCTGGCGAGTCATCTGCCATGTTCGCCAATCTTCCAAGTTGCTCATCTTCAATCTGAACAGTACTCCTCACCATACTCAAGTTATCCTCAGAAACCTTCTTCTCAAAGGATTTTTCCTTCACGTTCACCAGTAGGCCTCCCTCTACCTGCACGTCACCAATCTGCACAGTCTTCCCGTTCTCCAAGGCAGATGCCTCGCTTCCCACTAACTGTGACAGTGATGGGCTGGTACCCACCAGTGGCAGCTCGCGCTCCACTTCCTCACTCCAGGAAGTGCCACTTCTATGTACAGGTGACTCATCAGCATGACCCACCTCCGGTTCTGGCTCTTTCACCATCTCACTACCTAGTTCCTGTCTCCGCTGCCATCTCCCACACTGGACCGCCATATGGTCATATGCACCACATAACCTACACGTCTTCTGCTGCCCAGCGTAATACACCATTACCTGCGTCCTAAATGCGTCCAGTATGACGTAAGATGGGATGGAATGCCTCAACGTCATCTTGAGCGTGAACGTACCATCCGGCAAGCCGGCATACACCCCATCCGTCCATTTACCAGCCATAGCCAGGTGTACAGGTCCATACTGTTCAAATACATTCCGTAGATCAGTCTCGTCCGCCTCAAATGGCACATTTCGGACTTTCACCCATGTGTAATGCCTAGACACGTCGATGAGTCGAACACGTATCGCTGAATTAACGTCCGCGCTCCTGTCCTGGTACTTGTCAACCAGCCGTTCATACACTCCAGCTGATTTCAACTTGACGAAAATACGATAGGCACCATTTAGCGCCACGCCATACAGTTCTTGATCCGCAACACCATAGGTGTCACGGATAATTTGCGGTAAAAGCACTTGTGCAGACTGAGGCGTTATTGCACCACGCACCAATTCAAGGCACACCGTGTGCACATGCCTTCTCACAGACTGCGCCATGTTGTGAAAATATAAGTCTCCTCCAATGGCTAGCAGAGGGCAGTAGTCGCACGTCCGCACTCTGCTCAGGTCAAGCGGCGAATGAAGTATTTATATTAGGAGAAATCCAGACATTTTTAAAATAATGAACTTGTAATGTGTCTCCTTAAAAACTTATGCAGTGAAGGGGAAAAGTCACAACATACATTGAAATATTCATTATTACAAAATAACTGGACTCTTACTAATGCATGGCTAAATTGATACATTTCACTGAAATTTTGTTGGAAGTAATCTCTGAACTTTCTCAAATGCATAACTAATTATTATATCATTACAGCATTATAGCTTATTAACCTTAACTAAGCAGGCTTCTGAAACTAACCAAGCTTACCGAACAACTTTTTTTTTATATTTTTATTTAAGGACACAGTATACAATCTACATGTTATACATAAAACTTAACAAAAAAAGGCTCAACACTGAGAAAAAACAAGCCTAACTAGGAATGAAACAGAAGAACCTACACATGAGCATTCCTTAACAAAAAAAAGCTACAAAACAAAACCTGTTACACTTATGCATATTTTGCCTCTTCAAGGGGGGCTCCTTGGCGTGGTGAAGAGGCTCTTGGTCTGAGGAATTAGCCCTGTCGGTCTTCTTCCTCAGACCGAACCTAATTACCCCCCATTCTCCCCTCCCCTATCCCATCCTCCCCTTTTTCCATTCCTCCTCCTCCTCACCCCTCCCTTTTGCCCTTCGGGATTTCTCCCACAGGCGCGCTAGTTCCTAGGTAGGGGAAAGGACACCGGGGTCCATCCCATTCCGTTGAGGTTCTTGGCGGTAGCATAGTTTGCCGTGGAATCTGGATTGCCTGGGGATGTCCCGATCCCTCTCCAGTATCCCGGAGTAGCTTTGGGTGTCTTTCGGGCGACGGGTGTATCTCTGGAAGCCACCTTTCGGATTCCGGGGGTGGTGGCCGAAGGAGGTATGCTTTGTGGCGGATATCTGGCCGCCCTCTCTTTTGTCCACCGAGGTAGCTTGGCAGATGTGAGGTTGCTATCCCGGATTGCTGGTTTACTGGCATGAAGGGTAGGGTATGGCACGGGTTCCATGCTGCATCTGCGCTACTAGCGATGTTGAGGTCCTCTTGGGCACGGAGGGAGATTTCCGGCCCTTTCATTCCTCCTGGGAACTATTCCTCCCGCTCCCCCCTTTTTTTTATTCTTTTTTTTTTATTTTTATTTTCTTTTCTTCTTTCTTTTTTTTTCTTAAAAACAAAAAGCAAAGGAGTAACCTAACCATGGCAGCCCTAGTCCATGAACCCACTACCCCCGGGCCCCTTCTTGATACCGCACCCCATTCTGACCCTGCCTTGTGTTTAGACCACTCTTCGGACACTCCTGATGCCCCTGTACCTCTTGCTGGTGCTGTTTCCTCACCCGCTTCAGGTACCGGGGCTTCGACTGACTCCTTCGATTTGTCTGAACTCCGCTCTCCTTTGACTATGCTTCCGGCTTCTCCCTCTACGGTACGACAATTTTCGAATCGCCCGCCCATTTCACGCCGGACCAACTCCGGTCCTACTCCTAAACGCCACCGTCAATCTCCTGATGATGCTCCTTCGTTACCTTCCCATTCTACTCGGAAAAGACCGACACGTCAAGCACTCCCTCTCCACGCTCAGTTTCGGACCACACAATGGACTAAATTCTTTACTTTAAGACCGACTTCTTCTTCTGCCTACCTTTCTGACCATAGTATTGGCAAAGCGCTCCTGCGTCATGTTGGCAGAGATATTTCATTTCATGCTCTCAAGAGCGGTACGCGCATCGTCACTGTCCAGAATGCTACCCAAGCTCATGATCTTTCTCTCCTTTCGAATATCGATACTACTCCTATCACTATTGAAAAACATCTTTCTCTCAGTTCTTGTAGTGGTACTGTCATTCTGCCCCATACCATAGTCCAACAGAATTTCCAGTCATGTGGCAATGACATTTTTGAACAGCTGGAACTCCAGGATCTCCCAATCCTCAAAGTAGACACTTATGTCCTTCCTGCCCGGGGGCGGAGACGTTACCCTTGCAATGTGGCTCGTTTAACTTTTGACAGCCGAGAACTCCCGTCCTCTGTATATGTCGCGGGACATCGGTTACAAGTTCGAAAGGTGATACCTACACCACACCACAACAATGTAGAAATTGCTGGCGTTTTGGTCACCCAGCGAAATATTGCAGATCAAATCGCCAAAAAATGCCAGTTTTTGGTGCCGAGGGACCTTTTAAATTACGTCTTGCAATGGGTTTCCCTTTCTTCCCTTTAAAACTTCATGAGGCCACCTTCGTACTCTCGCCGTTGTGGGTCTTTTTAAAACGGGGGGAAAAATCCTTTTAAACCCCCAAAGGACGGGAAGGTCTCCCCTTTTTTGCCATGGCAGTTTCTCTTCTCCGCCTCCAAGGGAGACTCCCCGTTTTTTCTTTTTTCCCGTGTTTCAAAACGCCCCCCCCAAATTCGGTATCCCACTTTTTACACCCCTTGGGGTTTACCTCCCCCATAATCACTCCTGTATCTAACCTTTTGCTTTTCCTGGGCCTCAGAGGGGTCCCATTAACCCCTCAGTCAAACCCTCGCTTTTTCGATTTTCCCCTCTTAAAACCCTCGTTCGACAAACCCTCTTTAGGGCACCTTTCCCCAATGGGCCCTTTTATTTCTCAAAATAAAAAAAAAAGGTCTGGAAAACACCCCCTCCCCATTTCCACCCTCCTCTTTTTTACCCCCCGGTTTTGGGTCCCTAGTTCTTCCCCTCTCACTGGTCATTTTAAAAGTGCGGGGTTTCCCCTCCCCCTCGTAACTTCCCTTTTCCCCCCTGTTCCCCCCCAAGGGTTTCTTCCCTTTTGCCACCTCCCGGGTTTTCCTGTCTTTTTCTGTCCCTCCCCACGCTTCCCCAGTTCCCTCCACCCTTTGCCCCCCCCTCCCTTGGTACGTCCAATACTTTTCCCAATTTTTTATTTCATCCTCCCCCTACCATTCCCAATATTGTCCCCCCATACGACTTCTCGGGAATTTCCCAAACCCCACTTGAGCAATCTTGAATATATTGCGAGTCCAAAAACCATCAATGGACACTAAATCCCCCTTCCGCCCCTTTCCTTTTCCTCTCCCCCACCCTTGCGCAACCCTTTCTTCACAGGCCCCTTTTCCCTTCGCTCCCTTGAACTTTTTTCCATGCCCCGCATGTGGACTTTTCAAACCCTTCTAGCCCGTGGGAAACCCTTTTCCTCCCGGTTTTTAAAGTATTTTTTATCATTGCCAACTTGGCCTTTTTACAGTGGAATATACCCCGGCCCTCGGGGGGTTAATCGGGGTGAGCTTCAGTTTTTTTTACTTCCCATTTTTTCCCCCTTTTGGGTGTTTGCTTACAGGAACCAAAATTACACTCTGCTGTTATTTCTCAATCTCAGGCTAAAAATTTATTGTATTCTTCAGACCCTTTTCCGGGATGGGATTTTTTAAATTTGAAAGTCCCCTTTTCTTCCCCGAAACTTTTTTATTCGTCCCTCAGCTTTTTTTCATACTTCGCTGCATTAAAAGCCCCCGTATCCACTTACTTAGGGGGGAATTACGCTCTGTTCTTTATTTTCTCTTCCTTCTGGGGGGCATTTTTTTTTCCGGATTTTGCCTTCCTTGTTTGGGGTCTTTACCGCCACCGATTCGTTACTTGGTGTTTTTTAAAGGGCCCACCATTTCCCTTGGGGGGGGTTTTCTAAACTGTGTTTCCCCGTGGAAATTCAGTTAGAGGCTTTTCTTGCCACCCACCCCCTCCATTTTTTAAAATCCCGGTACTCACACCCTTTTTTAAACCCTCGGACTCATACTCTCTTTTTCTTTCGATCTCTCTTTTGCTCTTCCTCCCCCGCATTAGACTTTACTTGGTCTGTTCCCCCGGATTTTCATGACGGGTGATCTTTTCCCCAAAATTTTCCCTTATTTCCCCTTCTATTCGCCACCTCTTCGAAAAACCCCACGCTGGCAATTTAATCGGGAAATTTGGGAAAACCTTTACTCACACCTGACTTTTTTTTAAAGGGGTTCCTTCTTCGTCCTCCATCGTGGGGTTTTTTCACCTTTCTGTCCTCCGTTTTCACCCCCAGCTTTCATTCTATCCCCCAAAATTTTCGGGCAGGCATTCTCAAAAAAAGGGTTTCCCCTTGGGGGTTCCCCCTGATTGGGTGGTTGGCCCCGGGTTACGTTTGAAACGGGGCTGCATGGGGGGGGTACCGGTAAAATGGGAAACCCAAGAGGGGACTCCTTGTTTTTAAACAGAACCCGTGCGATCGCTCCCCGGTCCCCGGGACGCAAAAACCCCACTTGCTGGGGGAGTTTTAAGTTCCAAAATCACCTCTGTTTCCCTTTGGTCCCATTTCGGGGAAAAAAGTACGAAAAACTGAATTGAAAATATTCCCTTTAAACCCGGCTCCTGTTCTGCGGGTTCCCGGTGTTGTTATATTAAACCCACTAGATGTTGCCAATAAAAATTGGAATCAGGGATCCGTATTTCTCGGGGACTCCATCTTTCCCCCTTTTCATTTCTTTCCTAAAAAGGTCTCCCAGGGGAGTTAGCCCCCCTTTGGACTTTTCTTTCTCTCAGAGAAGAACGTTATAATTTTTGCTTTTACACTTAAAGGGAAAGGGAGGCAACACCTCAGCTTGTGGGATATGGGCAGTGGGCCCGCCGCCCATTCATATTGTATGAACAACATTTACATCAGTCAGCCCATGCAGTCCTATTACGCCTTTTACAATCTTTTTTGGCCCAAAAGGAGTTTTTCCCACAGCTGGGGAAAATTCCGCCATTGTTTTCCCCTTTCCGAAAACCAGGAAATACGGGACATGAAACCCCACTATGTCCCATTGCTCTTACCATGCAGTTTGAAAAAGTAATGGAAAGTCTATTTAAATAGAGTTTAGGGTGGTATTTAGAGAAAAAAAAAAAACAGTCTCTCCCCCGGGCAATATGGTTTTCGAAAGGGACGTTTACCTTTGACCCCTTACTGCGTTTGGGGTTACGTATGTTCGTAAGGGCCTTTGGAAAAAACCACTCATTTTAATTGCCATATTTTTTGACCTTAAAGAAGGCTTTATGAACAACTTGGAGGTATAATTTTTAGCCCAACCCACTCCTTGGGCCCTTTTCGGGCAATCTCCCCCCTTTCCAAAGAACTTTTTAACTGCCAGACTTTTTTCCGTGTTCGGGTTAATAATGTGCTTCCCCGGACTTTGCCCAAAGTTGAAGGTTTGTCCCCCAGGGTTGTTTTTCTGAGCACAACATTTTTTTCTCCTTGCTTTTAATGTTTTTGGGCCCTTTTAGTCTTCCATCAAATATTTGGTCATCACTCTATGGTTGATGACTTCGCTTTTGGGCCTGTGCAGGCGCTGATGTCCCCCCCTTTACGTTTCTCTCCAGCATGCAGCCCGACCATTTTTCCCAAATTTGGGCCACACAAAGGGGTTTTTAAATTTTCCAGCCCCAAAAAACCCCAAAAAATCACTTTCACTGGGCGCTTTTTCATCTCTGTTCACCCTTTTGTACCTTATGGTTTCCCCGAATCCCTGAAGGGTGATACAGTCAAGTTTTGGGCCTCCTCTTTGATCGTAGGTTACCGGGAAACCTCCATTACCTCTTAAAGGAAAACTTGTCACACCCGGCTAAACCCTTTTTAAAAAACCCCTTGTCATTTTTTCGGGGGGAAAGCTGTTTCCGTCAAACCCCCTTCACCTACTTCCCACCCTTTTTTTATCGAAACTTGATTATGGTGGCCAGATCTATTCAGGGGGGCATCCCCTTTGTTACTCTCTTACCCTTAAAACCCCTTTTCAAAAAAAAGGGTTTAAATTTTTTTCCTTGGTGTTTTTCGCTCTTCCCCGTGGGAAAACCCTTATGAAAGAAGGGGAACTTTCCCATCCTTATCCGATCGCCGTGATGCCCATTTCCCTGCGCTACTTGTACGCTCTCTTGATTCCGTTTTTCCTTTCCCTTTTTTATAGAATGGTCATTGATATTAGTAGACTTTCTTTATTTGTTCGCCCCCCCTGTTTTACCCCGGGCCCCTTCTCTCTTCCCCTTCATTGGGCTCTTGCCCTTCTCTTCAACTACCACCTTTCTTTGTAAAATGTAGCATCTCACTTTTCCCTACCCCCTGGGAATTTTCCCAGCTGTTCGGGTCTTTTCTTTCTCCCCCCCTTGTCAAAAACCCAAAACTTTCTCGGTCGTTCCCGCTCTTTTTTTCTTGACCATTTTTCCTTCATCTCTCCCATTGCTGTGTACACAGGGGGCTCTAAGTCTTCGGGACGGCGTGGGGGATTCGCAGCGGGTTTTTTGGAAGCGTCGTACAAGGGCTTTTTTACTATCTTCAGCTAGTATTTTTAGGGGGCTGAATTATTTTGCCACCCTTTACAGCACTTTTCCGTATTCCCTTTTTATGCCGGTGCATATTTGTGGTTGTCTCAGATTTTCCCTTAGTGCTTTACGGGCCTATAAAAAAATTTTTGTTTACACCTCACCCCTTGGGCCCCGTTCCAATTTTGGGCCCTACCCCCGATCTTTAAAGCATAAAGATTTTTTTTTTGGGTTGGGGGCCCCTGGTCATTTTGCGTACGGGGCCCAATAAAACAGGCAGACACTGCGGGCCCGGGTCGCATTTACATGACCTACCGTTTTTATAGAGGTTTTTCCCATGTTGGGATATTTTGCTGTAATTCTTCCCCCCTTCACCCCCGTTGGCAACAACGTTGGTCTACTATCCTCGGCAACAAATTCAGTCTATTAAACCGAGTATGGGTTTTACTGGCCGTTTTCCCTTTTTCACCAGTGTCGAGGTTGGGAGACTACTCTCTCCCGTTTTCGCTTTTGGGCCTTTACTCGTCTTATCTTATATCTTTGGAGGGGTCTTGCTCCTTCTGTGGGAATTTTTGCCAAGTTTCCTTATCAGTCGCCACTTTTGGGTTGGACTGCCCCCCTTTATCAACGGACCCCAGAATTTACCTCGTGTAGTCGCCCCCCGCTGCTCTCTCTTTCCCTTCCCTTTCTCGTAAAGGAAACCCACCTTTCTTCCGGACTCTTCTTTGGATTTTTTTGACAAGGGATCCTGACTTATTTCAAAAATTTCTGATATTTTAAACCCCTTTCTACTTGTTTCTTTGTACCCTCTCCCCCCGTCTACCCCCTTTGGCCCCGCTTTTTTCTTTTAACGCGGGATCACCCCCCCTCCCTTCTGCCACCCAAATTCCCTTGCTTCCTTCCCTACCCTGCAGCGCTGTTTTTAACCCGGGGGCCTTAGCGCTTCTTTTTGTTTTTAAAATTTTTTTAAAAATGTCCATCCCTCGCTCCCTTTACACTGCAGCCTGTATCCACTTGAAAAAGTGGTTTACAATATGTTCTTTATATCTCTTCCTTCTCGGGCATTTTCTTTTTTTTCCCCCAGATTTTGCCTTTCTTTTTTTTTTTTCACCCTTACCACCCCCAATTTCCCTTTTAAATTGGTGTTTTAAAATCCCCAAACCATTTCCTCGGGGGGGGGGGTTCTTTTGTGACTCGCGGGGGATTCAGTTGGAGGCTTTTCTCGCCTCCCCTCAAAAAGGGGGGCTCCTTGGCGGGGTTTGAAGGGGCTTTTGGGTCGGAGGAATTAGCCCTGTGGTTTCTTCCTCAGCCCGGGGAACCAAAATTCCCCCCCCAATTCCCCCCTTTCCCTTTATCCCATCCCCCCCACCCCCCCCTTTTTTTCCCATTCCCCTCCCCCTCCTCACCCTCCTTTTTCCCCTTTTCCTTTTTTTTAGCCTTCTTTGATTTCTCCCACAGGGGGCGCTATTTCCCTTGGTAGGGGAAAGGACCCCCGGGGGTCCACCCCTTTTGGGTTGGGGTTTCTTGGCGGTGGCTTTTATTTTTGCCGTGGAATCTGGATTCCCCTAGGGATGCCCCGTTTCCCTTTCTCCGGAAACCCCGGAGTAGCTTTTGGGTGTTTTTTTTGGGGCGCGGGGTATTTTTGGAACCCCACCTTTCGGTTTTCCGGGGGGGGTGGCTAAAGGAGGTTTGTTTTGGGGGGCGGATACCCCGGCCCCGCCCTCCCTTTTGCCCCACCGAGGGTTAGCTCGGCAGATGTGAGGTTGTTTTATCCCAGATTGTGGTTTATAGCATAAAGGGTTTAGGGTATGGCAGGGGTTTTCCATGCTGCTCTGCGCTACTAGGGTGTCGAGTCCCTTGGGCGCGGAGGGGGGATTTCGGCCCTTTCATTCCCCCTTTGGGAACTTTCCCCCCCCTTTTCCCCCTTTTTTTTTTTTTTTTTTTTTTTATTTTCTTTTCTTCTTTCTTTTTTTTTTTTTAAAAAAAAAAAAGAAAAAAAGTAAAACCATGGCGCCCTAGTCCATGAACCTGGTCCCCCCGGGCCCCTTTTTGATACCGCCCCCCGTTTGACCCCGCCTCGTTTTTGGGGGGGCCCACTCTTCAGATTTTCCCTTGCCTTGTCTATTTCCCGGTGCTTTTTCCCTCCCCCGCTTCGGGTATGGGCCCGACTGACTCCTTCGTTTTAATTCAGACCTTCGCTCCCCCTCTGACTAGGCTTCGGCCCCTTCCCCCTTACGGTGCGGAAAATTTTAAAAATCGCCGACCCGTTCCCGTCGGACCAAATCTGGCCCCAAACCCCCTTAACGTCAACGAAAATTTACCTGCTGATGATACTTCTCCACCTTCCCTTCTCGTTTTCTCAGAAACGATCGACACGTCCTTCACTACCTTTCCACGCTCAGTTTCAGGGCTGAAAAGTGGACTAAATTTTTCCCCTTTTCGACCAACTTCCTTACTGCCCATCTTTTTTGACCTTGTATTGGCAAGGGAAATTTCCCACGCCCGGTTGGTTTAAAAATTTTTTTTTTCTGTCTTAAGAGCGGTACGCGCAATTTTACCGTTCAGAATGCTACCCAGGCTCGTGAGCTTCTCGTCTTTCCCCTATAGATACTGTTCCTGTCCCCCTTGAAAAAAAATTCATTTTCCCCCAAATTTTTGTTGTGGGACCGTTATTCTGCCCCATCCATTTTTCAACCAAAAAAATTTTCCGACATGTGGCACCGGGCATTCTAGAACAGCTGGAACTCCAAGTTCCCAATCCTCAAGGGAGGGCACTTAGTTTTTTCCCGGGCCCCTGGGCGGGGACGGTTTTTCCCCAAACAAAGGGCCCCGTTTAAAATTTTTCAGCCGAGAACTCCCATCCTCCGTTTATATTGAGGACACGGTTTTAAAATTCGAAAGGTGATCCCTACACCACAACTGTGTAGGGAAATTTTTGGCGATTTGGCCCCTCCAGGAAATATTGCCGAAACTATCGCCGAATGCCCAGTCTGTGGGGCCGATGACCCTTCTAATACGCTTTTAAAAACGAACCCCCCTCTTGCCTTAACGTTTATTTGGGGTCCCCTTTGTACTCTCGCCCTTGTAAAGGGTTTTTTAAACGGCGGGAAAAACCGTTACCTCAAAGAGACAGAAGGTTCCCTTTTGCCATGGCAGGGTTTCCCCATCTCCGCCTCCCAAAGGGGGACTCCCCCGTGTTTTTATTCCCCTTTTTTCAAAACGGGCCCCCCCTTCTGGTATCCCCTCTTTTTTACACCCCCCTCTGTGGTTCCCTCCCATTTAAACACCCTGTATTAATTTCCTTTTTTCTGTCATGGTCAACGTCCCTTTCAACGCCTCAGGGGTTTAAATT
Source organism: Cherax quadricarinatus (assembly GCF_026875155.1). NCBI lineage: Eukaryota > Metazoa > Arthropoda > Malacostraca > Decapoda > Parastacidae > Cherax > Cherax quadricarinatus. Next base: position 18,928,699 of record NC_069495.1, on the reverse strand, counting down.
TTGCTTCTTCGAGTTCTCTCTTTAAAAAACCCCAGTATCGACGGGACCTCTTTCGACACCTCCCTTCCCCAAACGTCCCCCTTTTTCTCCAAAAAAACAAAAAAAAAGGGGCCCGGTTTAAAACCTCCTACCCATCTTCCACCCCCCTCATTTTACCCCCCATGTTTTTGTCCCCAGTTTTTTCCCCTCTCATGGCAGTTACAAGTGCCAAAAGGCCCCCCTCCTCCTTAAAAGTACCTTCATCCCCCGTTCCCTTTTTCCAAAATTTCTTCCCCTTTTTTGGGCCCCCTCCTTTTCCCAAATTTTCCCGTCTCTTCTGTCCCCGGCCCCCGCTTCCCGGTTTCCCCCCCCCCCTTTTGGCCCCCCCCCCCCTCCTTTGGGACAGTCCAAAACAGTTCCAAACTTTATCACCTCCCCCCACCAAATTCCCCTTTTGTCTCCCATAAAGACATATCTGAATTCCCAAAAACTTGAAGCAATCCTTTTAATATATTGGGAGAAGGGCCAGGACCTTTAATTTGGGCAATTTATCCCCCTTTTTGCTCTTTCTCTCTCCTCTGCCCCTCTGCGCAAAATCCTTTTTCACCCCGCGCCCCCGTTCCTTTGCTGCCCTTTAACATTTTCACTGCCTCCGCATGGTGGACTTTTCTAACCCCCTTTTAGTCCGTAGGCCCTTTTCCTGCGGATTTCAAGTATCTTTTCCCCTTTCCAAACATGGCCCTTTTTTCTTTGGGAAAATTTTCGCGGCCTCAGGGGTAAACGGGGGTGAGCTTCAGATTTTTACCCCTCCCAGTTTTTTTCCCCCGTTGGTTTTTTGCTTTTGGAAACCCAAAATTTCACCCCTGCTGTTATTTCTACATCTCAGGCTATAAAATTTTTTGTTTTTCAGATCCTTTTTCCCGATTTGGGGCCTTTTTGAAAGGGCCCTTCTTCTTCCGCCCCTGTATTCCGTTTCCATCAGTATTTATTATACTTCGCTGCCCTTACACAGCAGGCCCCTATCCCCTTTCATAGGTGGTATACGCTCTTGTTCTTTATATTCTCTCCTTCTCGGGATTATCTATTCCGGATTTTGCCCCTTCCCTTGTTTCGTCTTAACCCCCGCCCATTCGTTACTTTGGGGATTTTAATTTCCCAAACCCTTTTCCCCTTTTGGGGGGGGGTCTCCAAATGTGATTCCCGTGGAAATTTAGTTAGAGGCTTTTTTTTGCCCCCACCCCCTCCTTTTTTTAAATAAAGGTTCTCAACCCATTTTATCCCCGGACCCCATACTCTTCTTGCATCGATCTCTCAGTTTTTTCTTCCCCCCGCATTAGACTTTTAAATTTTGGCTGACTCCCCGGGCTTTCATGACAGTATCCCCTTTCCCCAAACGTTCTTTCTTCCCCTTTTTTTTTTCGCCACCTCTTCGCCCCCACCCCTGGCAAATTTTAATTTGGGCAAATTTTGGGAAACCCTTTCTCACACCGACTGTTTTTTAAAAAGGTTCCTTTTCGTCCTCCATGATGAGCTTTTAAAACCCCTTTCGTCCTTTCCCTTTTCACCGCCCCTTCTATTTATACCCCCAAAATTCGGGCCCGGGATTTCAGAAATGCGTGCCTTGGTGGTTTTCCCGCTTGGGGCTCGTTTCAGTACGTTTGAAACGCGCCCGCAGGGGGGGTATGGTTTCAATTGAACCAAGACGACTCCTTGATTTTAAACGAAGCGTGCGATCACTCGCCGTGTTTTCCGTGAGCTAAACGCATTGCGGCGAGATTATGGGCTCCACCTTAACCCCTGCTTCCTTATGAGTGCAGTTGGAAAAAAAGTACGAAAAAGAGTGGTAAATATTCTCCCGACCCCGGCCCTGTTCTGCGGGGTTGCCCGGGGGTTGATATTGCAAACCCACTAATGTTTCCAAAGAAATTGGGGAAAATTGGTCCCTATTTCTCAGGGACTCCACCCATGCCCTATTTCTTTCCTCAAAGGGGTTTCCAGAGAGTTTAAACACCTTTGGGCTTTTTTTCTCTCAGGGGGAAAAACAGTATTAAAGTGCCTTTTTCCCCTTCAAGAAATGGAGGCAACACTTCGGGTTGTCGTCTTTGGGCTGGTTTTGGGCCCCCCACGACATTTTTATTCGTATGCTAAACATTTACATCAGTCGCCCTTTTCAGTTTCCCATTACGCCCCTTTTTAAAACTTATTTGGTCACAAAGGGGTTCTTCCCCGGGTGTGGAAAACCGCCATTGTTCTCCCTTTTCCCCAAACCAGGACTTGGGCATGAAACCTCCCCCTATCGTCCCATTGCTTTTTTACAGTGCAGTTTGCAAAGTAATGGGGCGTTAGTAAATAGGTTTTTGTGTGGTATTTTTTGGACCCCACAACAGTCTTTTCCCCTTGGGCAATTTTGGCTTTCGTTTAAAGGGAAAGTTTACCCTAGCCCCCTTTTGCGCTTGGATACGTTTTGTTCGTAAAGCCTTTTTCGAATTAAAAACCCCTCAGTTATTGCCATATTTTTTTTACCCGAGAAGGCATATGACACAATTGGAGGTTTAATATTTTAGGGCCCCAAGTCCACTCCCTTTGGCCTTCGAGGCAAACCCACCATCCTTCCTTAAAACTTTTTAAAATGACAGGGGATTTTTCCGGGGTTCGGGTTTTTAAAAATGTGCTTTTCCCCGGGCTTTTTCCAAGTGAAGGTTTTCCCCAGGGGTGTGTTTGGGCCCAACACTTTTTCTCCTTGCTATTAATGGGTTTTTGGGCCCCAAATTTCCATCAATATTTGGTTTATCACTCTATGTTGATGGGCTTTTGCTATTTCCCGTTTCGGCGCTGACTGTCAAATCCTTTTAAATTTCTCTCCCGCATGGGGTTTTGACCCTGTTTCCAATTGGGGCCCCCACACATGGGTTTAAAATTTTTCCCGCCAAATAAAACCCCCCCAAATTTAATTTCACAGACGCTCTGTCATTTTTGTTTATCCTTTGTACCTCTATGGCCCCACGTATCCCCCGAACGTGATTTCCGTCAAATTTTGGGCCTCCTCTTTTTATCGTTTGGTTTTCCTGGAAAACCCAATTACCTCTTGAAGGCAATTTTTCACAGCCGGGTTTAAAAACCCTTTTTAAAACCCTTGCTTCATCTTTCGTGGGGGGCTGATCGTTTGAAACCCCCCTTCACCTACATTCCACCCCTTTTTTTATCGAAACTTGATTATGGGACCAGATCTATTCCCGCGGCAATTTCCTGCTACTCTCTTAGCCCTTTAACCCCTTTTATCACCAAAGGGTTACGTTTATGCCCTTTGGGGCTTTTGCCTTCCCCTGTCGAAAGGGGCCCCTAGCAGAAGGAACGTTCCCTCCCTTGGGCCGATCGCCCCTGATGCCCCTTTTCCCGCGTAATATGTACGCTCTCATGATCTCCGCAATCCTTCCCCTTTTATGAATGGTACTGTATTAGTAGACTTTTTTTATTTGTTCGCCGCCCCTTTCTTACTCCGTTTTCCCCTTTCTCTTCGCCCTTTATTCGCTTTTTTTTTCTCTTCAATACCAAATTTTTTATGTTTCCCTGTAGCATCTCAATTTTCCCTACCCCCCCGGGGGGAAATTCCCCGGGTTCAAAAACTGTTCTTTCTCCCTCCCTTGCTCGAAAGCCCCAATGTCTACGGTCGCTTCCCCTCTTTTTCTTGACCACTTTCACTCTCCCTTCTCATGCCCTTGCTGTGTTTCACAGATGGCTCTAAGTCTTTGGACGGGTAGGTTTTGCGCAGTGTTTCCCGGGCAGCGTCGTCAAGGGGTTTTTCTATCTTTTAGCTAGTAATTTTTTCTGCTGATTATATGCCTTCCCTTTCAGCACTTACCCCTTTTGCATCTATGCCGTGTATCATTGTGGTTGTCTCAGGGCTCCCCTTTGTGCTTTACAGGGGTATACAAAAAAATTTTATACACCTCACCCCTTAGTCCCCGTATCCAACTTTGGTACGCCCCCATCTTTACTAAGCATAAAGATTTGTTTTTTGGGTTTGGGGCCCTGGTCTGTTGACGTACAGGGCCCAAAGAAAAGGGGAGGCACTGCTGCGCGGTCGCAGTACATGACCTACGTTTCTTATAGAGGTATTCCTTTTACGGACTATTTTGCTGTAATATTTCCCACCTTCACACCCGTTGGCAACAAAAGTTGGGGCTACTATGCTCGGCAAAAAAACTTTAGTCTTTTAAACCGGAGTTTTTAGGTTAATGGCCGTTCTTCTTATCACCCGTTTTTCGGGTTTTTGGGGACTACTCTCTTTCCCCTTTCGCATTGGGCCCTAATCGTCTTATCATGGATTCTCTTGGGGGGAGGCGTTTTGCTCCTTCTGTGAGAATTGCCAAGCTCTTTAAACAGTCAGCCACTTCTGTTGGCTGCCCCCTTTTTTCAACGGCACGCAGAAATTTTTCCTCTGTCGTCGTTCCCCGCCCGCTGCTCTTTCTTTACTTTTCCCCTTTTGTGATGGAACCCCCCTTTCATCCGGGGGTTTCATGACTTTTTGACAACGACTGATTCCCTTTACAAATTCTGATACTTTTTAGCCCCTTTTTCTTTTATCTCTTGTACCCTCTACCCCGTACTATCCCTGCCCCGCTGTTTTCGTAACCCGTGATTCCCTCCCCTCCCTTCTGCACCAATTCCCTTGTTCCTTTCTTTACCTGCAGCGTGTATAGCCCTTGTGGCTTAGCGCTTCTTTTTGATTTTTTAAATAATTAATAGTAACCTCGTGATTACACTGCAGCTTTTCCCTTGTTTAATTTTTACAATATGTTTTTTTAAATTCTTCTTCTCAATTTTTACCCAGATTTCCTTTCTTTTTATTTACCACCCCTTTCCTGTATTTTATCCCAAGGGGGGGTCCATGCTTCACATGGGTTTTCTCCTCCCCCCACCTCCAAGGGGGGCTCCTTGGCGTGGTGAAGAGGCTCTTGGTCTGAGGAATTAGCCCTCTGTCGGTCTTCTTCCTCAGACCGAACCAAAATTACCCCCCATTCTCCCCTCCCCTATCCATCCTCCCCATCCCCCCTTTTTCCATTCCTCCTCCTCCTCCTCACCCCTCCCTTTTGCCCTTCCTCTTTTTGCCTTTTGTGATTTCCCCCCAAGGCGCGCTAGTTCCTAGGTAGGGAAAGGACACCGGGGTCCATCCCATTCCGTTGAGGTTTCTTGGCGGGGGTGGCGTAGTTTGCCGTGGAATCTGGATTGCCTAGGGATTGTCCCGATCCCTCTCCGGTATCCCGGAGTAGCTTTGGGTGTCTTTTGGGCGAGGGTGTATCTCTGGAAGCCACCTTTCGGTTTCCCGGGGGTGGTGGCTGAAGGAGGTATGCTTTGTGGGGATATCCCGGGCCGCCCTCTCTTTTGTCCACCGAGGTAGCTCGGCAGATGTGAGGTTGCTATCCAGATTGCTGGTTTTTCTAGGGATGAAGGGTAGGGTATGGCCAGGGTTCCATGCTGCATCTGCGCTTTCTAGCGGTGTCGAGTCCTTTGGGCGCGGAGGAGATTTCTGGCCCTTTCATTCCTCTAGGAACTATCCCTCCCCGGTCCCCCCTTTTTTTTCTTTTTTTTTTTTTTATTTTCTTTTCTTCTTTCTTTTTTTTTCTTTAAAAACAAAAAGAAAGAAGTAACCTAACCATGGCAGCCCTAGTCCATGAACCTGGTACCCCCGGGCCCCTTCTTGATACCGCACCCGTTCTGACCCCGCCTCGTCTTTGGACCACTCTTCAGACATTCTCATGCCTCTGTACCTATTGCCGGTGTGCTGTTTCCTCACCCGCTTCAGGTACTGAGGCCTCGACTGACTCCTCGATTTATCAGACCTTCGCTCTCCTCTGACTATGCTTCCGGCCTCTCCCTCTACGGTGCGGCAATTTTCAAATCGCCGACCCGTTCCACGTCGGACCAACTCTGGTCCCACGCCTAAACGTCAACGACAATTACCTGCTGATGATACTTCTCCACCTTCACCTTCTCGTTCTTCTCAGAAACGATCGACACGTCCTTCCACTACCTTTCCACGCTCAGTTTCAGACTGAACAGTGGACTAAATTCTTCACTTTACGACCAACTTCCTCTACTGCCTATCTTTCTGACCATAGATTGGCAAGGCACTCCTACGCCATGTTGGTAAAGATATTTCTTTTCATGCTCTTAAGAGCGGTACGCGCATCATTACCGTACAGAATGCTACCCAGTCGTGAGCTCTCTCGTCTTTCCCATATAGATACTGTTTCCTGTCACCCTTGAAAAACATCATTCCCTCAATTCTTGTAGTGGTACCGTTATTCTGCCCCATACCATAGTTCAACAAAATTTCCAGACATGTGGCACGACATTCTAGAACAGCTGGAACTCCAAGATCTCCAATCCTCAAGGTAGACACTTACGTTCTTCCTGCCCGTGGGCGGAAGACGATACCCTAGCAATGTGGCTCGTTTAACTTTTGACAGCCGAGAACTCCCATCCTCCGTTTATATAGCAGGACATCGGTTACAAGTTCGAAAGGTGATCCCTACACCACAACAGTGTAGAAATTGCTGGCGATTTGGCCATCCAGCGCAAATATTGCAGATCTATCGCCGAATGCCCAGTCTGTGGTGCGATGACCATTCTAATACGTCTTGCAATCGATCCCCTCTTGCCTTAACTGTCATGAGCTCACCCTTCGTACTCTCGCCGTTGTCAGGTCTATTTTAAACGAGCGGGAAATCCGTTACCTCAAAGAGACAGAAGGTCTCCCTTATGCCATGGCAGTTTCTCATCTCCGCCTCCAAGGGAGACTCCCACGTGTTTCTTATTCCCGTGTTTCAAAACGTCCCCCCACTTCTGTATCCCATCTTCTACACCCACCCTGTGGTTACTCTCCCATAATCACTCCTGTATCTAATCTTTTGCTGTCCTCGGCTCAGACGTCCCTACTTCAACGCCTCAGTCTAATCTCGCTTCTTCGAGTTCTCTCTTACAAGCCTCAGTATCGACGAGACCTCGTACGACACCTCTTCCCAATCGTCCCTCTACTTCTCAAAAGTCAAAAAAAGGTCGGTAACACCTCCTACCCATCTTCCACCTCCTCATTTTACCCTCCCTGTCTCTGTCCTAGTTCTTCCCCTCTCACTGGCTCAGTTACAAGTGCAGAGGTTCACCCTCCTCCTCGTAATGTACCTTCCTCCCCTGTTTCCCTCCCAAGTTTTCTTCCTCTTCTGCCACCTCCCAGGTTCCTGTCTCTTCTGCCCTGCACGTTCTCCAGTTCCCTCCACCCTTTCGCCCCCCCCTACCTTGGACAGTCCAAACAGTTCCCAACTTTACTCATCCTCCCCCCCTA
>NC_069495.1:18897060-18920878 GCF_026875155.1 Cherax quadricarinatus | reverse complement strand
TCATCCTCAAAATTTCTATGCGTATTCTTATACAATCATTTTTTTTTTTGGATTCTAAATGTTTTGCATTTTATTCACAGACATTAGATAACTTTGAGTTCATCAGAGTACTTGGAAGAGGAACATTTGGAAAAGTTATGCTTTGTCGTCAGAAGGTATAAACTATATTAAAAAAAAAAAAAAAAGTTTTTCTAGTTTCCATAATTTTCAAATTGGGGATATGTAAACATGTATATTAGTTTGGGTTAATTATTGTAAATTTCCTACGAGGGATAATGAATATTAGGTTCTTTAATAAATATATGTGACTACAGAAAAACGACCGTATCTACGCCATGAAGGTCCTGCGGAAAGATGTCATTATAGAGCGACGAGAGTTGGCACACACGTACGCTGAGAACTGTGTGTTAAAGGCTGTGGATCATCCCTTCCTCACTGCAAGTACATTTTTCACTGTTTTACAGCCATCAGAGAGTCAAGCCTCAGGCTAAGATAAGCGTTATCTCCAGAAAATTTTCCTGTTTATTTCCTGATAAGGAATCCAAAAGAAACCTTTAAACAGAATTTTCTCATTTTTTCCCGTTTTCTAGATTTTTTGTTAATTTTTCAATTTCCACAAAACTGATTTTTTTTGTCATAGTTGATCTGTTTATTTAAAATTTACTTAGTTTTCATTGAATTTATACATAACAGTTAATTATGTGATTTGATATTTTCAGTGCCTCAAGTACTCGTTCCAAACAAACGATTATCTCTGCTTTGTAATGGAGTATGTTAATGGTGGTGAACTGTTCTTCCATCTTACTGAGGAGAGATCATTTACTGAAGAACGTACCAGGTTTTATGGAGCTGAAATCTGTCTTGCCCTTGGATATTTACACGAAAGAAATATTATTTACCGTGATCTAAAGGTAAGGCTTTGTAACCCACTTGTGTGTGTGTTAAGTTATTATAATTTGTATTTTATGTGATGGCAGTGAAAGGGCTGTTGATGTAATATATCTTGAGTTACCCTTAACTTCCTGGGATCCAAGCTGATTGATTTCTATTCCTGCATGAATTTAACACTTTACACTCGACATGGTTGTCTCATTATTCAAGAATAATTACTGTACTGTAAATTCTGTTTGGCGTTCCAAGTAACAAGTTATTGGTAGAAAGTTCTGTATAGTTGGCATCACAATGTGCAAAATTCAGGGCATGTTTAGGGTGACCCAGTGTTACATTACCATTTTTTGTACTGGTTATCCTGAGCTAGATTTGTGCTGATGATCCTAAGCCTAGATTTTGTGACAAATCTCGCTGTTGCATCAGTTATTCTTCCTGTGATAGTCATCGGATGTGCAGATCATCACTTTGTTTCATGGTGTTGCAGCGCCGCAGATTAATGGAAAATGTAAATTAATGTAGAATACAAATTTTAGTGTGAAAAACATCTAAGGTCATGAGGTTCCTCATAAATTTGTGAAGTTGGATTGTTGAATATCCATTCAATATGAAATAAAAATCATGCAATGTTGCTGAAGTTCTGAACGAATTTTCTCCTTATATTTTGTCTAATAGAAACATGGCTGTTGAAATCTGATATAACAAGTAGTTTCGGCTGAGCCGCAGAAGTCAGCTGCTGCTTGTGAGTGCAGGAGTTGGTAATTTATTCGTTTGTTGACACTGCTGGTCGGCCAGTTACGTCAACTGAAGTAATAGAAGATTTAGCAAATTATCATCGGTGGATTGTGAGGCTGATTGATGATTTATCATCCAGGTACCAGTGCCACAGGTTCCTTGTTCCTTGGTGAATTTGGTTTTCTTATTAAATCCTATGTAAAAAAAAAAAAAAAAAAAAAAAAGAAAAAAAAAAAAACTTTTGGTTATGTAGATATGTAGATTTTCCAATGCTCTTGCCCGCAAATGAAAGTGCTACAACAACATATACTGTTTTGATTAATCATTGTACAAGAATGGTATACAATACAGTCCCTCAGTCTGGGAGTTAGTGATCAGAGCACCATAGTCGTGTAGATTCTGGAGCAGAGGCAAGGAGACTGGCGCTCATATATCTAACGCCAGGTACAACTTATCAGACACCGCAATATCATGGAATCTTGGTTCAAGACATCTACACGACCTTCACGGCTACTGCAACTACTACTACATACTTGCCCATCCTTTTGGATATGACCTATTTCCACTTGGGAATCCGCCTGCTAGTGACTATGCCACGTCTGTTACCCGTCCCAATCCACCAGGCGTAAGTAATAAGCCCAGCCTCTTGCCTCGTCTAGAACTTCCGACTATGGTGCTCTTCAACCATCCCCAAGGGTGAGGGACTGTTTTCCCTCTTTGTAAATTTATGCTTCAAATTATGCCCTGGAATCTATATTGAAAAAAGCCAGGGGATGGCGAAACGTCAACAAAAAAGATCCCAGTGTTGCACATGTGTCTCATTTTTTGATTAATCATTTTTTTCAAAGTGATGAGGGTTTTTGCCCATCAAAAAAAGGTTTTGTTTCCCAACTCCTCCGAAACCTTCACTTCATTCGAAATCTTTTCAAATTCGTTGTTTCTAAATTTGAATTTCTAAATTTAAATATCCATTTAAAAATCTTGTTTCCTTTTCTGGAGTGGAGGTATTCAAACATTTCTTTCAAAGATACATCACTGTAAAAAATTTAAATAGGTTGAATGCTTGTTTTGGGGAAATGTTTCAAATTTTTGTTGGACCCTGAAAATAAAATTACTGATTTTTTGGGTGGTGCATTAGGGTAATGAAGTCGTTCTGAATTTTTCCATTCCGGTGGTCAATAAAATACATAGTATTTCAAAGTTCTTATATAGCTGTCTGTTTTGCTTGTTCTTGATTGGTATTGTTTATCTGGTGTTTGGGTTTAAACCCTTACTGTTGAACGTCAGTGGGGGATTATATTTTTATGTTGATAAAAAAAAAATCGCATCAAATTTTCTGAATGGGAGATTCAAAAACCCCCGGTTTTGCTGCTATTCGGATTTTGGATGACATTGAATTTTAAAAGCGAGTTGGTGAAAAAATTTTGATTGACCGGGAACCCCGGGGGGTGAGATTTATGATTTTGATGTCAGTGGAATTGTGTTACCTAGAATATTAGTTATTTGTTGGCACGTCAGAAAATTGTTAAAATTTTTAATTTTCATATTTTAAAATCTCTGCAGTCAAAAAAAAAGTCTGATAAGCAAAGTATTTGGTCCTTATTCACTCGTTTTTTTTTTTATCTCTAATTGATTTTTTTTGGTTTTTGGGGGGGGTTTCCTAACTACTTGTTATAAACTTTTGTCGTATGACTTTACTGCAAAAACTTGTATCTTTACTCCCAATTTGGGGTTCCCCTTTGTCCTACTTTCCCTCAGCATCAAAGACTCCCAACTAAAAGAATTAAAAATTGTTTTTAATATTTAAACATTAAATTAAAGAAACCCCCATATCTTGTTATCCATTTTTTACATAAGCTCCGAAATGTTTTGGGAATGGCTGTGAACCTTTTAAGTGTGATGGGGGGAAATTTCTTGCAGAAGAGCCTTTTCTTACGTGGCTCCTAGATTGTTCAACAGGTTGAAAATATGTTGAGGCCAAAAATATTCATGTTTTTTAAATCTCGGTTAAAGCACATCTCTTTCCTAAAGCTATCATACTATCATTCATTGCTATAAATTTTATCATAACTTCATCGTAACTGTTGTATCGGTAGTCTGGTGTGAGAGCCTTGTGAATTTCTCGAGGGAGCCGCTGCTGAAGAATAATAGAATTGCGAGCTGTTTTATCAACACGCCGGCCTTGTCCACCGAGGCTATCTAAAAAAAAGTTTTAATTTTTAATTTTTAAAAATTTATTCAGAAGTGGGTTACTAGCCAAGCTCCCGTGATTTTAGGCGCCTCTTATAAACACGCATGGCTTACGGAGGAAGAATTTTTTTCCACTTTCCATGGAGGTAAGAGGAAAAAAGAAAAACAAGAACTATTAAGAAAATAGAAAACACAGATGGGTGTGTATGTATATATTTGTGTGTACATGCATGTGTGGCGTGACCTAACAGTAAGTAGAAGTAGCAAGATGTACCTGATATCTTGCATATTTGAGGCAAAAAAAAAAAGACACCAGCAAACCCTACCATCATGAACAATTACACGTTTCTGTAATTGTTTTTCATTCAAGTTCATTCAAGTTACTTGTTTTCGTTATTCGTTTTTTTATATATATATATATATATAGGGGCGATATTTTCTAAAAAGATATTGAAATGAAAGGTCATTTCTTTGCATTTAGGCAAAAGTTCATCCGATTAAGGTACAGGAATATTAAGTTTTAAAAAAGTTATAACCCCTAGTAGGCACTGTACTACCCACCTCCATGATTCAGCATGGAAAGTAACACTTCGATGCGGTAAAATACATTTCTTAAAGTATAGTTGCCATGAGCGGCTTCATCAGACAAATAGTGAAATGAGGTAGCATGGGCCAGTATCTCTGCTGCATAGCAACTCCATGTAAGTTGTTCATTCACGTCATGGTGGATCCTAGCAGGTAATAATGTTTTAGCTAAAGCATTTAACACTGAATTTCCCAGACCTCTGCTGAATTGTAGGTTGTGGCAATTAAAGCAACTTCCAGCAACTTCTGCCTCTCGTTTTTGTACTCGCCTATTTGTACTCCCTATTTGTTGGTTGCAGGGGTCGAGTCTTAGCTCCTGGCCCCCGCCTCTTCACCGGTTGTTACTGGGTCCTCTCTCTCCCTGCTCCATGAGCTTTATCAAACCTCGTCTTAAAATTATGTATGGTTCCCGCCTCCATTACATCACTTTCTAGGCTATTCCACTGCCTGACAACTCTGAAGAAATACTTCCTAACATCCCTTTGACTCATCTGAGTCTTCAACTTCCAATTGTGACCTCTTGTTTGTGTCCCCTCCCCGGAACATCCTGTCTTTGTCCACCTTGTCTATTCTGCGCAGTATTTTATATGTCGTTTTCATGTCTCCCCTGACCTTCCTGTCCTCCAGTGTCGTCAGGCCGATTTCCCTTAACCTTTCTTCATAGGACATTCCACTTAACTCTGGAACTAACCTTGTCCCAAACCTTTGCACTTTCTCTAATTTCTTGACGTGCTTGAGCAAGTGAGGGTTCCAAACAGGTGCTGCATCTACAGTATGGGCCTGACGTACATGGTGTACAGTGTCTTGAACGATTCCTTACTAAGGTATCGGAACGCTGTTCTCAGGTTTGCCAGGCGCCCATATGCTGCAGCAGTTATCTGGTTGATGTGTGCTTCCGGAGACGTGTTCAGTGTTATACTCACCCCAAGATCTTTCTCCTTGAGCGAGGTTTGCAGTCTTTGGCCATCTAGCCTATACTCTGTCTGTGGTCTTCTGTGCCCTTCCCCTATCTTCATGACTTTGCATTTGGCGGGGTTAAATTCGAGAAGCCAGTTGCTGGACCAGGTGTCCAGTCTGTCCAGGTCTCTTTGAAGTCCTGCCTGGTCCTCATCAGATTTAATTCTCCTCATTAACTTCACATCGTCTGCGAACAGGGACACTTCTGAGTCTAACCCTTTTTTGTGGATGACTAATCGTGCTCCTTAAGCTTCATTAAGTGTCCACATATATTCTCATGAGCAAATACATTGTTGTAGGTATTTGTGCTCAGGAACTAACACCTAATGATTTTGCATTTTCTCCCACACACTTTCTATCTCGTTATCCACACTGTATAATGCATACTTCTGCGCATTTCGTAGGTTCTCCTGTGTTTCTACTCCAAGTTATTGATTGAAGATGAAGAGCTGGTGGCTATTTTGGCAAAACATTGTAACTAATGACTTCCTCTGTTGTCTTGTTGATTGTTCTGCAAAATATATTCCTGAAATTTTGTATAGTGTAGGTGGAACTGTAGTGATCTAAAATCACTGAAGATGTACTTGTACACACACTCCTCCTAAGAGCTGCGGACTGACTACTAGAAAGATGCCTATTACTTCCCCCTCTCTGTCTGGACGTAAGGTGGCTGTAAAAATGCATAGTAGTATATCTAGAAAAAAAAATTGGTTGTCTTCTTTTAGTGAGATTTAATAGTTGGTTCTAGACTGTTGTTGTGCACACTGAGATCTTTTAACTGGGGATTCTAGCCAAGTTGTGGTTGGATTCCATGACCTCCATGTACAAGCTTGCGAGAACTACGCTGAGGGGAGAGCTCTTAGCTAACCCGAATAACTGTATTTATTCCCTTTTGAGATGAATAAAAAGCTTGATTAGGTCTACAGATCTCTGGTAGGAACTGGCCAGGCTGTATCTCCACTCATCATTCTGAGTAACAGGTTGACGACTTGGTCCACTAGCACACTGGTGAATAGGGAAAGTTTACGTTGGAGCTTGCGAGCTTTTTATCACTATCGTCAAGCTCCTTAATTGGAAGGCTTCAGGTGTGCTGAAACTAGTTAACCCTAGAATGTTTGATGTATGGTTCACGAGAACACTTGCTAGTTTGAGTTGGGCGATGCTAGTATCTTTTGTAATGGGTCTGACGGGATTGCTAGATTTTTTTTTCTCGCCTTCTGAGGTTCCAGGACTGAAGTTTTGCTATTTGGATTTCCCTCAGTCACTTTATAATGTCACTTAGCTCACACTTCAATAGCATGTCAAGCCATAAATTCCACTAATCTCTACTTACTCGGATCTAACTTATAGCGGGTTGGGAGACAGTAACTGTCTCCAGTCATCTCCAGTGATGTACTGCCATCCTGCCACAAATGTGAAACAAATTTGTTATTGTTTTACATTCTGGCAGAGAATCTCACTTTCAAAATCACAAAAATGTATTGACTACATTTGCTAGAAAAATGATAGGATGGATAATGAAAACTTCGAGACGAGGGACGCCAAGCCCATGATTCTCTTCAAATCGTTTGTTTTCTCTAGGCTAGAATATTGCTGTACACTAATGGTTCCTTTCAAGGGAAGGCGAAATTGCTGACCTGGAGAATGTACAGATAACTTTCATGGCACACGTAAGTGCGATAAGTGAATAGTTGAAGTTCCTTGACTTGAATTTCCTGGAACACAGGTGAGAAAGATACATGATAATGTACACTGGAAAATCCTAGAGGGATTAGTACCAAATTTTGCAAAAGAAAATCACTCTACCAAAGCAAAAGACTCGGCAGGAGATGCAACATCTCCCCAATGAAAAGCAGGGGCACCACGTGTACACTAAGAGATAAAATAAGCGTCAGGGGCCAAGACTGTTTCAACTGCCTCCCAGCATACATAAGGAGGATTACCAATACACCCTTAGCTATCTTCAAGAAGGCACTGGACAGGAACCTGATCAACCGGGCTGTAGTTTGTACGTCGGTTTGCGTGCGACCAGCAGTAAGAGAATAGTTGATCAGGCCCTGATCCACCACTAGGCCTGGTCACAGACAGGGCCGCGGGGGCATTGACCCCCAAAACCCTCTCCAGGCACACTCCAGGTATTGCTGGTCTCTTCTTTTTGTCTCGTAAACACAAGATGACAGGTCAATCTTGCTGCTACTCTAACATCCAGTATGCACTACACATGTGCATATTTTTGGAACTCTCTCCTTAATATTTCTTTCCCGTGTAATTCTTTTACACTTTCATAGGAAGGGGATGGCAGTCCTACACCTCCGAAGTAATGCAAGTCATAGAAAGTAACTAAAGTGATGGGAGTAATGCAAGATTTGTAGTTTGATTTTTATTTAGTAAATTTTATCTCATGTTCAGAATATGCACTGATACATTTATTTGGTTGCAGTTGGAAAACATACTACTTGATGCTGAAGGTCACATAAAAATAACAGACTTTGGGCTCTGCAAAGAAAACATCTGTTATGGAAGAACCACCCACACCTTCTGTGGAACACCGGAATATTTAGCACCAGAGGTAAGCCTAACCACCACTTAAAAATTAGAAGTAATGTGAGCAGATCTTTGTAGTTTCTTCTTTTATTTAAAATTTTCTATACCTTGGATGAATATCACAGGTGCAGCAACTCATTATCTTTATTGTAGACAATAAAGATACCTAGATACTTATTGTAGACAATAAAGTTACCTAGTGCTACCCATGCTAATTGAAATGCCAAGGTTCACACTACGTAATGCCACCGATGCTATCTGTAATGTCATTCTTCACAACAGTATCATCCATACAGTACTAGTGAGGCTGTATCTTCAGAAGTCTTATAAACTGCTTGTGTCCCCTGAGTCTAGCAGTTTTCTTGCTCTAGAAGTTGTCTAGTGTGAAGATGTGCCTTCAAAATGCTACAAGATGTGTCTGAGAGTGTATGGGAAACAGTAGGTTAGGTTGAACCCCACTAAACCTGACTGGGCCAGGTTTTCACTAGAGGCTTGCTTATTTCTTAGTGTTCAGATTCAGACTGTCAACAACTTCACTGATTAAAATTAATTGTAGGAGTTCGTAATTATTGAAAAGTATCCTGTTGATGTCTTTGTTAAAACAATGTTTTACTAGGTGCGTAAGAAGCATTAGTTGGAAGACAATATCATCATAATAACCAGTAGTATCTGAGATGAGGGTCATAAAACAAGAGCTGCCATCAATGTTTATGTCAGAGGTAAACAACAGTCAGTCTTGTGAATAAACCTTCCTTTCTCGATCCGAAGACGGTATTCCGGTATTCATAACGCCAGTCCTCAGCTCCTCAATGG
The DNA here is from genome assembly GCF_026875155.1 of Cherax quadricarinatus. Taxonomy (NCBI): domain Eukaryota; kingdom Metazoa; phylum Arthropoda; class Malacostraca; order Decapoda; family Parastacidae; genus Cherax; species Cherax quadricarinatus. The sequence continues at coordinate 18,912,166 of NC_069495.1, read as the reverse complement.
ACGCAACTGGAAGAGTGCAGTGTGTGGCACAAGTTGATAATTCACTTAAAAATTAGCGTTAAAGATCTTAGGGGAATCAGAAAAGTCATTCACAAATCATCATATTAAAATCAGTATCCAAGTTTCATTATCATGTAACCATCATGGGAGACTTGGAGTTAATCATTTAATGCAGAATTTAATTAGTTCTGATTTCTTCTTGACCCCTTGAGGAAGGTTCGTTGACGTTGGTGAGGGGCTCTTGATCTAAGGAATTGGATCTGTGCTCCAGTTCCCTGAATTAAGCCTGAATACCTTCACATTCCCCCACACACGTTGCATAATCCTGTTGGTTTAGCGCTCCCCCTTCGTAATAATAATCTATTTTCTTCAAAAAAAAAAAGGGGGGGGGGGGGGGGGAATATGATCTACTCAGGCCAAAATAAATAAATAACTTTTCTGTAAGACTGACCAACATATAAGACGTGAGCAAACAAGTTTGTTTTATGTAATTCTTCTTTCTTTCAACACACCGGCCGTATCCCACCGAGGCGGGGTGGCCCAAAAGGAAAACTAAAGTTTCTCATTGTACATTTAGTAATATATACAGGAGAAGGGGTTACTAGCCCCATACTCCTGGCATTTTTAGTCGCCTCTTACAAACACGCATGGCTTACGGAGGAAGAATTCTGTTCCACTTTCCCATGGAGATAACAGGAAATAAACAAGAACAAGAACTAGAAAGAAAATGCCAGAAAACCCAGAGGGGTGTGTATATATATGCTTGTACATGTATGTGTAGTGTGACCTAAGTGTAAGTAGAAGTAGCAAGACGTACCTGTAATCTTGCATATTTATGAGACAGACAAAAGACACCAGCAATCCTACCATCATGTAAAACAATTACAGGCTTTCGTTTTAACATCACTTGGCTAGGACGGTAGTACCTCCTGGGTGGTTGCTGTCTACCAACCTACTACCACAGGACGGTAGTACCTCCCTGGGTGGTTGCTGTCTACCAACCTACTACCACAGGACGGTAGTACCTCCCTGGGTGGTTGTCTACCAACCTACTACCACAGGACGGTAGTACCTCCCTGGGTGGTTGCTGTCTACCAACCTACTACCACAGGACGGTAGTACCTCCCTGGGTGGTTGCTGTCTACCAACCTACTACCACAGGACGGTAGTACCTCCCTGGGTGGTTGCTGTCTACCAACCTACTACCACAGGACGGTAGTACCTCCCTGGGTGGTTGCTGTCTACCAACCTACTACCACAGGACGGTAGTACCTCCCTGGGTGGTTGCTGTCTACCAACCTACTACCTTATTAATGTAATTCTTATGTACATAATTTATAAATGTTAAACTATGGTGTTGAGGTCACATAAATGTTAAGGGAACATAAAGTATATTATACTGATTAAACCTACATAACTAAATAGTCAAACATTATTACTTATTTCTGACCAGAAAAAATATTCTCAAATTATTTCACAGAAACTAGTTTGATTAATAAAAGTAACAACTTATAACTAACAGAACAACACTAGTTATTAACACAGAACAGAAGATTAATTTTCCAGTTATTTCACAAAATCCAACAAAATTTGTGCCTACACAGCCTTAGGCCGTGAAACGTAACGTCCAGTTTATAAGATACATCAACCAGTGAAGAAAGCTCAATACCTGAAGGGGTTATATAGCACCTATAAAATGGAACATATTCAGGGAAAGGAAGATAAGTCCATTGTCTTGGATCAAGAGCCCCTCACCAACATCAATGCAAAATAATAATGGGATAATGTAAAATAATGCTTTACCATTTCGAGATTAACAGTAACAAAATGACATCCACATACTCTCTTAAATATATCATCCTTCTAAGTACCATAAAGGAGTCCGCAAAATTTGAAGCCGATCAGAGGAGCCTTTCTCAGCCCCCATATATGCAAACAGTCACACGTATCTTGCCCAAGATACATTACACCAATGTTCAAATATGAAGCCAATCAAATAAGGCATTTTCTAGTAATGAACTGAAATTTGTGAGAAATTAAAAAAAAATGTTGCTAAGAATCCTCCAAAAAATTGGAGTCTTTCCTAGCTGAACTTGCATGTAGTACATTATATACATTTTTTTAAAATATTGTAAGAAAGAAAATGCTTAATTTCGATTCCTCTTTAATGGGGGCTCCTCCTTGTGGTATAGAGGCTTTCGGTCTGAGGAATTGGATCTTTCGGTCTTCTTCCTTCGACCAAATCTAATTAGACCCCTTCCCCCCAGTCTTCCCCTTCCTGCTTTTGGCCTTTGTGATCCTCCCCTCAGGTATTCTAACTCCTAAGTTTGGGAAAGGGTATCGATGTCCATCCCATTCTGTTGAGGTCCTGGTGATGGTGTAGTTTGCCGTGAAAATCTGGATCGTCTGGGGATGCCTCAATCCCTCTCCGGTATCCCAAGAGTCGGGTTATGTCTTTCGGGTGACGGGAGGTGGTGGCAGAAGGTGGTATGCCTTGTGGCGAGTTTCTAACAGCCCTTTCTTTTGTCCATCGAGGTGCCTTTGTGGATATGAGGTTGCTATCCTGGATTGCCGGTTAACTGGCATGATAGGTAGGCTATGGTACAGGTTCCATGCTGCATGAAAGGTACGATATGGCACATATGAGGGGAACATATGACCCTTCCACGCCCCCCCCCCGTTTTTTTTCTTTTTGGTCCTTTTCTGTATCACTCTTTAGAGACCCTGGCACGCCTTCGGACCTCTTTTCCAACCCGGTAGCTTGCTTCGGGTAGCCTTCCATTACCCACCTCTGGTACCGCGGTTTCTACCGACCCTCTGGACACCTCTGACCTTCGTGCACCCCACATACACTGCGTATATTTTTGAATTGCACACATTACTCAGGACGGCCAGCCTCTAACCTTTTATCTATACGACCTCGAGCTGTCACCGATTACCATACTTCAGCTCCGTTTCATGCTTAAAAAAAAAAAAAAAAAAAAAAAAAAAAAAAAGTCTGAATAATTCCTTCCCTTATACTCTGTTTCAAAGTCCTTGGACGAAATTCTTTACGTTTCAGCCATCTTCTCCTACTAACTATCATTCTGACCAAGAGCATCAGTAAGGTTCTCCTTCACCATGTTGGGAAGAACATTTCCTAACATGTTCTTAAGAGTGGCACACGTATTGTAACAGATAAAACTGCAGATCAAGCCCATAATCTTTCAGTTCTTGATGGTGACAACACGCCAGTAATAATTCGCAAACATATCTTCCTTAATTCTTGCTGTGGATCTTACGTCTTTCCACATACGATTGCACAACGCGTTTTTTTCGCGTGTAATGATGACATTCTAGAGCAAACTCGAACTCCAGAATCTCCCGATCATTAAAATTGACTCATACTCCGTCCGTGGGCAGAGGCGCTATCCATGCAATATAGTGAGACTAACTTTTGACAGTCTTGAACTGCCACCATTTGTATACATAACGGGACAATACCTACAAGTGCCGGAGGTGATCCTTACCAAGCAATAATCTAGAAATTTGGGCGGGCACTTCGCCACCCAGCAAAATTTGCAAGTCAGTGCAAATTCCGGTCTTGGGCACTGCCCAAACCCAAATCCCTCTTGCAGCCCCCTTCCCCCTTTTGCTTTAACTCCCAAAAAAAGGCCCCTTGTCAATTCTCGACAATACCCGTTTTTTTCTGGGGAAAAAAGGAGTCCGTTTCTTAAAAGAAAAAGAGGGTTCTCTGATACCATGGGAGTCTCTCATCTCGGGCCTCCATGGAACTCCCACAGCCATATTCTGGGTCGCTAGAGACCCAAGACCTCGTTCCTGCTGCACAATTACTTCTGGTCCCTTTCCCCGTCACCTCTGTATCCAACCCCTTTACTTCCTGGCCCCTGAGGTTCTAACCTAAACTCTTCTGTCTCTATCTTTTACCTTCCCCGTCACATGTTTGAACCTTACACGCTCCTGCCCGTCTAAATCGATTCCCTAAAACATTCCCCTCTATGGTCTTTCCTCATTTTAGTCCAAAAAAACCCTCCCCCCAAACCCCATGACTCCCCCAAAAGTTTTTCACCCCTATCAAGTCTCGACCTTTTCCTTGGGATCTCAATAGTTTTGGAAGTTTTTCCCCCTCACCGTCTTCCGAGTTTGTTCTTGTCAAAGGGACCCTTTCCCCTTTTTTGGTTCTTCTATTCTCTCCCTTTTTACCCAAATACTCTCCCTCGCTGCCAAACTCTTGTTCTCTCTCGTCAAAAACTATTGAGACCATCTCGGTTTTTCGAGAAAAACCTTTTATGAACCTATCATCCCCCCCCCCCCGGGACTTAAATTCTCGTCCTTCCCCCGCCCCTTTTTCACACTTTTTCCTTCCACATTGCAATACTTCACCCTTTTATTTTTTCAATAACCTATGCATTCGACTTGATGCCTAACACTTTTTTACAATGGATATTCGACGCCCCTGATAATCGGGGAAGGGGGGGAGCTTCAGATTTTGCTCTCCCCGTTTTTCCCTGTTTTTCTTGACCGTTTTTTTCGCCCCATCTGGCTATATTTATATTCATTGGTCCTTTCCCCAAAAAGGACTTTTAATGAAGTGCCTTCTCGTATGCCACGGTATTCACATTCTTAGGTCCCCTTTTTCCCCTTTTAAAGGGGGGGTTCATTTTTGTGGTAAAGAGGGTTTTTTGGCTGTGGGAATTTGGGCCTTTGGTCTTCCACTCCGCCCGAACCTAATTACCCATCAATCCTCCCCCCTTCCTAGTCCCATCCTCCCCATCCCTCATTTCCCATTCCTCCTCTTTTGCCCAACCCTCCCCAATCCCTTTCCTGCTTTCAGCCATTGAGGTCCTCCCCTCAGGAATTCTAGTTCCCAGGTTGGGGAAAGGGTATCGCTGTCCATCCCGTTCTGTTGAGGTCCTTGGTGGTGGTGTAGTTTGCCTTGGAATCTGGATCATCTGGGGATGTTCTGATTTTTCTCTGGTCTCCGGGGGAGGCTTATAAGTCTTCCGGGTGATGGGTGTATTTCCGAAAGCTGCCTGTCTGATTCCGGGAGGTGGCCGAACGAGGTATGCCTTGTGGTGAATATCTAACTGCCCTCTCTTTTGTCCACCAAGGTGGCTTGGTTGATGCGAGGTTGCTATCCGGGATTGCGGTTTACTGGCATGAGTTCCATGCCGCATCTGCACTACTGGCTGCACCGAGATCATCCTGGGCAGAGAGGGATTTACGGACCTTTCTTTCCTCCTAGGAGCTACCCCTCAACGTCCCCCTCCCTCTGTTTTTTCTTTCCCCTTTTTTATTTCTTTTTTATTTTTGCGGAAAAACAAGAAAAGAATGACCTAACCTGAAGGCCTTGATCCATGAAACCCCTTTCGCTGCAGGGCTCTCTTACTATCCTACCTCTTTATCAGACCATTGTTGGACTTTTCTAATGCTCTTGTACCTTCTGGGGTAACATTTCATTGCCCCTCCTGGTACTGAGGTTCTTCCTGATTCCGTTGATACATCTGACCTCCACACGCTTTTGACCATATTTCCGGCTACCCCATATGGTGCTTACGATTTTCAAATCATCCTTCCTCTCAGGAGGACCACCTCCAGTCCCACACCAAAACGACCACGACAATTAACTAATCACACTGCTTCAATTACTCCTCACTTTTCCAGAAAAGGCCAGCAACATGTTTAATTTCATTATCCAAAATTTGGGTGCACACATCGTCACTGTACGAAATGCTGGCTAGGCATGCAATCTTTCCCTTCTTATTTTCCATAGACTATATTCCTGTCACTATTCCGAAAACACGTTTCTCCCAATTCTTGTGCTGTATAGCCCTTGTGGCTTAGCGCTTCTTTTTGATTATAATAATAATAATCCCAATTCTTGCAGTGGTACCGTAGTTCTGTCTCATACTACTGTTCAATGTGATTTCCGGTCATGTGATGCCGACGCACTGAAGGAACTTGAAGATCTCCCAGTTCTCAAAGTGAACACTTGTGTACTACCTGCCCACGGGAGGAGATGCTTTCCCTGCAATGTAGCTCGCTTAACTTTTAACTGCCGTGAATTTCCGTCCTCAGTTTATATTGCGGGACACCAGAGAGTCGATACCTACATCACAACAGCGTAGAAATTGCTGGGGTTTCGGCCACACAGCGAAATATTGCAAGTTCATGGCAGAATGCCCAGTCTGTGGTGCTGCCAATCATACCAATACATCCTGCAGCCTACCTCCCTCTTGCCTTAATTATAATGAGGCTCACCCAGCTTATTCTCGTCATTGCCCTTTCCTCTTTCCTTTTTCTCCTCTGGGTTGTCTTTCTTCTGTCTCGTGTTTCTGTTCCTTTATTCCTCTTCAAGGGGGGCTCCTTGGCGTGGTGAAGAGGCTCTTGGTCTGAGGAATTAGCCCTGTCGGTCTTCTTCCTCAGACCAAACCTAATTACCCCCCATTCTCCCCTCCCCTATCCCATCCTCCCCATCCTCCCCTTTTTCCATTCCTCCTCCTCCTCCTCACCCCTCCCTTTTGCCCTTCCTCTTTTTGGCCTTCGTGATTTCTCCCACAGGCACGCTAGTTCCTAGGTAGGGGAAAGGACACCGGGGTCCATCCCATTCCATTGAGGTTCTTGGCGGTGGCGTATTTTTGCCGTGGAATCTGGATTGCCTGGGATGTCCCGATCCCTCTCCGGTATCCCGGAGTAGCTTTGGGTGCCCTTTTGGGCGACGGGTGAAATCTCTGGAAGCCACCTTTGGATTCCGGGGGTGGGGCTGAAGGCGGTATGCTTTGGGGCGGATATCCGGCCGCCCTCTCTTTTGTCCACCGAGGTAGCTGGGCAGATGTGAGGTTGCTATCCCGGATTGCTGGTTTACTGGCATGAAGGGTAGGGTATGGCATGGGTTCCATGCTGCATCTGCGCTACTAGCGGTGTTGAGCTCCTCTTGGGCGCGGAGGGAGATTTCCGGCCCTTTCATTCCTCCTGGGAACTATTCCTCCCCGCTCCCCCCTTTTTTATTCTTTTTTTTCTTTTTATTTTCTTTTTTTCTTTCTTTTTTTTTTAAAAAAACAAAAAGAAAAGGAGTAACCTAACCATGGCAGCCCTAGTCCATGAAACCACTACCCCCGGGCCCCTTCTTGATACCGCACCCCATTCTAGACCACTCTTCGGACACTCCTGATGCCCCTGTACCTCTTGCTGGTGCTGTTTCCTCACCTGCTTCAGGTACCGGGGCTTCGACTGACTCCTTCGATTTGTCCTGAACTCCGCTCTCCTTTGACTATGCTTCCGGCTTCTCCCTCTACGGTACGGCAATTTTCGAATCGCCCGCCCATTTCATGCCGGACCAACTCCGGTCCTACTCCTAAACGCCAACGTCAATCTCCTGATGATGCTCCTTCGTTACCTTCCCATTCTACTCGGAAAAAACCGACACGTCAAGCACTCCCTCTCCACGCTCATTTTTGGGAAACCACACAATGGACTAAATTCTTTACTTTAAGACCAACTTTTTTCTTCTGCCTACCTTTCTGACCATAGTATTGGCAAAAGCGCCCCTGCGTCATGTTGGCAGAGATATTTCATTTCACGCTCTCAAGAGCGGTACGCGCATCGTCACTGTCCAGAATGCTACCCCAAGCTCATGATCTTTCTCTCCTTTCGAATATCGATTACTACTACTATCACTTTTGAAAAACATCTTTCTCTCAATTCTTGTAGTGGTACTGTCATTCTGCCCCATACCATAGTCCAACAGAATTTCCAGTCATGTGGCAATGACATTTTTGAACAGCTGGAACTCCAGGATCTCCCAATCCTCAAAGTAGACACTTATGTCCTTTCCTGCCCGGGGCGGAGACGTTACCCTTGCAATGGGGGCTCGTTTAATTTTTGGGACAGCCGAGAACTCCCGTCCTCGTATATGTCGCGGGACATCGGTTACAAGTTCGAAAGGTGATACCTACACCGCAACAATGTAGAAATTGCTGGCGTTTTGGTCACCCAGCGAAATATTGCAATCTATGGCCGAATGCCCAGTCTGTGGTGCCGACGCCCATTCTAATACATCTTGCAGTCACTCCATCTTGCCTTAATTGTAATGAAGCTCACCCTTCTTACTCCCGCCGTGCCAGGTCTACTTAAATGAACGTGAAATCCGTTGCCTCAAAAGGCAGAAGGTCTCCCTTATGCTATGGCAGTTACTCATCTCCGCCTCCAAGGGAGACTACCCCGTGTTCTTATTCTCGTGTTTCCAAACATCCCCCCCACTTCTGGGGTCCCATCTTCTGAAAGCCTCCTCTGTTTTTACCCCCCCATAACCCTATGGCATCTAATCCTTTTTGCTGTCCTTGGCTCTGACGTCCCGACTACAACTCAGTCTGTTCTCAATCTTCGCGTCCTTCCTCACAAGCCCCATTTATCGACAAGACCTCGTACGACACCTAATACCAATCGCCCCTCTACTCAGAAGTCCAAAAAATCCACATTGCCCCAAATTTTCTTTGCCCCTTCCTTCCCTTCTTCCACCTCCACACTTTACCTTTCCAGTCTCTGTACCTAGTTCTTCCCCTCTCTCTGGCTCTATTACAAGTGTGGAGATTAAACCTCCTCCTCGTACTATCCCTTCCACCCCCGTACCCTCCCAAGTTTCCCCCTCTTCTGCCACCTCCCAGGTTTCTGTTTTCTTCTGTGTCCCCCCACACTTCATCCTCCAGTCCCTTTACACTTTTTCCCTCCCCTCTACTTGGTACAGTCCATTACTGTCCAAATCTTTACTCACCCTCCTCCTCCTATCTCCAAATGGTCTCCCATACATCTTTGAATTCAGAAACACTTGAACCCATTTCAGAATATATTGCAGAGACTAACCTTCAAGGGACACTGATTCACTTCCTGTTCCTTTCTCTTCCCTCTCCCCCATCTTCACAACCCCTTCTTCGCAACGCTCGTTCCTTCGCTACTTGAACATCCCCAATGCCACCACACGTTGACTTTTCAAACCCCCTCTAGCCGTAGATGCCTTACCTACAGATTCCTGAATTTTCTTCTCGCCAATCATGGCCTATTTACATTGGAATTTTCCGCGGCCTCAGGGGAAAATCGGGGTGAGCTTCAGATGTTGTTTTTCCCAGGTTTTTTCCCCTGTTGGTGCTTGCTTAAAAAACCCAAAATTACACTCGGCTGTTTTCCAACCTATCTCAGGCTATAATTTATTGTATTCTTCGGATCCTTTCTCAGATGGGACCTTTAATGAAAGTGTCCTTCTAAACGCAATGATATTCCATACTGTCAACTATTTTTTCCATACCTCGCTGCATTACACTCCCAGCCCGTATCCACTTGAAAAAGTGGTTTAAAATATGTTCTTTTATCTCTCTCCTTCTCGAGCATTTTCTATCCCAGTCTTTGCCTTTCTTGTTTCATCCTTACCACCACCACTTCTGTTACTTGGTGATTTTAATGCCCCCATTTTTCCCCTGGGGGGGGGTCTCATTGTGACTCACGTGGCATTCAGTTGGAGGCTTTTCTCGCCTCTCAAACCCCCCCATGTTTTAAATACGGGTATTCCCACCCATTTTGATTCTCGTACTCATACTCTCTCTTTGCATCGATCTATCAGTCTGCTCTTCCTCCACTGCCCCTAGACTTCACCTGGTCTGTTCTACCAGACTTACATGACAGCGATCATTTTCCGATCATTCTTACTTCTCCTTCTATTCACCACCTTTCCGTAGCCCTCGCTGGCAAATTTTATCGGGCAAATTTGGGAATCTTTACTCACCCCCTCACTGCTTTAGTGAGGTTCCTTCTTTATCCTCCATTTATAAGCTCCTACACATCTTCTCGACGTCAGTTTAATACGGCAGCTTTTCATTCTAACCCCCAAAACCCCAGGGAGGAAATTTTCAGAAGTGCGTGCCTTGGTGGTCTCCCCCTTGTGCTCGTGCAGTACATTTGAAACGTGCTGCATGGGCAAGGTACCGGTACAATAGAACCGCTGAGAGACTTCTTGATTTTAAGCAGAAGCGTGCGATCACTCGCCGTGTCATCCGTGAAGCTAAACGCACTGTTGGCGAGACTAGTTTTTCCACCATCACCTCTGCTTCTTCTATGAGTGCAGTCTGGAAAAAAGTGAGGAAATTGAGTGGTAAATACTCTCCCGACCCAGCTCCTGTTTCTACGGGTCGGTGTTGAGTAGCAAACCCTCTCGACGTTGCCATTGAACTTGGCACACATCTGGTCCGTATTTCCCGAGGGCTCATCTATGCCCCTCGTTTCTTTCCTCAAAGTCTGCCAGAGAGTTAGTGCCCTTGGACTTTTCTTCTCTCAGAGAAGAACAGTATAATGTGCCTTTTACACTTCAAAAAACTGGAGGGAACGCTCTCAGCTTGCCCATCAAACGGCAGCTGGGTCTGACGACATTCATATTCGTATGTTACAAAAATTTACATCGGTCAGCCCTTGTAGTCCTCTTACACCTCTTCAATCTTATTTGGGCACAAGGAGTTCCCTTTCCCCCGCTGTGGAAATCTGCCATTGTCTCCCTTTCCGCAAAACCGGGTTTCTACAGGACATGATGCCTCGCACTATCGCCCCATCGTCTTACTAGTGCAGTTTGCAAAGTGATGGAACGTGTCGTAAATCGACGTTTAATGTGGTATTTAGAGACACACAACAGTCTCTCCGCTAGTCAATATGGCTTTTGTAAGGGTCGTTCTACCATAGACCCCTTACTATGCTTGGATACGTATGTTCGTAATGCCTTTGCGAATAATCACTCCGTTATTGCCATATTTTTTGACCTTGAGAAGGCATTTGACACACCTTGGAGGTATAATATTTTGGCCCCGGCCCATTCCTTTGGCCTCCGAGGCAATCTACCATCCTTCCTTAAGAACTTTTTAATGACAGACATTTCCGTGTTCGAGTCAATAATGTTCTTTCCCCGGACTTTGTCCCAAACTGAAGGTGTCCCCCAGGGATGTGTTCTGAGCACAACACTTTTTTTTCCTTGCTATAAAAAGATTTGGCCTCTGTTCTTCCACCCAATATTTGGTCATCACTCTATGTTGATGACTTCGCTATTGCTTGTGCAGGCGTGACTGTCATCTTATTGCAGTTTCTCTTTAGCGTGCGGTCGACCGGTTTTCCACTTGGGCCACCACGCATGGGTTTTAAATTTTCAAGTACCAAAAAATCACCAAATTACTTTCACTAGACGCTCTGTTATCTCCGATCATCCTTTGTACTCTAGGCTCCCCGTATCCCGAACGTGATACAGTCAGGTTTCTAGGCCCCTTTTCTTTGACCGTCGGTTATCCTGGAAACCTCACATAACCCTCTCTGAAGGCAACTTGTCACAGCCGGCTAAACCTTCTTAAAACCCTTGCTCATCTTTCCTGGGGAGCTGATCGTCGAACTCGCTTCGCCTACATTCAGCCTCGTTTTATCGAAACTCGATTATGGTGACCAGATTTATTCCGTTTGGCCTCTCCTGCTACTCTCTCTAGCCTTAACTCTATCCATCACCAAGGATTACGTTTGTGCCTTGGTGTTTTCGCTCTTCCCCCGTTGAGAGCCTCTATGCAGAAGCGAATGTTCCATCCTTGTCTGATCGCCGTGATGCCCATTGCCTTCACTACTATGTACGCTCTCACGATTTACAAAAATCCTTCCATTTATAGAATGGCACCGATATTAGTAGACATTTCTTTATTCATTCGCCGCCCCTGTTTGCTCCGTCCCTTTTTCCCCTTCGCCCACATTCACTCTTGTCTTCCCTTCAGTTACCACCTTTATATGTTCATGTAGCATACCCCTTTTCCCTACCCCCTGGGAAGTTCCAGCTGTTCGGGTCTGTTCTTTTTCACTCCCTTGCTCGAAAGCTCAACTGCCTACGGTGATTCCCGCTCTCTTTTCTTGATCACTTTCACTCCCATTCTCATGCCCCACTGTGTACACAGATGGCTCTAAATCTTCAGACGGCGTCGGATTCCAGCAGTGTTTCCGGACAGCGTCGTGTGGGGACATTTACTATCTTCGCTAGCATTTTTACTGCTGAACTGTATGCCATTCTTGCAGCACTTATTTGTATCGCATCTATGCCTGTGTATCATTTGTAGTAGTCTCAGACTCCCCTTTGTGCTCTACAGGCTATACGAAAACTTGATACATCTCATCCCCCAGTTCTCCGTAAACCAACTTTGGCTACGCCGTATCTTACCAAACATAAAGATATTGTTTTTGTTGGGTCCCTGGTCATGTCGACGTACAGGGCAATGAACAGGCAGACACTGCTGCGCGGTTTAGCAGTACATGCCCTACCATTTCCCATCGAGGTGTTTTCCCTTTCTGGACTATTTTGCTGCAATAACTACCCACCTTCACACCCGTTGGCAACAACGTTGGTCAACTCTGCTCGGTAACAAACTTCATTCTATTAAACCGAGCATAGGTACTGGCCGTCTTCTTGTCATCAGGCCGAGGTTGGGGAAAACCACTCTCTCCCCCCTTCGCATTGGTCACACTCGCTTTCTCATGGGTATCTCATGGAGAGGCACCCTGTTTTCCCCTCTGTGAGCAGTGTCAAGTTCCAGTATCGATTAGCCACATTCTGTTAGACTGCCCTCTCTATCAACGAGCACGCAGAATTTACCTCCAACGTCGTCTTCATTCTACTACTCTCTCTTTACCTTCCCTTCTTGCTGATGGACCCTCCTTTAATCCTGACTCTCTCATTGACTTCTTGACAACGACTGATTTACTCCACAAACTCTGATGATACTTTTCGCACTCCCCTCAGCCCTTTCTAGTTCAGTCTCTTGCTGCCCTTTACCCTTTCACCATCCACTGCCCCGCTGTTATCCGTAACCTATTACTCATCCATCTCCCTTTTGCCACCTGATGCCCTCGCTTCCTTCCTGCCCTGCAGCGCTGTATAGTCCTTGTGGCTTAGCGCTTCTTTTAGATTATAATAATAATAATAATGTTCCTTTATTTATTTCACCACTTCCCCTTTCACGCACCTCTGTACACTTGCTCTCCCTCTGCGGGCACCTAGCTCCCTGGCAGTGCTCCCCTTCCTTTGCATTTGACTGGCTCGTCCTCCTTATTTACTACTACTACTACTACTACTACTACTACTACTGATGAAATTAAGACACATGTGCGGCGTCTGGGTGTCTTTGTTGTGGACGATTCGCCATCCAGTGGCTGGCTGGATGGCGAAACGTCTACGATAGAGATGCCCGGGTGTTGCGCATGTGTCTTAATTTCATCTTGTCGGTATTATATACCATTCTTGTACTACTACTACTACTACCACCACCACCTCTTCCTGCCTATATATAGCCGTCCTGCTCCACTTCTGGTTAGTGTGACTTTGTAAATGGTCCAAGTCGTACCGAAACGTCGTGCGGGTAATTTGTGTATAGCTGTTACATTTATTTTCTACCTCAGTTTTAACCGCGGCTTCACATTTTATTCCTCAAACCTCGAGCAAGCACTCTGAGATGCGTGCCTTGGTGGTCTCCTGCCTGTGCTCATGCGGTACGTTTGAAACATGCTGCATGGGGCCGATATCGTTACAATAAGACCACAGAGCCACTCTGGCTTTAAGTGGGAATGAGTGGTTGTCGGTCGTGTCTTCCGTGAAGCTAAACGCACTTGGTAGTATGATTGTTTCTACCGTCACTTCGGCTCCTCTGAGTGTAGTTTGGTAAAAAGTACGGAAACTGAATGGCATATATGGCATGTACTCTACAGACCTTGCTCCAGTTCTATCAGTTGCCAGTATCAGTGTTGCAAACCCTTTTGAAATTTCCACATTAACTGGAAATCATCTTGTCCCTACCTCTAAAGGGCTCCATCTTTGACCCTCGTTTCCCTTCCCCAAGCCTGCCAGAGAGTTACTGCCAGTAGACTTTCCTTCAAACAGAAGAGCCTTATAATGTGCCTTTTACACTTTTACACTAGTCACAACTTTCCGCTTGCCTATCATCAGCATCTGGGCCTGATGACATTTATACTCGTATGCTTCAGCATTTGCATACGTCAGCCCTTGCAGTCCACTTACGTCTTTTCAATTTTATTTGGTCGCAAGGAGTTCTTCCCCAGCTTTGAAAAACTGCCGTTGTTCTCCCTTTTCGTAAACCAGGTGCTTCGGGAGATAACTCACACTATCGTCCCATTGCTCTAACCATTGCAGTATGCTAGGTGATGGAACCTCTAGTAATTAGACGTTTGATGTATTTAGAGACACAGGTTAGTCTCTCCCCAAATCAATATGGCTTTCGTAAGGGCCGCTCTACTATTGACCCCTTACTTCGCTTAGATACACATGTTCATAATGCCTTTGCTAGTAACCACTCTGTCATAGCAGTCTCTTTTGATCTTGAAAAGCATATAAGGCATATGACACTACTTGGAGGTATATCATCTTGGCCCAAGCCCACTCCTTAGGCCTCCAAGGCAGGTTGCCATTTTTCCTTACAAACTTCTTATCTGAGAGATTTCCGTGTTCTGGTTAATGATATGCTTTCCCTGACTTTGTCCAAGCTGAAGGTGTCCCTCAGGGATGTACCACTCTTTTTCTCCTTGCTGTAAATGACCTGGCATCTGTTCTCCCATCCAGTATTTGGACATAACTCTGTTGATGACCTCGCTATAGCATGTGCAGGCGCCTACTGTCACCTAGTAGAAGCCTCTCTCCGGAAGGCTGTCAACTGTTTCCCAATGGGCCACTACTCGTGGATTTAATTTATCTAGTCCAATGATTCCAGGTTTTTCTTATTATTTTACTGCCACAAATTTGCCTACACACAAAACTCAATAGGCACTATCCCGAACCTTAGATAAATCAGCCATTAAATGTTGCAGTTGCTCTGGAAAGGTAAGCCGAATTTTTTTTAACGTGATTTAACGTGATTCTGTTCTTGACTCTCGCCTCGGCAGGTCATAGCAGCTTTCCTTACTTACTCAGTCCCCCTACGATCCCCGTTGGGGAGGGGAACCTTTACTTGCACGATGAGCTACGCAAATCGTGTAAAGATCAAGCCAAACAGTGGTACCGTTGATGATTCAACGAAGCTTGCTCTTACAACTGTTGTGCAGGGAG
>NC_069495.1:18878561-18896560 GCF_026875155.1 Cherax quadricarinatus | reverse complement strand
GCCTGGGCGTTGCCCCCCCCAGTGCCAGGAAAAACCCGACCTGTTTCTGTTTTCAAGTAAAAAAAATTTTGAGGGTAAATTTAAGCTGTTAAATATCTTATTAACTACAGAGGCCCTTTTAATTTTAAATATTTTTTTTATTATTAAATTAAGCAAAGAACGAAAGAGTTATATGAAACAACTCTAATTAAAATTTTCCCCTTTAGAAGGGTCTCACCCCGACCTCTTGTGTACCAAAATTGTCTTAAGGGTGAGAAAACGGGTTACCCCTCTCTTCGTTAGAGAAAAACCCTGTCCCCACCTATTAGGGGAAGCCCCCCCCCCTCACAAACCCCAACCCCTGACAGTCACCCCTTTCCCCACCCTTGCAAGGAGAAAAATTTTCACAGGGGTGAGGTGAGAGTGGGTCGTGGGTGTGAGGGGTAACATGCGGGGTACCCATGGACACTACCAGAACCGCACAGTTCCAAAATTTATATAAATGTTACCCAGAGGAATCAAGACGGGGGGTATCTGCGTACAGATATAAGCTAGTAAGCAAAAATTTTTGTGTAGCAAAATTTCGCCAAATATTCAAAACCTCGCGAAAAAAAATTTCACTTTTTTTGTTTAGTATTAATTTTATTGTAAACAAATCTAAATATATTTATTTGGGTTGGGCAAAAAAAAATTTGTTTTCTTATAAAAAGGTTGGGTAATTTTTCTAAGTTTCTTTGGAGCAAAATTAAAAAAAAATTACTTAACATTAATGAAAAAAAAATATCTTTAAACTGTAAGAAAAAATTTTTAGAAAGGACTTAATTTTAAATGAGTTTTTGCTTTGACCAGTTTTAAAATTTTGGGCACGACATACATTATATTAAAATATAATTGAAAATCGGTCAAGGGAAGGATGGTCGGGGGGAAACTTTTATGATGTGTGTAGTACCGCACGTATCCTCATCTCGTAAAACTTTGTCAGAAGATTAAAAGGTTCTGGGGGTTGGTGAAGATTTATCACCCTGTAAAAACTTCACACAGTATTACCAAGGCTGGCTCCTCCTCGGGAAAATTTAATAAATAGAAAAAAAAATAATAATTCACAAAGAAAAACACTATTATTTTTTAAATGCAAAGATAAAACATTGAAATTGAAGTTTATCCTACTTGAAAGAAAAATAAATGGAAAAAATACTTTTAAATTCAACGCTATATTACATATACGGGGTGTCTGTGGGGGTTGACACCGTTTTTTTAGAAAATTGTAGCCGTTGCTGATAGGGGGGGGGGGGGGGGGGGTCACAGTGTTGGTGACAACCCAACGACTAGTTCTTCACAGAGTCTATAGTCTTGAAGTCATCCAGATGAAGGAACGCGGGTTCTTTACCACACAAAAGATGAGGGTAGTTCCGTGCTAAAACACAATTAATCAGGTAGGTAGATCAAACAAAGACGTTCATGGGCTGTTTCAGCCTCTCCTTCTTTTTGTTGGTTGGCAGGTGCCCCGAGCTGTCTTTCCAAAGCGGGAAAAGAGCGGGTTACCCCTGCTTAAGAAATCACTCTCCATATAAATGTAAGAATTTAAAAAAGGTGGTGATTACTAAAAGTCCATTGGAGCTTAAAATTTAAAGGACTAATTTTATTTATTGGCCAAAAAGCGAAGCTTTAAACCAATATCACTAGAATAGGACAGAGATTTTACTTACGTTGGCTGGGAGCTGTGATCGATAATTATGTTTGGGGGAGCCCCACACGTTCCCTTTGGGAGTGGGGAAAAAGGGGGGGAACGGGAGCTAGACTGACCTCCTTAAACAACACCCCGGCAATCAAACTATTTTACCATTACTCGCTTGTACTCCATCTTTGAACTTTTCCTCAAGTTGCAAGCAAGGCGGGCCCCCAAAATTGTGGAATGCATTTCGTGAAGAGTGCGAAAAATTTAAATTTAAACGGGGGAACAGTCTCGACGTGTGAATACTCACGGAACGGACAGTGTTTTAGGAACTTACTCACTCCAAGAATATCAACAGCCTCCCACCGGGCATAATGGAAATTCCCAATGCCCCCGGCTCCCTTTTGAGAGGGAGGGACAGATATCAAAAGTCAGTACCCCCCCAAACCGGGGTGGTCGCACGTTGAGTTTCATATAACCAAAAGTAACGTTGGTTTTCAACCCTGATCCACCCGGAGGCCTGGCAAGGATAAGCCGCGGGGGCGTTGACCCGGGAAAACCCTCCGGGAAGTAGAAAAAATTTCAATACACACAACCACCACAACACACACCCCACACACACAACCACACACGGGGCCCGGGTTTCCCCTTTCTTGTGAGGCAGGAACGAGGTCCTTAAGCCAGTCTTCCCTGGTTTTTATTTTTTATATAACAGCCAGCATGTGGGGTGTGTCAGCTGTACTCACCCTGTTGTTTTTTGCGGGGTCGACACCAGCTCCCGGCCGCCTCCCCTTTCTCTTCGGGGCCCCACTAAATTTTTTTGGTTTTTTGGGGTTATTAACTACACTTGAAGCTGTTATTGAATTTTTTCTTCACCACTGCCCCATCCAAATTTTTCCCTTGCAAACCCTTGAGGGAAAGAAAACACTTCCTTTCAGCCATGTGGGTCATTTTATTTTAAAGCTTCCCCTTTGCCCCCTTAATCCTGGGCCTTTATTCAAGTTTTCTCGTCACCCTTTTATTCCCTTTGGATGTTATAGTTGTAATCACGGTCTCTTTTTCATTCTCTCCACAAGGTCACAGTCTCTCCTTATAATACTCTTTTTAGGGCCTGTACTAGTTGGATGCAAATTTTTGAATTTTTTTCCCTTTCTTTTGCGCTTGAGTGGTTGGCTCCATGCTGGGGCTAGTATTCAAAGATTGGCTTTAAATATGTCGTGATAAGGGGCTGAAGGGTTCTTTATTCAAGTTCTGGGTTTATTCTGGGGGTTTTTTAATCTGTATATGCATGACATTATACGGTTTATGGTCTATGTGATTTCCGGCTTATTGGAGTTTTTATGACTACCCAAAAGCTGCCCAAAACAGGCCATCCACCGGGGGGTCTGGCTGGGATTGAGCTGCAGGACGTCCCCCCTCAAAACACCTCAGGGAGCCTTTCACTATTTATTGAGCTTCTTTTTGTCTCTGTACTCCCCTGCCATCTGCCCCCTGATGTTACATAGCTTTGCTTTTTTAATTTAACCTGAGGGTACTCGTTTGGGCTGTATCTGTATCTGTAGAGCTCTTAAGTTTATATTTCCCTTTTCCCTTTATTAGTCACATTTGTTTTAAATCATCCACAAAAAAGAAAGAACACGGAAACCCAGGGAAAGGCATTCGTATAAATAGAACATTACCCACTAGTGTCCCCCCCCCATTCTGAAATCTCATCTCATTCATCGCGCTTTATATAAAATATAAATATATTAAAAATATATATATTATATATATAATTATTATAAATATATAATATATATATATATATTACAAAATGCGATATCTATAAATATAAATCTCTACAGAATACTAGAAGACCAACTTTTTGATCCCCCTCAGCATCTAGCCTGTTTCTGGTTTGTAACGTTTTTCAGAAAGATCTAGTCCAGTTTTCCTTTAAAATTATGGGGAAATTTTAATAGGCTTTTGGATTTCAACTGACAAGGGTAAAATTAAAGAAATGGAAAATGATATGTTTATTAAGAAAGTTGTCTGGTGGGGCAAAAATCAAGTGTCGATATAATTCGGGATATAAAACTCCACACATCCTTGTATGCAGAGTTAAATTGTATATACAGTGTATAGTGCCAAAAACACAGATTTGATCAGATGATCTTTAAATGCCCTCTGGGACGTTACAAGTTAAAAAAACTAAATTCGTGTGTGTGAAAGTGTGATGTGCTCAAAGTTTTCGTTTTGTCTCAAAAAAGACTAACTCGCTTAGACTTTAAAAAGTGACGACTAAACGCTCAAAAAAATGTATCCTCTTGACCAACAAGACAAAAAAACAGCTTTCTTGAACAATTTTACGGACCATTTGCCAAAGAACAATAATGTAACAAACAGCAGCATGGGTCAGGGAAAAAGGAGAGAAAAAACGACCCCGATGGGGACCTCATAGATCCTCCATGAAAAACATAAAATTTTCCCCTTTAATACGAATCAAATTTGCATAACCAAACCCCGACTACGGCGTGAGTAAATCCAACAAAATAGGTCAAAGCTTTTCCTTGGACCCCGGGTTGACTTGATGTTTGGGACAACACACAACCCGAAAACGTCAAAAACTAAAAACTCAGCATGGAACTCATTTTTCCAAAAATTTCAAGATGTATGTTTCGACCACCAAAGAAATCTACTTTTCCGCAATAGATCTAAATAACAACAAACAAAAAGAGCGGAGGATGCTTCCACCACTAAGCGGAGAGAGCGGTGCTTGTCGAACAATGACCAGCTATGGAGAGAGATTTCTCGATTCCAGGCCTCACATTAGGTGATATTATGTGACTTTTCCATTGTACTGCCAAGATGCCACAGGTAAACAAGCGAGCTGATAGTTAGCTAAGCAGTTTACCAATGCGGACAGCCAACCACAACTCTCGAACAGTGACCACAGTGAAATAAGAACATGACGTGGTGACGTGTACTTAGCTCTGTGAAGACCTGTTTGTGTGCTCTTGAGTGGTGACCGTACTTTGAGTGCTGACCTGTACTTAACTCTGTGAAGAAGTGTCTTGTTTGCTCCTGTGGACTGAACCAAGATGCCCTCCATCGAGCAACTTTACCAGCAACTTAAGTAAGAATTGAGGGCAGCGAAGATGGAGATACGGCGATTGACCGAGGAAAACAAGAGGATTCGTAGTAGTCCTCCTGTTTCGAGTCCTCAGGTCAAGAAGGGATCGTGGTCAGTGGCTGGACAGCAGGGGACGACGAAGTTGACGATCAAGAAGACGAATGGAAAGCCAGAAACGATAAAGAAGAAAGAGACTGCTGTGGAAACTCCTGTGGAAACCTCCAACGCATTCTCGGTGCTACCCGACGAATGTGAGTCGACTACTGGGATCGTCACGACGAACGACAACAAGGAAGGTAAGAATATTGTTGTTGTTGGGGATAGCCAGGTTAGATACATGGATAGGGCATTCTGCTTGAAGGACAGGAGTAGGCTGGGATGGAGGACATTGTTAGCCGGCTTGACAACATCATGAACGGTAATGGGATCAATCCTATTATTTGCCTCAGTGCTGGAGGCAATGATGTAGGCAAGCGTAGAAGTGAGGATTTAGTTAGAAAGTTCAGGACAGCTATAGACATAATTAGGAAGAAGGGGGGGCGCCCTGTTATATGTGGCATTTTGCCAAGAAGAGGTGTTGGTAATGAATGGTTGTCCAGAGCAATTGGTATTAATTGTTGGCTGGATAAACACTGTAAGGATAATGCAGTACCATTCATTGACAACTGGGACAACTTCTATGGCCGAAATGACATGTATGCCAGGGATGGGGTTCACTTATCCAGGGCAGGTGTGGGTTTTCTTGCTAACTCAGTTGGGGGGGTTTTGTTAGGACTTTAAACTAGGATTAGTTAGAGGTATGGGTTTAGAAATGATTAATAATGAGTATGGATATATTGACTTATGCTCTGATATTAAGAATCTTAATAGTAACTGTCATCGAGTAACTCTGGGTAATGATAATTTCAGAAATTGTGTAAAAACAAAGATGAATAGGAAAAATGTGCAGAAGAAAAAACATATGATGATATTTTATGCTAACAGTCGAAGTGCAAGAAATAAAATTAATGAACTCGTTTGGTAGCATGTGCTGGGAACTTTGATATCATTGCATTAACTGAAACGTGGTATGATTTAAAGAGTCGGGATATGACTGCTGAGTGAAGTTGTTCAATGTGGATAGATGTAATGGGAAGGGGGGAGGAGTTGCATTGTATGTTCGAGAAAATATTAATTGTTGCATAAAAACAGGTATAAAAATAGATGGAGCAGTAACAGAGTCTGTTTGGGTAGAGTTCGTGGAGGGTCAAGAAAAACTAATTCTAGGTGTAATATACCGACTCCAGGCTTGGATCACGATAGAGGGAGACTTCTTTGGGACGAAATTGTTAGGGCTTCAGGACACAGTAACATAGTCATAGTAGGGGACTTTAACTTTAGTCAAATTGACTGGAATTCTTTGACAGGTAATCTAGAGTCAGTGACTTTATGGAAACAGTTCAGGACTGTTTTCTGAAACAGAGTGTAACTGAGCCTACCAGGGGTAATAATTTGCTAGACCTAGTCTTGTCAAATAAGGAAACACTGTGAATAATCTGGAGATCACTGAAGAGCTTGGCGCAAGTGATCACAAATCCATCACTTTTAGCATTTAATTGGGAATGCAAGAATAATGATAATTTCAGTTAAAAATCCCTGATTTTCGTTCTGCGATTATAATGGACTTAGGGAACATCTGTCTAATCTTGATTGGGGTTATCTAGCTAATTATTTTATTGACGATAGTCATACTTATGAATATGAAGGGATCTGCTTTTATGATTGTTTTCTTAAATATGTACACAGTGCCAGAGTATATACATTCCCCAGAGAGAAATTAGGTCTAATAATAACGATCCAATGGGTTAACAGGAGGCTAAAGCATCTATTAGGGGAGAAAAAGGGGAATTTATAGGCGCATCAGAAGAGGAGAGGTTAACCTTACTGACCAATATGTTCAGCTTAAAAGAGAAGTAAAAAAGGCGATTAGAAAGGCTAAAACGTGACTATGAAATTAGAGTTGCTAATGAATCAAAGACTAATCCAAAGGATTCTTTCAAGTGTATAGGACGAAGGTGAAGGAAAAAGTAGGACTCTGAAAATTGGGAATGGACAGCTGACGGATAATGAACTGGAAATGTGCTCCTTATTTAATGACTATTTTTTGTCAGTTTTTACACAGGAAAATGTAAATGAGATTCCAGTAATCAACGATTACTTAGTTCTGATGAATTTAGTTAACTAATATTACTGTCACGAGGGACATGGTTATTAAACAGATAGACAAACTGAACCAAAATAAGTCCCCGGGACCGATGAGCTGTTTTCAGGGTACTTAAGGAATGCAAGATGGAGCTTAGTCAGCATTAACGAGTGTATTCAATGCATCCATCCTTACCAGTGTTGTGCCAGAGTTGTGGAAGATGGCTAATGTAGTTCCTATATTCAAATCAGGGGATAAGTCCACTCCTTCAAATTACCGTCCAATAAGCCTGACATCTATAGTGGGCTAGTTATTAGAATCGATTATAGCTGACATTATCAGAAGTCACCTTGAAGAGCATAACTTGATAAATGAATCTCAGCATGGATTCACGAGAGGTCGTTCCTGCTGACAAACTACTGACGTCTTCAATAGAACATTTGAGGCAGTTGACAGTGATAAGGAATATGATATTGTTTATTTGGATTTTAGTAAAGCCTTCGACAGAGTACCTCACAAGAGACTCTTAAGAAAAGTGGCAGCTCATGGTATAGGAGGTAAAGTTCTAGCATGGATTGAGGCATGGCTTACCAATAGAAAGCAGAGAGTTACCATTAATGGAGTGAAATCTGAATGGGGATTAGTCACTAGGGGCGTTCCACAAGGATCAGTTTTAGGCCCTCTCCTGTTCATAATTTACTTTAAATTGACCTTAAAGGGGATTACTAGTGACATGAGTAAGTTTGCTGATGATACAAAGATAGGCCGTATAATTTACTTGAGGAGGTTTATCAATGAACTCCAGGACGATTTGAAAAAATTTAATGTCTTGGTCTGAAAAATGGCAGATGAAGTTTAATGTGGATAAGTGTAAGGTACTTGCCCTTGGTAATGAAAATAACCCTCGAAGCTATAATCTAGAGTGAAGTAGAGCTTGGTCATACAGAATGTGAAAAAGACTTGGGAGTCATGGTAAGCAGAATCTAAAGCCAAGACAGCAGTGCCTTAGTGTGCGCAACAAGGCCAACAGATTACTTGGATTTATCTCAAGAAGTATAAGTAACAGAAGTCCAAAAGTTATTTTTACAGCTCTATACATCACTAGTGAGGCCTCATTTAGATTACGCTGCTCAGTTTTGGTCCCTTACTACAGGATGGACATAGATCTATAAGAAAAACATACAGAGAAGAATGACTAAAATGATTTACTGTGTAAGGAACCTCCCGTATAAAGATAGACTTAAAGCCTTAAATCCCCACTCTCTGGAGATGCGTAGAATGAGGGGAGATATCATTGAAGTGTATAAGTGGATGACGGGCATAAACAAGGGAGACATTAATAAAGTACTGAGGGTGTCGAACCAGGTAAGAACCGGAATAATGGATTTAAGTTGGATAAATTTAGATTTAGAAAGGACATAGGTAAGTACTGGTTTTCTAACAGAGTTGTAGATGCGTGGAACAGTCTTCCCAGTGGGGTGATAGAGGCTAGGACCTTGGGTAGCTTTAAGAAGAGACTGACAAAATATGATGGGGGGCTGGGGTTTTATTGGTCAAGGGGTAGGGAGTTATTGCGTGGGAGGGGCTGGGTTTTTGGTGTCAGGGTTAGGGATATTGTCTGGTGCCTGTTGATGGTGTCTAGTGCCTGTTGATGGTGTCTAGTGCCTGTTGATGGTGTCTAGTGCCTGTTGATGGTGTCTAGTGCCTGTTGATGGTGCCTGGTGCCTGTTGATGGTATCTGGTGCCTGTTGATGGTGTCTAGTGCCTGTTGATGGTGTCTGGTGCCTGTTGATGGTGTCTACTGCCTGTTGATGGTGTCTAGTGCCTGTTGATGGTGTCTAGTGCCTGTTGATGGTGTCTGATGCCTGTTGATGGTGTCTAGTGCCTGTTGATGGTGTCTAGTGCCTGTTGATGGTGTCTGGTGCCTGTTGATGGTGTCTAGTGCCTGTTGATGGTGTCTAGTGCCTGTTGGTGTCTAGTGCCTGTTCATGGTGTCTGGTGCCTGTTGATGGTGTCTAGTGCCTGTTGATGGTGTCTAGTGCCTGTTGATGGTGTCTAGTGCCTGTTGATGGTGTCTGGTGCCTGTTGATGGTGTCTGGTGCCTGTTGATGGTGTCTAGTGCCTGTTGATGGTGTCTAGTGCCTGTTGTGGTGTCTAGTGCCTGTTGAAGGTTTTCAGTGCTGTTGATGGTGTCTGGGCCTGTTGGTGTTGTGTGTTGTACTCACCTAGTTTAAAGTGCAGGGGTCGAGTCCAAGCTCCTGGGCCCGCCTCTCACTGGTCGCTACTAGGTTTTCCTCTTCTCCCCGCTCCATGAGCTTATCAAACCTCGCCTTAAAACTTTTGTATGGTTCCCGCCTCCATACGTCCCCTTTCTAGGCTGTTCCCCTGCCCGACAACTCTTTTGACTGAAGAAATATTCCTAACATCCTTTTGACTCATCTGAGTCTTCAACTTCCAATTGTGCCTCTTGTTTCGTGTCCCTCCATGGAACATCCTTTCTTTGTCACCTTGTCTATTTCCACGCCGTATTTTATGTCGTTATCATGTCTCCCCTGCCCTCCTGTCTCCAGTGTCGACAGGGCCGATTTCGCTTTTTAAAACTTTCTTCATAGGGACATTCCCCTTAGCTCTGGAACTAACCTTGTCGCAAACCTTTGCACCTTCTCTATTTCTTGACGTGCTTGATCAAGTGCGGGTTCCAAACAGTGCTGCATACTCCAGTGTGGGCCAGACGTACCGTTGTACAGTGTCTTTGATACGATTCCTTTTTAAGGTATCGGGAACGCTGTTCTCAGGTTTTGCCAGGCGCCATATGTGCAGCAGTTGATCTGGTTGGTGTGCTTCCGGAGGCATGCTCGGTGTTATACTCACCCCAAGATCTTTCTCTTGAGCGAGGTTTGCAGTCTTGGCACCTAGCCTATACTCCGTCTGCGGTCTTCTTTGCCCTTCCCCGATCTTCATGACTTTGCATTTGTGTGTGAGTGTGTGTGAGTGTGTGAGTGTGTGAGTGTGTTGTGTGTGTGTGTGTGTGTGTGTGTGTGTGTGTGTGTGTGTGTGTGTGTGTTGTGTGTGTGTGTGTGTGCGTTCGTGTGTGCGCGTGTGTTTCTCACCTAGTTGTACTCACCTAGTTGAGGTTGCGGGGGTCGAGTCCGAGCTCCTGGCCCCGCCTCTTCACTGATCGCTACTAGGTCACTCTCCCTGAGCCGTGAGCTTTATCGTACCTCTGCTTAAAGCTATGTATGGATCCTGCCTCCACTACATCGCTTCCCAAACTATTCCACTTACTGACTACTCTGTGGCTGAAGAAATACTTCCTAACATCCCTGTGATTCATCTGTGTCCCCTTGTTACTGTGTCCAATCTCTGGAACATCCTGTTTTTGTCCACCTTGTCAATTCCTCTCAGTATTTTGTATGTCGTTATCATGTCCCCCCTATCTCTCCTGTCCTCCAGTGTCGTCAGGTTGATTTCCCTTAACCTCTCCTCGTAGGACATACCTCTTAGCTCTGGGACTAGTCTTGTTGCAAACCTTTGCACTTTCTCTAGTTTCTTTACGTGCTTGGCTAGGTGTGGGTTCCAAACTGGTGCCGCATACTCCAATATGGGCCTAACGTATACGGTGTACAGGGTCCTGAACGATTCCTTATTAAGATGTCGGAATGCTGTTCTGAGGTTTGCTAGGGCCCATATGCTGCAGCAGTTATTTGGTTGATGTGCGCTTCAGGAGATGTGCCTGGTGTTATACTCAACCCAAGATCTTTTTCCTTGAGTGAGGTTTGTAGTCTCTGACCCCTAGACTGTACTCCGTTTGCGGCCTTCTTTGCCCTTCCCAATCTTCATGACTTTGCACTTGGTGGGATTGAACTCCAGGAGCCAATTGCTGGACCAGTTCTGCAGCCTGTCCAGATCCCTTTGTAGTTCTGCCTGGTCTTCGATCGAGTGTATTCTTCTCATCAACTTCACGTCATCTGCAAACAGGGACACCTCAGAGTCTATTCCTTCCGTCATGTCGTTCACAAATACCAGAAACAGCACTGGTCCTAGGACTGCCCCCTGCGGGACCCCGCTGGTCACAGGTGCCCACTCTGACACCTCGCCACGTACCATGACTCGCTGCTGTCTTCCTGACAAGTATTCCTGATCCATTGTAGTGCCTTCCCTGTTATCCCTGCTTGGTCCTCCAGTTTTTGCACCAATCTCTTGTGTGGAACTGTGTCAAACGCCTTCTTGCAGTCCAAGAAAATGCAATCCACCCACCCCTCTCTCTCTTGTCTTACTGCTGTCCACCATGTCATAGAACTCCAGTAGGTTTGTGACACAGGATTTCCCGTCCCTGAAACCATGCTGGCTGCTGTTGATGAGATCATTCCTTTCTAGGTGTTCCACCACTCTTCTCCTGATAATCTTCTCCATGATTTTGCATACTATACATGTCAGTGACACTGGTCTGTAGTTTAATGCTTCATGTCTGTCTCCTTTTTTAAAGATTGGGACTACATTTGCTGTCTTCCATGCCTCAGCAATCTCCCTGTTTCGATAGATGTATTGAATATTGTTGTTAGGGGTACACATAGCGCCTCTGCTCCCTCTCTCATACCCATGGGGAGATGTTATCTGGTCCCATTGCCTTTGAGGTATCTAGCTCACTCAGAACCCTCTTCACTTCTTCCTCGGTTTGTGTGCACTGTGTCCAGCACTTGGTGGTGTGCCCCACCTCTCCGTCTTTCTGGAGTCCCTTCTGTCTCCTCTGTGAACACTTTTTTGAATCTCTTGTTGAGTTCTTCACATATTCCCGGTCTTTTCCTGTTGCTCTCCTCTTCCCTTTCCTTAGCCTGATTACCGGGCCTTTGACTTTTTGTTTTTCCTTGATGTGGCTGTACAACTTTCGGGTAGATTTGGCTTTCGTGCTTTCATTTTATTTGTTTTTGGGCCCCCTTCTTAGTGCATTTTCATTTCGGGCTCTACGACTGTTCTCCTTTATTCTCCGGGGTTCCTTTGCCTTCAAATTTTTTCTTCCTTTTCCCTGACATTGGTTTTTGCCTCCCTGCACCTTTGGGTAAACCCAGGGGTCACCCTGGCTTTTTCATTCTCCTTTCCCTTGGGGTAAAACCCTCTCCTCAGCCTCCTTGTTTTTTATTGACAATTCCACATCTCATTAACGGTTTCCCTGCCAGTTCTCTGCCCACTGAACCCCGTTCAGGTATTTCCTCTTCCTTGTATTCCCTTTCTTGTAGTTTGCTTATTTCTGCCTTTCCCTGTTTTTCCCCCTCCACTTGTACCTACGTGTATTCAAAAGCTTCAACCCAGGGTACGGGCCCCCAAGGGGTCTTTCTATGTGATGCCCTCGAAAATTTGCACACTGAAGGTGAATACAAAGTCCCCTGTGGTTCTCCCCCCCCCCCTTTTTAGTGCCCTTAGTGTTGACAAAGTTCCCTACCACCCCACCCTTTTACCCCCCAAAGTATCTTGGGCCCCCCCTGGGGCCAATTTCCCAATTTTCCCCTTTTGGGGGTTAAAACACCATGACAGGACTTTGCCCTGCTGCATGGCTTTTTGGGCCCACCAGCTAGTGTGTAAACCATCGCTCTATTGCTCTCGCGACTCGCCTTGGCCCCTGCTTTTTCGTGGGGGTTATACTCACTGTTGTGTGTGTTTGTGCTTTTGTGTGTGTGGTGCGTAGTGTGTGTGTGTGGTATGACTACCTATTTGGGGTTGCAGGGGTCGAGCCTAGCCCCTGGCCCCTTTCACGGTCGCTACTAGGTCACTCCCCCTAAACCCGTGACTTATCATACTCTGTTTAAAAGCATGTATGGCCTGTTCCATACCCCTTTTCCCCAAACTATTCCACTTCCTGACTACTCTGTCTGAAGAAATACTTCCTAACATCCTGGATTCATTCTGTCTTCGCTTCCAACGTGCCCCTGTTGCTGTTCCCATTCGGGAACCCCGTCTTTTCCCCCTTGTAAATTTCCCCCTTCGTATTTGCAGTCGTTATCTTTTCCCCCCTTTTTCCCCTGCCTCCAGGTTTTTAGGTCTTTCCCCTTAAACCTCTCCTCGTAGGCATCCCTTTACTTGGGTTTAGTCTTGTTGAAAAAACCTTTGCACGTTATATTTCTTTCGGCTTTGGGAGGTGGGGTCCAAACTGGTGCCGCAACCCAAATGGGCCCAACGTACACGGTTACAGGTCCTGAAAGTGTGTGGTGTGTTGTTGTGTGTGTGTATGTGTGCGGCGGTGTGTGCGTGGTGTGTGTGGCGTGCGTGCATGCGTGCTGTGTGTGTGTTGTGTTTGTGTGTGTGTGTGTGTTTGTGTGTGTGGTGAGAGAGAGATTTTTCCCCTTGACTTGGAATAATCTCCACTCGCCCTGTGGGAACATCAACACTAACCCGTGGAACAATCCCTCACTCGACCTGTCTTACACTCCTCACCGACCTGTGGAACAATAATCACTCAACCGTGGAACAAACCCTCACTCGACCCGTCTTTCACTCCATCCTCGACCCGTGGGAAAAATCCCCAATCACCCGTTTACACCCATCACTCGGGCCTGTGGAACAATCCTCACTCGACCTTCTTACACTCCATCACTCGCTTTGGAACAACCATCACTCGACCCGTTGAACAAACCCTCACTCGCCCTGTCTTACACTCCTACTCGACCTTGGAACAAAACCCTCACTGAAATTTTGGAAAATCCCTCAAAACGGTGTGGAAAAACCACATCGACCTGTGGAACAATCACTCGACCTGATGGAAAAATCTCCTGGAGTTACAAATTGCTGGATTTCTTATGCAATTTTGCGACGGCGGCAGCGCGGCACGCTGGCGCTGGCGGTGGCGGCAGTGGCAGTACAGTGGGAGAATCCATCAGTGTTACGTTCGCAAATTGGGGTCACGCGGATTGTTTTGGTCAATTGAGTGTTTTACTGGTTAAACTGTGTCGTTGTGTGTGTGTGTGTGATGTGTGTGTTATGTGTGTGTGTGTGTGGGTGTGTGTGTGTGTGTGTGTGTGTGTGTGTGTGTGTGTATGTGTGTGTGTGTCGTGTGTGTGTGTGTATGTGTGTGTGTGTGTATATGTGTGTGTGTGTGTGTGTGTGTGTATGTGTGTGTGTGTGGTGTTGTGTGTATGTGTGTATATGGTGTGTGTGTGTGTATGTGTGTGTGTTGTGTGTATGTGTGTGTGGTTGTTGTGTGTTTGTGTGTGTGTGGTATCGGTGTGGGTGTGGTGTGTGTGTACTCACCTAGGTGTATTCACTAGTTTGAGGTTGCGGGGTGGGTTCGAGTTCCGAGCTCCTGGCCAGCCTCTTCACTGATCGCTACTGGTCATCTCCCTGAGGCGGAGCTTTATCATACTCTGCTTAGGATTGTTATGGATCTGCCCTACTCTACATCGCTTCCCCAACTTTTCCACTTACTGACTACTCTGTGGTGAAGAAATACTTCCATAACATACCTGTGGATTCATTCTGTGTCTTCAGCTTCAAACTGTGTCCCCTTGTTACTTTGTCCAATATCTCTGGAAACATTCTTGTCTTTGTTCCCCTTGTCAATTCTCTCCAGTATTTTGTATGTCGTTTATCATGTCCCCCTATCTCTCCTGTCCTCCCAGTGTCGTCAGGTTGATTTCTTATACCTCTCCTCGTAGGACAGACCTCTTAGCGCTTGGGATAGTTCTTGTTGCAAACCTTTGCACTTCTCTAGTTTCTTTACGTGCTTGGCTAGTGTGGGTTCCAAACTGGTGCCGCATACTCCATATGGCGCCTACGTATACGGTGTTACAGGGTTCCTGACGATTTCCTTATGTAAGATGTCGGAATGCTGTTCTGAGGTTTGCTAGACGCCCATTTGCTGCAGCAGTTATTTGGTTGATGTGCGCTTCAGGTGATTGTGCCTGGTGTTTTACTCACCCAAGATCTTTTTCCTTGAGTGAGTTTGTAGTCTCTGACCCCCTAGTCTGTACTCCGTCGGCGGCCTTCTTTGGCCCTTCCCAATCTTCATGGGGACTTTGCATTGTGGGAATTGAACTCAGGAGCCATTGCTGGACCCAGGTCTGGCTGCCTGTCCAGATTACCTTTGTAGTTCTGCCTGGTCTTCGGATCGAGTGTATTCTTTCTCATCACTTCACGTCATCTGCAAAAACAGGACACCTCAGAGTCTTTCCTTTCCTTCAGTCGTCACAAATACAGAAACTGCACTTGGGTCCTAGGGACTGACACTCCATGCGGGACCCGCTGGTCACAGGTGCCCACTCTGACACTCGCCACCGTACCATGGACTCGCTGTGTCTTCCTGACAAGTATCCTGATGTTTCCAGTGTAGATGCCTTCCCTGTTATCCCTGCTGGTCCTCCAGTTTTTGCACCAATCTCTTGTGTGGAGCTGTGTCAAACGCCTTCTTGCAGTCATGAAAATGCAATCCACCCACACTCTCTCTCTTGTCTTACTGCTGTCACATGGCATAGAACTCCAGTAGGTTTGTGACACAGATTTCCCGTCCCTCGAAACCATGCTGGCTGCTGTTGATGAGGATCATCCTTTCTAGGTGTTCCACCACTCTTTCCTGATAATCTTCTCCATGATTTGCATACTATACATGGTCGAGTGACACTGCGTCTGTAGTTTAATAGCTTCACTGTCTGTCTCCTTTTTAAAGATTGGGGACTACATTTGCTGTCTTCATGAATCAAGCCAATCTCCTGTTTCGATAGATGTATTGAATATTGTTGTTAGGGGTACACATACGCCTCTGCTCCCTCTCTCAATACCCATGGGGAGATGTTTCTGGCCCCATTGCCTTTGAGGTATCTAGCTCACTCAGAAGCCTCTTCACTTCTTCCTCGGTTGTGTGCACTGTGTCCAGCACTTGGTAGTGTGCCCCACCTCTCCGTCTTTCTGGAGTCCCTTCTGTCTCCTCTGTGAACACTTCTTTGAATCTCTTGTTGAGTTCTTCACATACTTCACGGTCATTTCCTGTTGTCTCTCCTCCTTCCTTCCTTACCCTGATTACTGGCCCTTGACTGTTGTTTTCCTCCTGATGTGGCTGTACAACAGTTTCGGGTCAGATTTGGCTTTCGCTGCTATGTCATTTCATATTGTCTTTGGGCCCCCCTTCTTATCTGTGCATATTCGTTTTCTGGCTCTACGACTGTTCTCCTTATTCTCCTGGGTCCTTTCCCTTTTCTATATTTCTTCCATTCCCTAGCACACTTGGTTTTTGCCTCCCCGCAAACCTTTTGGGGAAACCATGGCTCATTCCTGGCTTTTTTATTACTCCTGTTACCCTTGGGGACAAACCTCTCCTCACCTCCTTGCATTTTGTTGCTACATATTCCATCATCTCATTAACTGGCTTCCCCGGCAGTTCTCTGTCCCACTGAACCCGTTCAGGTAGTTCCTCATTCCTGTGTAGTCCCCTTTCTTGTATTTGGCTTCATTCGTCCTGGCCTTCCTCTTCTTTCCCCCCACTTGTAGCTCTACTGTGTATTCGAAGCTTAAAACCACATGGTCACGGCCCCAAGGGTTTTCATATGTGATGTCCCCGATATCTGCACTTTCTGAAGGTGAATACTAAGTCCACCTTGCTGGTTCATCCTCTCCTCTTCTCTTGTATTTTCCCTTACGTGTTGGTACATGAAGTTCTCCAGTACCACCTCCATCATCTTAGCCCTCCTTGTATTTTGGGGCCCCCAGTGGGTCCAAGTTCCCCCGATTCCTTGGGTTTAAAACACCCGATCAGGACTTTGCCCTGCATGCTGACCCTTTCTGGCCACTTACCCAGTGTGTAAACCATCGCTCTATTGCTCCGTCGTACTCTTTCCTTGGCCTCCCGCTGTTCTGGGTTTGGGTTATCATCACTGCTATTACCCCTTGGGGCCTCCAAATGAATGTTCCCTAGTAACACTTTCTTCCCCTATCTGTGTGGTGTGTGTGTGTGGGGTGTGTTTTGTGTGTGGTGTGTGTGTGTGTGTGTGTATGTGGTGGGTGTATGTGGTGTGTGTGTATTGTTGGTGTGTTGTGTGTGTGTGTGGTTTGGGGGTGTGTGTGTGTGTGTGTGTGGTTTTTTGTTTTGATTTTTGTGGTGTTTTGTGTGTGTGTGGGTGTGTTTGTGTGTATTGATGGTGTTTGGGGGTTTGTTGTTGGGGTGTGTGTTTTGGAAGTGTGTGTGTTATTTTATTGTGTGTTGTATGGTTGTGTTGTTATGTTGTTAGGTGTGTGTGTGCGTATGTTTGTGTGTGTGTTGTGTATTGTGGTGTGTATGTGTGTGTGGTGTGTGTGGGTGTGTGTGTGGTGTTGTGTTGGTGTGTTGGGGGGGGTGTTGTGTGTGTGGTGTGTGTGTGTGAGAGGAAAGGAGAGGAGAGGAGAGAGAAAAAAAATTTCGGTTTTAAATGTAATGGGGTTTTACGAACTATTGTTTTGTATAATTTATGTAATACTGTTTCAAAATTTTCTCTCTTCTCTCTCCTCTCTCTCTTCTCTCTCTTTTCCCTCCTCCCTCTCTCCCTTCTCTCTCTCTCTCCCTCTTCCTTTCCTCTCTCTCTTCTCTCCTCTCCCCCTCTCTCTCTCCCCTCTCCTCCCCTCTCTCTCTCTCTCCCCTCTCCTCTCCCCCTCTCTCCTTCTCTCTCTCTCTTCTCTCTCTCCTCCCTTTTCTCCCCCTCTCTCTCTCTCTCTCTCTCTCTCCCCCCTCCCCCTCTCTCCCCTCTTTTTTTTTTTTTTTTTTTTTTTACACAGGGTTTGACAAGGTTTAAAGGGTCCCTAGCTTTATTGACAGCTTTTTACAGGTTAAGGATTTTCCCAATTTATTGGCAAGCTAAAGCGTTACCTCACACTCATTTTAAAGCATTTTTATTGTTATGAGAATCAAGCGGAACAGGATAAATTGGAGCCATCTGTGGGGGCCGCATTTCATTTTATCAACTGACTTTATCTCGTTACATCATTATGTTTACGAATGTGTTCCATACTCGAATCATCCTGGGTATGTATATCTCAGTGGGGGTGATGTTCTGGAGAAGGGACAGCCAAGTGGTTCTGCTTTTTCCCGTCTTGTGGGATAAAAG
>NC_069495.1:18838218-18878061 GCF_026875155.1 Cherax quadricarinatus | reverse complement strand
ATAAGTGGGGGGGCCCAAACATGTTCAACTGCCTCCCAGTATACATAAGGGAAATTTACCAATAGCCCCCGGGTGTCTTCAAGAAGGCACGGGACGGCCCCTGAAGTCAGACCTACCAACGGGGGCTGTGGTTCGTACGCAGCTTGCTGGGGCCAGCAATAAAACCCCGGTTGATACCCCCTATCCAACATGACCTGATCTCAACCGGGCAGGGGGGGCTTGACCCCCAAACCCTCCCCAGTAAATGCCGGGTCTAACGGGATATTCAATTATTTTGGATTCATTGTAACTCCAAAATTTTAAATTTTTAAACAATTTAAAAGAATTGTATATAAAACATCTGTCATTGTTTCAAAAATTTAAAGTTATCCTAAGTTTCCTAAATATTCTGCATAAAAGGGGGTTTTTTTCTGCATACCCCTTGTAAAACTTTATTTGGGGTACAATTAAACATAAATACATTACACAAATTATGATACAGTGTACATTCCCGGGGATAACCCAAAAAAGTCAATTTGGAAATTTACGACAATATAAAAAGTAAAAGGACACAAGGCAACTAATTGACATTTTTTGGCAACGTTTCGCTCTCCAGGATTTTTGTCAACAAAAAACGTTGCCAAAAAAATGCACTTATTGCACTTGTGTCCTTTTACTTTACAAAAAAAAAAGTATTTTTTTCCATTGGGGCCCAAATGTCATCCATATCTGAAAAAAACTTTGTAAATGATTAATAATAATGTGAATAAAAAAAATTAAATCTTTATTTACATAATACATTACAAGGTAACAAGGCATGAAAAGGGGTTATCAATTGATGTAAAAGGGTAACAGACCTAGCTGACATCAGACAACACTTATAAAAGCCCCCTTTTTTATGTGACATTTCCCAAAAAAGGGCTTTTCTCAGGGTTGCCACACCATCCACTAACCCCAGGAGTGACCCCCACCAGCCACAACACCCCAAAGGACCCACCCATCCACTAACACCCCGGATGCAACCCACACCCGTTTTAAAAACCCAGGTGTACCCACACCCCCCACTAACACCCCGGGTTGACCCACACCATCCCCAACACCCCGGGGTGACCCACACCCCCCACTAACACCCAGGGGCAACCCACACCAGTCTACAAAAAACCCAGGATGTGACCCACACCATCCCTAACACCCAGATGTGACCCACACCAGTCCACAACCCCCAGGAGTACTCACACCAGCCCATAACACCCGGGGTCGACCCACACCAGTCCACAAAACAAGGGTGACCCCCCACTATTCCACAAAACACCCAGGATGCGACCCACACCAGAAAAAATAACACCCGGATGTAAACCCACACCAGCCCCACTAACACCCGGGACAGGGAACCCACAACCCAAGCCACTAACACCCGGGATGCAACCCACACCAGTCCAGTAACGCCAAAATTGACCCACACCAGCCCACAAAACACCCAGGATGTGACCTACACCAGCCCGGGCTGACACCCAGGATGTGCCCCACACCAGCCCCAACTAACACCCAGGATTTGACCCAAAACCAGCCCCTAACCCCAGGATTGACCCACACCAGCCCCACAAACCCCCCAGGATGTGACCCCCAAGTCCCCTAAAAACCCAGGTGTGACCCACACCAGCCATTTAACACCCAGGATTTACCCACACCAGTCCACTAACCCCCCACCCTGTGACCCACAGCAGTCTCAAAACCACCCGGGTTTTGTGACCCCCACAAGTCCCCCAACACCCAGGTTTGTGACCCACACCAGTCCACAATCCCCAGGTGTAAACCCACACCAGCCCACTAACACCCATTGCAATACCCTTTTGAAAAAATTTAAAAGGTGATACGTCCAAAAACAAACAGTTTTGTCCACAACTGGGGCGGGAAAAATTGGGTTAACAAAAATATTGTAGGTACCAAAAGGAAAAACCAATTCAAGGTACTGCATTTAATGTGACAACCCATGATCACCCTTGGGAAAACATTCATAGAGAAAAAAAATAAAAATATTAAAGGGTTTTCTTTTGAGGTGAGGGGCCAAATAAAAAGTTTCAAATGTCAAACTATCATAATTTTTTTAACATGTGTTAAATATTTTAATAATTATCCCCTTTAAATTTATGAATGTGGAAAAGGGAAGGGACAAACAAAAAAGATTTAAGAGTTACCCTCGTACAGAAACCCATCAAACACAAAGAGGCCAAGTGTTTAAAATTAAGTCTGAATAGACATTTTATTTCCCAAGCCCAAACCGGAAAACCCCTAATATAAAATGGGCTTTGTATAAAGATTACTATATAAGGGAAAAAAAATCTTTGGGAAAATTTTAAAACAAAAAAATATAAAGAAAAAAAAAGAACTTAAAAAATTTTAATCCCACAAAACCCATCTGAATTTTTTTGAAAATTTTACAAGTACAGGGGGGCCCCCCGCTTTACGGCCGTTTCATTTTAAAAGGCTTCCCCGCTAATACGGACATTTCAATTATGACCAAAACCCTCGTTTAAAAAGGCCCCCCCCCCCTTGTTTTTAATACGGTCACAAGGGGGCCCCACCGATTTTTGTTACTTTCCCCCTGAGCAAAATCTCCTTATTTTTGCGGGAAACTTTAAAAAATTTTAAAAGTGTTTTAAAGTTTTTTTTAATTTTTATGAAATTGTACTTGAAATTAAACTTGTTTTACACCTGAAACCAAAATAAATTTTTACACACTTTTGTTTGGCATGTGGGGGTACACTTTTTAAAAAAAATCACTAAGAGTCTCTCAAATCTTGATGTAATAAAAATAAAAATATAATAAAAATAATAATAAAAATTTAATAATAATAAAATAATAATAGTAATAATAATGAAAATAATAAAAATCTTTTGGGCGCTTTAAAAGTCGCATATTACGTTAATTAGCCCTTTTCCCTTAATCTATCTATGATTTTTTTTTCAAAATTATAAAAGAAAAAATTATATAAACACAAACAGTTTACATGCCCCCACATTTTTTTAAAAAATTTATACAAATATATACGAGATTTTTTACCAAACGGTTTGTAAAAAGGTGGGAAGAATTATTTTTCTCTAGCCCGTCACCTGTTACTAGGGAAAAACTGGGAGAAAAAAAATTCCTTTCTATGCCTTCACTTTTTAGCTATAATTCTGTCTAACTTTTTAAAACAGGGGGTAAGGGGTATTTGGGGGGGGGGGGGGTTTTAAATTTTTTTAAAATAATAAAAAAAAAATTTTAAGGTAAAAGTTTCACAAAAAACCCTTTCAAATGTACATGGGAAAGAAAATAAAACTGGACACGTATTAATACCGTCTATTTCGCCTGGGGCCGAGTGATCGTCACAAACCCGTTTTATTTTTTTAAAGCTTTTTTTCTTAGCTCGGTGTATCATTAAATGTTTTTATATTCGTTTTTAAAACATTTTTATTAAACCATCCGTGATATTTTTTTCAAAATTAAAATAATAAAACAAATACATAACTTTTAAATTTCATAACCAAAATTTGTGTAGAGAACCTAGGATAAACCCCAAAAAAATTTAAGGGGTGACCTTTTTTCCCAAATTTCCCTTTACCAGAGCATCTTTCTTCTCAAAAAGAGTTTTTAGAGAATGGGAGTGTTCCCCTTTTTTATTTATTCTACTGTTCAAGTGAGACCCAAACCCGTACACAAAAGTAACTTGTACACAAACCAACGGTACACTTCGTTTACAAAACTTACCTTCGCCCCGGTTTGTTTACATTAAAAAATCTGCGCCCGTACTCTCTCATCACCCCATTCTTTTTCTCTCCTCTTTATTTTGTTTTTATCTCATTTATTTCTCCTGACCCCCACATTAAGAAATACAAATTTTTTTAAGGGGAAGTAATTTAGTGAAAAGTATAAACTTTTTTTCGCCCTGGGGGTGCTTAAAAAATCATAGAAAAAGTTTTTTGTGGGTGGGGTTGGGCCCGGGAAAGGGGCCCCGGCTGGGCACCAAAACATACCCCCACTTGATTTTTTTAAAAAAAAATTTCTACTTGTCTCACCCTAGTTAAGACTATAAATAAATTTTTTTAAGAAAAGGGCCTTGTGTGTAATTTTACTTTTTTTTTTGTTTTTTGATGCCCCGGTTTTTATTGCCCAAAAAATAATTATGTTTTGTGT
Organism: Cherax quadricarinatus; assembly: GCF_026875155.1. Lineage (NCBI taxonomy): Eukaryota > Metazoa > Arthropoda > Malacostraca > Decapoda > Parastacidae > Cherax > Cherax quadricarinatus. Next base: position 18,873,908 of record NC_069495.1, on the reverse strand, counting down.
AAACTTGTTTTCTGTGTTTGTATGCAATTTTTAAGTGGGAAAAAAAGGGGGTTTTCCCCTTTACGGGGGGTTTTCCCCTTTTTCGGCAGTTTGCCTGGAACCTAAACCCCCCCGTATAAGTTTGGGGCCCCCCTGTAGTACATCCAGAAAAAAAAAGAATTTAAAAAAACTGCTTGTTTTAATTCATTTTTTCCCCCCTTTTCCCAATTAAAATGATTTTTTTTAATAATTACAGTAGAAAACAGGGATTTTCCCCACTTAACGACCTGCCCGTTTAACGACCACTCGGACTTAAAAACCAGCTCTCCAACCGTGGGACGATGTGTACAAATTGGGCTTATTTCCATTAGTCCTTTTAGTATTTTATTTTTTAAAAAACCTAGCCCCTACACTAGGGCATCCCAAAGGGTGCATGTAAACCCTTTTTACCCTCTAGACAAAAAAAAACTTCAATTCTTAAAAAAGAGATTTAAAAAAAATTCTCAAATATCTATCCCAAAAAATTTTCCCGCTCCAGTTCTTGGACACATTTTTTGTGCCTCTGTAAGAGGCACATAATGTGTTCAAGACAAGATGGGGCATAGGGTTTATTACCACCTACACCATGGGTATGTAGGGTGACTACCACCCACACCATGGGTATATAGGGTTACTACCACCCACACCTTGGGTATATAGGGTGACTACCACCTACACCATAGGTGTATAGGGTGACCACCACCCACATCATGGGTAAATAGGGTTACTACCACCCACACCATGGGTATATAGGGTGACTACTACCCACACCATGGGTATATAGGGTGACTACCACCCACACCATAGGTATATAGGGTGACTACCACCCACACCATGGGTATATAGGGTGACTACCACCTACACCATGGGTATATAGGGTGACTACCACCCACATCATGGGTATATAGGGTGACTACCACCCACTTCTTGGGTACTGTGGTGCATAATAAAAATATTAATATACAAACAGATATACAGTGGTACATTGACTTACGAGTTTAATTCGTTCTGTGACCAAGCTCATAACTCAATTTGTTCGTATATCAAAAAAAATTTTCTCACTGAAATTAATTGAAATTCCATTAATCCGCTCCAGCCCCCAAAAAACCACCCCCGTTTTTTTTTGTTATGGGTTTTTAAATAAGAAAAATGTATGTATTTATAAATAAGAAATATTGTATACTCCACCCACCACCTTCACTACTCAACCCACCACCATCTTTACTACACCCACCACCCTCACTACTTCACCCACCACCATATCTACTCCACCCACCATTATCACCACTCCATCCACCACCATCACTACTCCACCCATCACTATCAGTACTCCACCCACCACCATCACCATTCCACCCACCACCATCACTACTCCACCCACCACCATCACTACTCCACCCACCACTATCAGTACTCCACCCACCTTAATTAATATTTCCGGAAAAATTCTGAGTGTTGAAATGGAGATTACCTCTTCCCCAGATTTATACAAGAATCAAACAAGGGAGAAGGTGCCTCACTACAATCTGGGATTAGTCTTGGAAGAGCATGTGGGATGGGATGAAGTACCTGACATTCCTCTGTGTACAGAGTTGGATTTGACCTCAAATATGCCGCCACTATTTGGCGGCATATCTGAAGCTCACTCAAATAGGATTTTGGCTTGCAACTCAAAGCAAAAATCAACCGAGCGACGGCTTGTAACTTGGAAAACTTGTAAGTTGGGGCACTCGTAAGTCAATATACCACTGAATGTACCACTCCACATATACCTCCTGTGCACAATAAATTAGATATCCTAGCAGCAACCAGAGAAGAACCAGGGCCAGGAGCTATAACTCAACCCTGCAACCACAATTAGGCGAGTACAATTAAGCATGTACTTATAACTGGATGGACATACACACTGGCCTTATTTGTTTCTTCCTACATGGAGTTATAACATTTTTGTTTCATTCTCATTGTTGTAGTTGCTGTAGTTATCATAGTTGTTGTTGTAGTTATCATTGGTGTTGCTGTAGCTATCGTAGGTGTTGCTGTAGTTATTAATGGAGGATTTGTGGGCCACCAAAGCTTACATTTTATCCAGCCTTGAGCTGGACATCAAGAGCAAACTAAAGTTTTCTTCCTTTTAAAAACAAAAATATAAAGGGGAAGAATATGTTGCACCCTGAGTGATGTTGCTATTGTTGAGCTGTTGTGATGGGAAGAATATGTTGCTATTGTTGAGCTGTTGTGACGGGAAGAATATGTTGCTATTGCTGGGCTGTTGTAACGAGAATAATAATAATATAATAATAATATCTATTTCTACAGGTACATGTACAAAGTATACAGACCATAGCTGACATCAATGACATACTACTATATAGACAGTCCCTTGTAAAGCAGAGCATTTCCCACAAATTATATCAGTTTTGCCCCAGGATGCAACCCACACCAGTTGACTAACACCCAGGTACCCATTTTACTGATGGGAAAGAGACAACTGGTGTAAGGAAACATGCCCAGTATTTCTACCCGGCCAGGAATTTTTTACTTGAATGTGATGTATGTATAATATTGTAAAGCCAGGGCCAGCCCCTCAAGCCCCACCCAGCCACTATGCTGGCACCCTCCCATGCCCATGATGTCAGCAATGTCACATGATATGCCAGGTTCCCAGTAACTTCCACTACAGAGCCAACACCATGGAACTCTACCATGAGGCAGCTGTCGGGTGTGCCACAGGAAGTGTGCATTTAACCCTCAAATATCAACATTTGTGCACATAATGGATGTCCAAGCTCCCAGAGAGTTCCAAGAGGGAACACCCAACAGCCCCTCCCAGCAGACAGAGCTGACAGTTACTGCGACTTCAGCTCTACAGAGGACCTAAAATCTGCAATCAAATTAACATCCACCAGGACGCTGACACATATACACAAAGCAGCTCACCCTGAAGCTGCTTGCAAATTCGCTGACTCTGTTGAAGAAAGTCAATGATGCTCCTGCAAACAATGGATCCTGGCACAACCTATTGCTATTTGCAATGGCTGTGTGGCTGTCCCACCAAGGACAGACAAGTCCCTATCAACATTTGTTATTAGGGCAATAGGGATGATTATTAATTTCTAATATACATTCATTTTTTCAATTTTTCATTGTATTTCAACAGATTGTAAATTAATTTTCAGTGAAATCTATTATAATTTAGTATTCTTCATAATTTTTTTTTATATTGTCATAATTCTTGTGGTCTACTTATTCCATCTTTATCATCTTTTAGTCAATACAGTGGAACCTCAAAAATCGAACTTAATCCGTTCCAGGAGCTAGTTCTAAATTCGAAAAGTCTGAAATTCGAAGCAATATTTCCCATAAGAAATAATGGAAATACAATTAATCCATTCCAGAAACCCAAAAATATTCACAAAAATAATACATTTTATAGAGATTAATTACAGTTTTACATACACACAACAAATGCTATGTCTTTTAAATTTTGTATAGTAATATAAAATAACATTTTTACTTACCTTATTGAAGATTGGTGATGGCATCTGGAAGATAGGGAGGAGGAGAGAGGGAGTTGGGGTTAGTGTTTGGAAGGCGAATCCCCCTCCATGAGGACTTCCGTATCAAACCCCCTCTCGGGGGTTGCTTTCCCTTCTCTGTTTTAATGCCACTAGGACCACCTTTAGAGTCACTGGACCCCATTCAAAAATAACTGTCTACACCTCTGTTTCTGCCCCCAAAAAACTGTCCACAATCGCTGTCTCACAAAAAAAACCCCAGTCTCTGTTTCTGTCCCCCAAAAAAAACTGTCACATGTTTTTTCTGCAAAATAACTCACAGTCATCTGTTTTTGTCTCACAAAATAACGTCCACAGTCTTTTTCTGTCTCACAAAAAAACTGCCACAGTCGTTGTTTCTGTTTCACAAAAATGTCCCCAATCCTCCCCTTTTACATCCCGGGCAAGCTCAATAAGTCTCACTCCAATCTCATACTTCGTATTATTTCCCCCTTCACATCTTGGTGTTTCTCACTTTTTTTACCCAGGGTACCCTAGCAAGTTTCTTTGGGCCCATTTAGCTTTTTTCACAGCCCACAATACTAAAAAAATTAAATAACAAAAAGTGTGAATGAGAAAACGCAGGTTAGTGTTCATCAAAATAAAAAAAGGTAGAGCTCACGGCCCTGCGCGGGGCATGGACAGACGGGCCATGGACAGGTCCTGTACCTGCGGTTTATATTTGGGGGGTTTTATAATTGGGACACTTTTTTCCCAAAAAATGGTCTTATTTTTTAAAACGTTCAATATTTTAATATTTCATTTTTGAGGTTCCACGTATTTTTTTTTACTGTAAAATTTTTTTTTTATGTGTCATTTCATACCTTTTCTTATCTGCCACATTTTATTTTATATTTAAAGTAATATTTTTGATAAGGTAACAAAAAACCCCCAATGGAAATAAATCACTATTACGTTTTTTGGGGTTTTCCTGGGTTCTTTCCCCATATGCTGCATGTATAATAATCTGTGTATTGGTGTATACCTGGAATTAATATCTTACGAATCCCTGACCCTGGGCGTGTGAAGTGAGAGCTTTACATCCACCAGGCGCACCAATAATACGTGTATCTTCCACCAAAAACGATGGCATCTATAATGATTAAAAACCAACTAGCGAAACATTTAACACAAAAAATTTATTTGCCTCGACAAGCGCTAAAAAACTCGACCAACAGATTCTTTTCCGTTCGAGACGCGTCCACTTGTGGCCTGAGCACGTCTCACTTGTTCCAAGTGGGTGCCAGTGGTTTACAAGCCAGCCAGCCACCGTGGTCATCAAATCCAAACATACAATCAGGAACATTTCATATAATCACAGCTTTTTTTAGTTGGTTTGCACCGCAAAAAAAAGTCCACCATGGGCCCCAAGAAAGCTTCTAGTGCCAAACCTACAGCTAAAAAAAGGTGAGAATTACTAATGGATATTAAAAAGAGAATCAATTGCAGTATGAAAGTGGAATGCTTGTCGTCCGAGCTGGCAGGATTGTACACAAAACCCCCAATGAACCATCACTAGCTTATTGTGGCCAAGAAAACGGCAATCAAGGGAAACTGTTCTTGCCAAAGGTGGCAACTATGTATTCGAAACGAGAACGCAAGTTGATAGAAAGATGTTGAGAAATACAGCCACTTACTGCAAGCCGGTAGGCAACCTGTACACTGACAATGTTTTGTCAACACTTTAGGAAAGTCATAAAAGAACGGGAGGTACAGCCATCCTATGGACATTATATGATGTGCGACAGAGGTTCCTTTGACTACTCAAGCTGGTCCCTAGTTGCATTAAAAAAGAAAAGGGAAGTAACCCCAGTAAAATGACTTACACCTCAAGTCCAAAAGGAAGGGGATTCCCCATCTAAACATCACCTAACACCACCACACACTCCCCTCCTCCCAAACCCCATCAAGTCCATCACCCGATCTTCAATAAAGTTAAGTGTCATGTAACTGTGCATGTCTTCTCAGTTGTGTGTATTAAAATTAATATTTCAATGTGTAAAATTTTTTTTTTTTCATACTTTGGGGTGTCAGACTGATTAATATTATTTTCCATTATTTTACTATGGGGGAAATTAAACTCGACAATAGATAATTACGACTAACGATGAGCTCTCAAGGAAAGGATAATACTCGATGTTTAGTGTCCAACTGAATTATTATGATCAAGAAGAAGCGCTAAATCCATATGATTATACAGTGCCTGAGGAAGATATGAAGGGTATTCATGCTTTATTCCGGAACTGTAGCACAGGTCCATTCCCTAAACCAAGAGCCCGCCAGCATCAAGAAACCTTCCTTCAGGGTCCCTAGAAATATGACCCAAACCAGCATCAAGGAACCTTCCATGAGGGGGCTCTAGACTAGAGCCTAAACCATCATCAAGGAACCTTCCTTGAGGGACCCTAAGCTAGAAGCCCTAACCAGCAATCAAGGAAACCTTCCTTTAGTGGAACCCTAGAGCTAGAACCTAACCATCAACAAGGAACCTTATCCCTTGAGGGGGACCCTAGAGCTAGACCCTGACCAGCCATCAAAGAACCTTCCATGAGGAGGACCCTAGAGCTAAGAGCCTAAACCAGCATCAAGGAACCAGCTTGAGATCCTAGAGCTAGACCCACTGACCAGCATCAAGGAAACCTTCCTTGAGGGGATCCTAGAGCTAGAAGCCCCAACCAGCATCAAGGAAACCTATCCTTGTGGGGACCCTAGAGCAGAGCCTACATCCAGCCATCACGGAACCTTCCTTGAGGGGGACCCTAGAGCCTATAAACCTAACCAGCATCAAGGAAACTTCCTTGAGCAAGGACCCCGAGCAAGAGCCTAACCAGCACAAGGAACCTTCCTTGTGGTGGCCGCTAAGCTAGAGCTAACCAGCATAAAGAAGCCCATCCTGGAGAGACCCTAGAGCTAGAGCAAACCAGTGTCAAGAACCTTGAAGCAGACCCTAGAGCTAGAGCCATGACCATCACAAGGACTTCCTTGAGAGGACCTTAGAGCCTAGAACCCTAACCAGCATCAAGAACCTTCCTAGAAGACCCTAGACTAGAAGCCTAACCAGCATCAAGGACCCCTTGTTTTTTTTTTTTTCCTTTAAAGGACCTTAGAGCTAGAGCTTTAAAACCAGCATCAAGGAAACTTCGTTGAGAAGTAACCCTAGAGCTAGAAACTAACCAGCTTAATACTAATTACTTTGTTTTATAACTTAATTCAAACTATAGATTCAACTAACAAATCTTATGATTACAAGCATTGATCCTTATACCAACCTCTTATTTAATGACTTAAAAGAAACCAAACCAGGTTACGTAATTACTACACTGCAGACAAACAAAGGCACTTCTCAGTGCCAACAACACATAACCTATCCTTTAGACTACAATATCAGTTCCTTTAAGCAAGCATTACGATGACCTCATAGCATTACTAAATTCCCTTAACCATGCCAATATGTCCATACATTACACTAACTGAAACTGGCTGAAAGCCTGATAGTACAGATGTCAATGCCATTCCTGGTTACACAGCCATACCAAACTGTTGCCAGCCCAACAAGTTGGTGGCACAGCCATATACTACTCAAGACCAACTAAATGTATCCAACTAATACTTGCACAAGGGATGACCATGTGGAATATATAATAGCTAAAATCAAATCCAAGTACCACAAAAAACCCTCACATTTGATAAACATCTACAGAGTTTCCACATGTCCCAAACATTAGCCAATTTAGTCAAAATCTAGGAAGTATGGATAACTGATGCACGCTATGAAACAAAGATCACTTACTTACTCTCAGTTGTCTCAATATAAATCTCCTGCAAGACCAAACCCCCACGTTTCTGAATTTTACAAACACAAAAGAGTAATGTTGTACTACCAAAAAGTAACAAAAACCCAAAGAGTACAAGACTAGTGTTTCCCTACTTACCCACTTGGACCACCCATATCCCCCCTTTAAAACGGCAAAATTACAGTAAAACCCCAGACCACTACCCCACTTTCCCATAACAAAATCTTGGAAAATACCCCCGACACCTAAAGTCACCCCTTTAGACTTCACAATGAGAAAACCATTAATAACTTCCAACACAATAGCAAACATTGATTGGGACCGAGCAGAAACATACAGAATTGACGAATGTATTAATAATTTCTAAAAAAAAAATCAATACCTCTATAAAAGCATGCCCCAAAAAAAATAAACAGTTTACAGCAAAGAGACGAACAGTCCCCCGGGTAACACCCACTTTCAAAAACCATAAATACAAAAAACACCAATATGAAAAAAAGTAAGAATGGGTTTACATAACCAAGGAAAACCAAACAAAACGTTACTCTTCAATCCAACCCCAAAAAAGAAAGGGGAAAAAAAAATTGTTTTATAAAAGATTTTCCAACTTACGAGGGGATATAAAAAAAAAGCTGGAAACCCCCATGTTTTGGGAAAAAAAAGAAAAGTGGAAAAAAAGAAAAATGCCCAACCCCCCCAAAAGAAACAGCAAATAATTTTTTTTATATGGTCCCTTGAATAAACCCCCTTCCCCATTTTCTATGGAAAAGTATTTTAATAGGTTTCTTTCCCTAAAAATTTTAAAGAGGGCTTTTTTTGAGGGGGATATCAACCTTAAAAAAGGGGGTTTAAAACCTTTTTTTTAATTAATATTAAAACCAGACACAAAAACCCTTTAAAAATAAATTTAAAAGGACTTTTTGTAAAAAGTAAAAAAGGGGGGAAAAAATTTTTAATGGGAAAAAGGGTTTTGGGAACCGGGGGGAGGATTTGACCTTTTCCTCCCCTCTTGATTCCCCCTTCTTGTGGGATTAATAGGTTTGGTTTCTTAGGGGATTAGGTTTTCCCCGGGGGGAGTTTTTTTTTTTTTCCAATATTTTTAAAGTTTAAAAACAGGTTTGGGGTTTTTTTAAGGGGGGGAAAAAAAGGTTGGAACCCCATTGGGGTATGGAGTGTTTAAGGTTTAAAATTTGGTTTTTTATTGCCTTGGAAACTTTTTTTTAATGAAAAAAACTTAAGGGAGGGGGTGAAGGGGTTAAACATCAAGTTTGATCCCAAGAATTTTAGCAAAAAAAGGAAAGAAAAATTAACACAGAACAGGGTTGTTATATAAAGAATGGGGAAAAACCAACTCAGGGATTGAGGGAGAGTTTTGAAAAAAACAAAAAATTTTTGAACTAAGGCGGGAGGGGAAAAAAATTTTGATTTTTTAGGAAAGATTTCAAGGGGGTTGAAGGTTGCAAAGTTTACGGGTTTTTTTTTTAATAAAATTTTAGAAAATTTTGGGGTTTTTTAAGATTCAAGTTTCCCAAAATTTTGGTATTTTTTCCCTTTTAAAATTTTGCAGATCTTTGGGGAAGCAATTTTTTTGAAAAATTTCAAAGGGGGCTTTTTTTTAGTTGGGGAAAATTTTTGGGAAAAATCCCAAAGGGAAATGAAATTTTCCCTGATTAAAATGGATAAAGAGAATAAATTTTGTTTGCAAACAAATGAAAAAAAACCCTGGAAAAAAGCAAAGGTTAAGAGAAAAAAAAATTTCAAATGGCAAACCCTAAACAAGGGGGAAGAGATTTTTTTTTTTTTGAAATGTTTGGAAAGGAGGCCCAAAAAAACTATAACAAATTTAGAAAAGGAAACCCGATGGGTCGGGGGGAATTTTTTTGTAAAAATTAAAGGGTTTGGCCTAAAATTTTGGGAAAAAAAGAAAAAAAACAGAAAAAAAAAATTTTCAGGGAAGCCAACGGGTTTTTGGTAAAAACGTTTTTTTTTGGGGTTTTTTGAAAAGGATTTAAGTAAAAAAAGGATCTGTTTTAAATTTCAAACAACCCTTTGTTTCGGGAAATTTTTGGAAAAAAAGGTAAAAGGGGGAAGGGTAATTTTTTCCCAGGGAATTAAAAAAACGTATTTTTTTTTTTTTTTTTTTTTTTTTTTTTTTTCCAAAAACCCCCCCCAAAATAGAAGGGAAAAGGTAAGTAGCTGAGTTCAAAGTTTATTAGACAATGATAATGTTTCAATCCTCAGTAAACAGTACCGTCCTACCCCAAATGGAAAAAATCCCTTTTAAAGGTTTTATCTTTATTACTGTAAAAAAAACGGGACACACACAAAATTTTTGGGGTCAAGGCGGCGAGATCGGGAAAAGGGGAACCCCCCCAAAGGGACTCTAACTGCAGGATACACCGTTCCCTCATTGGTCTTCAAGGCAAGGTGAGGGGGAAACCCTTTGGATCTGCCCAGGATGTGTTATTTTCTAGTAGGCCCACGTTGGTTTGCAAAAGAATGTAGGCAGAGTTGGAACTTTTGGTCCTTGAGAAGGGAGTAGCACCTACTTTTTTGCTAGTGCTGGAGTGCTACCGTGTCAAGGATACCATACTGGGGTAGATTATTGTTGAAGGGTTTTTGGGGTTAAACCAAAAGGGAAACCCCTGTAAAAAATTTAAATGGGTGAATTGCATACCAATTGGCTATCCCCCTTAGGTATTCGAAAAAATTTCCCTTTAAAAGGGGGTGACCTCTTATTAGGGAAAAATTTATGGGTTTGTTAGTCATAGGAACAACTTTTGGGGGAAACCAAACCCAAATTGTTAGGAAATGGCTAGGAAAACCCCCCAGCCCCTTCTCCCTGAGGGTTCCCCATGAGAAGTATGGTCATGATCATGCTACCAACATCTTCATTTTTCCCATGGGATGGTGAGGGTTTAATTTTGGTAACTCTCTTTCTGATGTTGAACTCAGTCAACTGAAGAAAAGGATTTTTCCCCGAGTGAGCATGTTTGGGAGATGGATCATTAAATAGTGTGAGGAGGCGCCCCGCTAGGTGCAATTATTTTTTTTGCAGGAAAATGTCGCTGTTGCTGAGAAGGTTTTTACAGTTAAATAAGTGTTTTCTTTTCGGGGAGGAAACTCTTATAAAAATTTCACCTCTTTTTGCGTATCATAAAGGAGAACAAGGGCTTTGTCCCCAGGTGGGAGTCCAATTTTTCCAGGCATTTCTTCGGGTCTACTGTGGGGGAGACTGTCAGAGAGTTATTGAGCCCGTCAGTCTTTCAATTAAGGGGAAACCTTTCGAAGTATTAACCCGTTCCCCTTCAGGCTATTTCAGCACCGGTGAATCTTCACAAGCGGTAGTAATGTACTGGTCCATTCCCAAGGCCCAACGGGGAAATGATTATTTTTCCAAATTTTTGCCCCACTACCAGGACCGGGAAAGCAGCCCCCTCAAACATAAATAACTGCCATGTACTTTAAGGTTTTGATGAATTCTTTTTTTTTTTGGTTTCCACAAGCAGTACAAAAAAACCAAGGGCCTAACTTTACCTCAAAAAAACTTTTAGAAATGTTTTGAAGGGATAAAAAATAGACCCCCCGTGTTTAACTGGTACCTCCCCAAGGGGGAAAAAAAAAAATTACATCAAAATTTAAGACAATGAGCAAGCCCATGGTATAGACAAACTAACAACTGGGGGTGAGGGATCCTTTTTTGTATTTTCTGAGTGGGGAACACTCGGAATCTTGAGTTTGGCTTGGGGAGGATGGTATGCTCCCCCCCCCGGAGCTTTTTCTCGTTTCAGACCTTTTTTCTCGTATGAGGTGGTGGGACCAGTGAAAGGCCCCTCAACCCCCAGGGTGATGATGTGGGGGGCCATAATGTGGACCATGCCTGGGGTGGAGAGGAAGTGCTGAACTGGAGCCAATTCATGTAAAAATCTGAATGGCAATTTTCTTGGCTGAAATTTTGGGGGAGTTCCCAGGGGTTAATATAAAACCCACACCCCCAAGTAGAAAAAAAATGAGTTAGTGACATAAACCCGGTTAAAGGGTTGGGAGTTATGTCAAAAATTCAGAGGACCAATGTTTTAAAGGAATGTAAAGGCTGCAAAACAATAAACTGTATGAAAAAACCAAAAGCATATTTTAAAAATACATGTGTGTAAAAGATTTTTTGGGAAATGCATGCTTGGGTTTAATGAGAAAAATGTTGGAGATTGGCTCACCACCTTGGAATTTTTAAAGTTTGGGTTCAGTAATGGGGAAAAGTTGAAACCCCATGAAAAATTGTTTAAAAAGCTGACCCAATTCAACAATTTTTGTGTGGGAAAATCTGATAAAAATTGGGATGGAGGAAGAAATGAAATTTTTTCCCACCCAGTTTTTTTAGTCTTAGTGGAGTCGTGGGCATTCCCATGCTTCATGGTTCCCCAAAATTTGATGGCACCCTGGCATAAAAAACTGATACCACAGAGTACGTTTAACAACTAAAATTTACGAATTAGAAAGATGAATTAGCACTAAAAGTGCAAACATTTTAAATAAGCTAAAACATGGAAGGGAAAATTTCCCTGGCTGTGTTTCAAGCACCATTTTAATTGTGTAATGCAAAATTTTGTTCATTGTTGTTTTAAAATTTTTGTTGAATGGAATGATGGTGGTTTGTGTAAACTTGAGTTTCCAACCTGGTGCAAAGAGATGTCTTTTGGGGGTTTTTTTTTGTTGCACTCAAGAGGTGAAAAACTGTTACTATCAATGAGCAACCTTCTAAATTTAAATGTCAAAATTTTTCCCCAGGAAAAAAAAATTTTCATTTTTTGGGGGTGGCTATTCAGCATTTGTAATGTCTCAGGGTTCTTCATCCCGTTTCCTGTGTATAGTTTACTAAAAAACAGACTCTTAAAGTGGGCTTTGTTCCTACACCCTTTTAATTTGGAAGTCAAATAAAAAACTCAAGAATGTGGTTGCTGATGCTCTCTCTGTGTTTTTTGTAGATGCATGGTGCTACTTTGACATAGGTTTGTCTTTTGTGGGCCTTGTTGTTTTTGCAGTGGGAAAATCTCAGCGGCCTGGGACTCTTACCCGCCAAACTGATGTGAAGGGGTCGAGTCAGACCAAAAAGTTGCAGGGGCAGGGGTACTTAAATGTGAGTTTAGGCAGTGGGTTGACAAACCTTCGGTAACATAGATGTTTAGGAAAAGGTTATGTATGTTGTTCTTTGGGGTGCTCTATATACAAAAAAGGCCCGACGGGGTTTTCCTTTGTGGGCCCCCGGACCCCTCCATATTTTTTTTCAGCCCCCTCTCCTAAGTTTTGGGGGATCTGTTGGGTGGGGCCCCGGAAATGGCTTAAATCCCCGACCCTGTTAAAAGGGTCGTGAAAAGGAACTGGAAGTCTCCGTTTGGTTCGGCCACCAAGTGAGAGACACCTTGACATTTTTGTGAAAGTTTCCTGCCTGGGGTACACCTGATGCTCTGGGTTTGGCTCTACTCTCGTCTCCCCATCGGGAAATGCCACCCCGGATACCCGTTGTTGTGATTACCGAGCAGAGGACAGGCCCGTTGGTGCGGGCTTTCACAGGGGGATTGTGTGCAAAATTTTTGCTTGTAAAAAGTGTATTGTTTAAAAAATCCTAAAAAATTTAAAATAGTTACACCCTTTATATATGGGTTTTGGTTAAAAAAAAGTTTTTTTAAAAAATTCTGCAATCTGTTGTAAATAAAAGTAAAGTGAAGAGTAGTTATGGTGTAGGAAAAATTTTTAGCATTTTAATAGTCTTGTTTACCGCCCTTCGACTTAACAATAACTTTTTTTCTAGCCGTATCTGAGGGACCGGCTAGCTTTTGTGGGCTTGTCTGGGGTGGGGGGTTTTATGGGGGGTATAGGGCCCAAAAAGTTTTTTAAGTAGCAGTTACTCTGAAATACTAATTAATTGAATTGATGGGGACTTTTCTCTAAATTCGAAGGGTGATAACCTTAGACTGAGAGGCAGCTGGGTCAAACCTATTTTTTCTCAATATAATAGGTTATACTATAGACACATAAAACCCAATTTAAATAATGTTTTAAATTGTATTTCTTTTTGTAAAAGTAAAATTTAAGGGGTGGAGAATGTGGTAATGGGAATTTGGCTTGGAACGTCTTTTGTTTTGGTGGGGGAGCTTACCCGTCTCTTCTCTCTCCCTCTCACTGACTCTCTCTCTGTTTTGGGTGACCTTCAACCCGGCGGATCTCTGGGGCCTCACTTTTGGGGATTTTTGTGTGTCCAGGGGTGAGTTTTTTTTAATTTAAGTTGTGGCCACTACCCAGGGTACTAAAGTGTGTCAAAACAGGTTCCCCCGAGTTATTCAAGGGGGAAAAGGGAAGGAAAAGTGTTGGAAAAACCCTGGGGAGAACAGCTATGGAGTGTGTAGATTTTTGTTTTTGAAAAAGTGGGCGTGATTGTATATTTTGTACATATTATTGGAACATTATATTTTTAAGTAGTATTTACATAACCTGGAAAAAGGGGGTGGTGAGAGGATATAGACACTCAAGATGATCAGCCATGATGTAAGTATTACCCCCCCGACAAATAAGGCCATTAAGAAAATCTACCCCACACTAGAAAAAGTATGAGAAACCTTATATCAAAAAAATAAGGGACAAACCAACTCACGGCAACTACCCAACACACTGTTCCCTCCGCCCAACCCCTACGAAGCTCCCCAATTTTTCAACGCACTAAAAAACAAGGCAGGAGATTTAAATACCTTACCACCCTTTTTAACAAAAAAGTGTCACAAGTTATCACCAATCATTTGCAACACCTTTAAAAAATCCATTTTATTCCCCCACCTTCCCAAATACTCAAAAAAGCAAAGGGGCACCCCGATCCCCAAAGGGGAACCAACAAGGGGTTGAATAACTATAGGGGCCCAAAATCCAACTTTTCACCCCCTCTCAAAAATCTTTGAAAAATTAATTATAAAAAAGAATCTACTCCTACCTTATCTCCAAAAATACTAACCCCCGCCAATTTGGGTTCGCCTAAAAAAAATATAATGTGCTATTAACACATGCTAGAAATATATACACTGCAATAGAGAAAAAAAAAGTCCCCCCTGGGGATCTTCTTGACTTTTCGTAAAGCTTTTGATACATTGACCCTGATTGCTCCCCCTAAAAATTTTCACACTATGGTATAAGAGGGCACTCCCCCAACTACCTATGTCATGCCTCACAAAAAAAACCAATATTGCGAAATGGGGCAAACTTTCTGCGCAACCAATTACAGTTGGTGTCCCACAGGGAAGTTCCTTGGCCCCTTCCTTTTCCTATACATAAAAAGCTTCCAAAAGCTTCGCAATTACTCAAACCCACCTATTTGCAGATGACACTACATACTCTTCCTCACCCCGGCCAGTCACGCTAGCCAATACTGTTAAATACCCAAATTTCAGAAATATCACCTGGAGAGGACTAACAATTACACAAACTGACAAAAATACTTCATTATTTGGGAACAGACTACAGTTCCCCCTTAAAAATAATGATCACACCTTCAAAAACAACAGAGGGAAAATTTTAGAATCCACCTTGATAAAAGCCCAAAATTTCATACACATATACATGCCTAAGGCATAATATCGAAGATGCGGACTATTTTCCACAGTCACCCTCCGGCCCCTTATCATCTCTTATTTACCCTATTCCCAGGAAATTTTGTGCTGGGGCTCAACAAAAATTTAAACCCATCTCACCACTAATTACCCAAAAAAAGGTGCAGTTAGAATGATAAAAAATTTTTCATACGGGCACACACTCCACCAAATTCAATACACTAAACCTACTCACCAAAAAAAACATCCATACTTATTACTGCCCCCTTTTACAACATAGAAAACTTAATCTGATATTAACCCCCCCAAAAAACCCCGGGTGCCCAGGGGCCGGTGGCTAAAGCTCCCACTTCACACACGGGGGGCCCCGGGTTCTTTCCCCGGCGGTTAAAAACTTTCGACACGTTTCCTTACACTTTGCCCTGTTCACCTAGCAAAAAATGGTCCTGGGTTTTTAGTCGACTGGTGTGGGTCGATCCGGGGGGACAAATTAAGGACCCCAAATGGAAAAATTAGACAGTCCTCGAAGTACTGCTTTTTTGGGGTTTTCCCGGGGTGGCTAACCCGGGGGGTTAAAAAATCCAAACAAAAATCTTATTTATCTTATCTTAACCTCAACAGAAAAAATGCCCAAAACCAAGGCACGGATCACTCTTTGTTTTCCCCGTGCCCCACTCACACTATGAAAAAACTCAATGCACATAAAAGGCCAAAAATCTAAAATTTATTCCTGAAAATAAAAAAGAAACACTATCTTTTTTAAAAATTTCAAGTTTTTCTAAGATCCTTCTCCCCCAAAAAAAAAAAATATAAAATAACTAAAACCTTATAAATTGTATATTTTAAATGTTTTCCATTATATCACATAAATGTTGAACCTAAAACCGAATCTAACTTTATTATTTTTTAAATACACTACCAACAGAATCTTCTACACTAAATTTACAACAATGCAAGAAACCTATGACCTTCTTTGTAATACTCACTTGTGATTTAAAGTAATCTGTTTTCATTAAAATTTTTTATCACTGTTTTCATCAGCTTAGTTAATTTTAATTTAATTTTAAGCCAGCCCGTAATGTATGCATAGTATAAGTGGTTTTGGCATGCTGCTCTTATCTGATTTTTTTGTACCTCTGTATTTTTTCCAATTGGAAAAAATAAAAAAATAAATAAAGAAACCTTCCTTGAGGGACCCAAGACTAGAATCTAACCAGCATAAAGGAACCCCCTTTGAGAGGACCCTAAGCGGAAACCCTAACCGCCCCAAAGAATCTTCCTTGAAGGCCCCTAGGCCTAACCATCATAAAGGGAAACCCTTCCTTGACTGGCCCCTAAAAGTAGAGCCGACCATCATAAAGGCCCCTGAGAGGCCCCAGAGCTAAGCCTAACCATCCAAGGAACCCTTGAGAGGACCCTGAGCTAAGCCTAACCATCATCAAGGAAAACCTTGAGAGGACCCTAGAGCTGAGCCAAACCCTCACAAGGAACCTGAGAGGCCCCTAGGCTAGAACCAAACCCATAAAGGGAAACCTTTGGAGGAGCTAGACCCTAACCATCATCAAGGTACCTTGAGGGCCCTAAGCTAGAGCCTAACCATCATAAGGCACTTGAGGGGCCCCCTAAGCTGAGCCTGACCCTCAAGGAACCTTGAGAGGACCCTAGAGCTTAACCATCAAAAGGAACCTTGAGAGGACCCTAGACTGAGCCAAAACCCATCTCAAGGAACCTTGAGGGGCCCCCTAGAGCTAGATCCAAACCATCATCAAGGAACCTTGAGAGGCCCCTAGGCTAGCCCCTAACCAATCAAGGAAACCCTTGGGCCCTAATTAGAGCCTACCATCATCAAGGAAAAACCTTGAGAGGCCCCTAGAGCTAGATCCTAACCATCAAAAGGGACCCTTGGAGGACCCTAAGCTAGACCCTAACCATCATCAAGGAACCTTGAGGGACCTAGAGTAGACTAACCATCAAAAGGGAACCTTGAGAGGCCCCTAGAGCTAGAGCCAAACCCATCATCAAGGAAACCCCTTGAGAGGCCCCTAGGCTAGAGCCTAACCTTCAGAAAGGGAAACCTTGAGGCCCCTAGAGCAGAGCCTACCTCTAAAGGGAAACCCTTGAGGACCCTAGAGCTGGGCCCAACCTCAAGGAACCTTGAGGCCCCCAAGCTAAGCCAAAACCATCATAAAGGGAAAACCCTAAGGAGGGCCCAAAACAATAACTTTAATTATGCCTTACTTTATATTATGAAGAAAATTATTATAAAAATGTCAACAACGAGTGTACAAAAAGTCTTTCTCAATGTAAAAACATTTTTTCTTACAATACCTTTAGCGTCTACCCCCAAACAATAAAAATTAAAATTATTCAAAAATATAAAAAAAAACTAAAAAAATTTTTCATAAATGTTATAAAACCAAAATTGTATTTTTTATTATGACCCCATAATTACCCCTGTAAATTTTCTTGTTTGATAATTAATAAAATTCAAGATGTCAAGAAAACTCAAAGCTGTAATAGCGTTTTCGCTTTTTGTGCTTTTTATATATTTATCTATATTAATTTTTCCTAATTTATATTTTTAACAATAAAACTTATAGGGTGTGAAGCTGGGTGATGAATGTTTTCAGGGAGGGAAGGCGGAGGGCCGGGAGTGTCATTCGAGGGAATGTTGGGGGAATATAAAGCAGGAATTTTAGTTTTGGAGTTGGAGGAGGGGCGGGGATTACCAAAAATGTTGTCCAAGGGAGGAAAGGGGTTGTTGAGGGGGTTCGGCATGTAGAGAGAAAGGGGCGAAACAAATACTTCGAGTGTTCAGTCCGTAGTGGAAGGAAGGCGGGGAAGGGCGTTGGAGTGTGAGCAAGTAACTTTAGAAGGGGTTCAGGGAAACGCAGGCCGGATTTAGTCCCGGAGAGGGAAAATACAGTGCCTGCACTTGAAGGAGGGGTGTTAATGTTGCATTTAAAAAATGTAGTGTAAAGCACCCCTTTTGGCAAAACGTGATGGAGGAAAGTGGTGAAAGTTTTTCTTTTTTGGGCCACCCTGCCTTGTGGAATCGGCCCGTGTGATAATAAAAAAAAAAATAAAAAAAAAAAAATTGTGTATTAAATTTTATTAAAAATCAAGTATAATTTTTCAGTAGAAAAAAGACGTAAGAGAACAGATGTAAAATTAAAAAATAAATTCGCTGGGATAAATGTCGTGGGGTAAATATTATTATTGTTTATTTGATAAAAAAATTTTTTAAAAGTAGGAAGAGGGGAAAAAATATTTATAAGTTGTAGAAGAGTGGAGAGTAAGTTAGGGAAGGTGATAGATGATGTGTGACTGCCATAGTGAGTCTGTACTCCTATTGTGGTTGCACGAGTCCCGGGCACACCCTGGCAACATGGGCGTAAGGCATCTTCCGCTCCATTAGCATTTCACATCCCTTTTTAGGCGACCATGGGCCCTTTCCTTACCTGGAGTTTACCTGGAGGGTTCCGGGGTCAATGCCCCCACAGCCCCGGGCTGTGACCGGCCCCCCTTTGGATCGAGCCTGTAACCAGTGGTTTCTTGCGGGGTGCCGCAAACCAATGTTGAGCCACACCCAGCGATCAGGAACCCCTTTAGAGCTTGTCCCGTGCCGCTTGAAGACTGCCGGGGTCTGTTTGGTAATCCCCCTTTTGTAGGTGGGAGGGAGTTTTAACAGTCTCGGCCCCCGACACTTTTTGTATGGTCTCTTAACGTGCTAGTGACACCCCGTTTTCATTGGGGGGATGTTGCTCGGTCTGCCAAGTCTTTTGCTTTTGTAGTGAGTGATTTTTTTATGGCAAGTTCGGTACTAGTTTCTCAGGATTTTCCAGGTGTATATAATCATGTACTCTCCGCCTGCTTCCCGGGAATACAGTTTCAGGAACTCAAGGGGCTCCCCGTAATTAGGTGTTTTTTTCTCCCTTTTGCACGCCGTGAAGGTTTCTTACTTTTCAAGGAAAAGCAATTTTACCTGCCTTGGGGGCCTTTGTGTGGCCAATATTCCCCGCCTGGTAGAACAAGTGACCGAAGAGTTCTCATGGGCTTTGGCATCCCCAGTTTGAAGGTTCTCATTTTCCACCCGTCATTTTTTTTAGCAGATGCGATTGATACGATGTTATGGTCCCTGAAGGTGAGATCCTCCGACATGATCACTCCCAGGTCTTTGACGTTGGTGTTTCGCTCTATTTTGTGGAAAGAAATTTGTTTTGTACTCTGATGAAGATTTAATTTTATCGTGTTTATCATATCTGAGTAATTGAAATTTCTCATTGTTGAACTTCATATTGTTTTCTGCAGCCCACTGAAAGATTCGGTTGATGTCCGCCTGGAGCCTTGCAGTGTCTGCAATGGATGACACTGTCATGCAGATTCGGGTGTCATCTGCAAAGGAAGACACGGTGCTGTGGCTGACATCCTTGTCTATGTCAGATATGAGGATGAGGAACAAGATGGGAGCGAGTACTGTGCCTTGTGGAACAGAGCTTTTCACCGTAGCTACCTCGGACTTTACTCTGTTGACGACTACTCTGTGTTCTGTTAGTGAGGAAATTATAGATCCATCGACCGACTTTTCCTGTTATTCCTTTAGCACGCATTTTGTGTGCTATTACGCCATGCTTTTGCAAAGTCTGCATATATTACATCTCCATTCTTTTTATCTTCTAGTGCATCTAGGACCTTATCGTAGTGATCGAATAGTTGAGACAGACAGGAGTGACCTGTTCTAAACCCATGTTGCCCTGGGTTGTGTAACTGATGGGTTTCTAGATGGGTGGTGATCTTGCTTCTTAGGACCCTTTCAAAGATTTTTGTGATATGGGATGTTAGTGTTATCGGTCTGTAGTTCTTTGCTGTTGCTTTACTGCCCCCTTTGTGGAGTGAGGCTATGTCTGTTGTTTTTAGTAACTGTGGGACGACCCCCGTGTTCATGCTCCCTCTCCATAGGATGTTAAAGGCTCGTGATAGGGGCTTCTTGCAGTTCTTGATGAACACGGAGTTCCATGAGTCTGGCCCTAGGGCAGAGTACATGGGCATGTTATTTATCGCCTGTTCGAAGTCATTTGGCGTCAGGATAACATCAGATAGGCTTGTGATAAGATAAGATAAGATAAGATAAGATTTCGTTCGGATTTTTAACCCCGGAGGGTTAGCCACCCAGGATAACCCAAGAAAGTCAGTGCGTCATCGAGGACTGTCTAACTTATTTCCATTGGGGTCCTTAATCTTGTCCCCCAGGATGCGACCCACACCAGTCGACTAACACCCAGGTACCTATTTGCTGCTAGGTGAACAGAGTGTGGAGATGACCCGGTTGTTGATAATGGTGTATGTATCACTGGTCATAATGATGAGGGAAGTGATACATGTGATGATAGTGATGAGTTTAAAAAAAGCGGAGAGTTGATTGCGAGGGTAGTTCCCCTTTCCCATCATTCACGAAAAAGAGGCAGTGACCTCTGTGTACAAAGACTCCCAAGAGGTCTCACTAATGGAAGTGCACTTAGGAGACTCATGGATAAGGATAATACTGATGATATTGATATTGATTATGTCTGTTATTTATAAGTTTTTTTCATTTTGCTGAGAAATTAAAATACTATCCCGGACTTTTATAAGGGAACCAAATTGTATAAACTATCCTTTTTAAATTTGGGAAAATTTGCCCTTTAAAAAAAGTTTTTCTGCCTGCATCAAAAGAACCCCACTAAACCCTTTTATGTTGTGTGTCTAAAAAGAGTGCAAGTCCCTAAAAAATCCCAACCCCCAAAAATTTTCCCATCGTTTTTTTTTTTTGCAAAACCTCAATTACTAATTCTTGTGTTATATTTTAAAAAAAATCATTCCCTCAACTTCTTGCACTAAAAAAACAGAGGGGCTACAGTATACGGTTTTTTAGGTTTTATTTGGGGGGAACTCTGCTTCAACATTTTTTAAACTTGTACGTCCTGCTGCTAAGTATAATTACTTGGAGCCCTCAACTTGTGCTCATCTGAACCAACTCTCATTATTGTGATTATAATGCAAGAACATAAGCATTGGAAACTCTCAGTTTGGTAATCGTAATGGCCATCAACTGTTGCACTCTTAAACAGATCCCATGATAATGGTGCAAATTGTAATGTGACCATGAACCCACCATATCTATGGAGTGTCCTTGATACTTGTGTCCTTGGCTTCAAACATTACTTCTGCCAGCTGTGAGTCTTCCAATGTAACAGATATAGCGCTGATCATTTCCCCAAGCTAACCTCTCTAAATATTGGTAACACTATCCTTCCTGTGGATATTCAAAACGGAAACGTCTTATTTTTTCCCCCTGATCAACATGAGACTTTTGTGCACATGTACTGACTGGTATAATTCTTTTTGTTCCTATGAGATGTACCTCTGTCGAACATTTACAATTACCTTGTGAGCAGTATATTCAAATCTTCTTAGAGCCGCCTCTGAAACCTCCTACTACACTCTAATCCAAATGACTTCCATAATAATCATAAGTCTTATAAAAATCTTAACCTATTACAATGATTCCTAAACTTCGAACATTGAAAAACGTACTGCTCGCAGACTAGGCCAAGCCTATAAAACCCATCGACCCCTGAAATGCTGAGCCTCTTCCAAACTGCCCTTGCTGCTGCCAGAGAGCGTATGACAGAGCTGCGGCAAACAGACTGGGAACAATTTGTCAATGGCCTCATTGCCTCACACCCCACTTTAGCCGGGGCATGGAGGGACATAAATAGAATTAAGGTAACAGAACTGGGCAGATCGCGCACACTCATCCCTTGCAAAGGCAATGAGTTAGTCATGCTTGGGCTGCTACATCTAGCTATGAAACAGTCTCCAGTACCACACAGGCGAAATTAATGGACAAATATGATTGCAAGGGAGAGACTGTTGCTTTAATGCTCAGCAAGGCAGATGACTGCAACATTCCTTTTCAACTAATTATGAACTTGATGCCGCCTAACTAAGGGCACTCCACGTCGCCTGGTGAGGAGGTATTACTACAACATACTCAGGATTGCTGTTCGTGTACCAGGTAATCTTTACTTGAATTAAAAAACAAGAGTTTATGTCACTGGGGAGCTCCCTAAAATCTTGGACCAATAGCCTCATTATTCCCATCCAAAGCGCCAATCAACAAAACTCATTTCGCCCAAATATCCTTACTAGCTGTTTGTGTAGAAACATTTGAAAGGATGATTCTAATCGTCTTATGCAACAGAATTAAGGAATTCCTTGTCACCCCGTTGCATGGCTTCATGTCATGAAGAAGGAGTGTGCATCATTTCATTACCACCTTTCTCACTCTGCACACTGACAAGCCTTACACTACTTCCTTGACCTTAAATCCGCTTTTGATGTAGCCAACAGACATGTAATCATTAGTGAACTTGCCAGAATGGATATTAGGATGCTTCTCCGCTGGATTAAAAGGTTACCTGTCCCAACAGAAAGTCGTCTGTGTTGTTCCAGGGACATAGAAGTGTAAACTAAAGATTTTGAATTTAGGAACCCCACAAGGAGTGTGCATTTAGTCCCACCCTTATCAACAGTTTTGATTATGCCTTACTTAATGCCATGCCTAGCCAGCCCCATCCATTATATGGTTAGTTTGCTGATGACATAATGATTCACACTACCGATTCTCCAACACCCAAAACATTCTTAATCATGTTTTAGCCTCGGTCAGGACCTGGGGTTATAGTCTCAGGGGATAAAACAAAGATACTCAACAGGCGTCCTCTGCCTCGGCAGAGAGGCACAGTTTCGCAGATCCAGTTGGCATGATGGTTCTCTTCTAGAAATATGTAGAGCAATACAGTATCTAGCTTTGAGGTTCACTTACTTGGACCTGTGTAACGAGAACTTTGTCGCAACACAAAGAAAGCTGAGAGCACTTTAGAGTTGTGGAAAGGCAGGTTTTTCATCCAGGTATGGTGCTAATGTATAAAATTGGTTGAAAAGTGATGTATCTTTGCTTATATTAGATCATTGTTGATTAATGCAGCGCCACTACTTGCCACTCGTGTCTGAACTGGAAAGCTTGGCTGGCTGGAAAAACTGCAAACAAAGCAATGAGGGATCATCCAGGATGCCCTCGTACTGGCCTAAATTTTAAATATGCGGAAAGAATATTTAATATTCCAAGCAAAGAGATCGTGTTACTGAAAGAAATATCTTAATTGGGGTCAATATGCTTTAGGCTAGCCATTCAAACCCCTGCCAGATGCCCTCCAAACTTTCCTCAGCAACTGGTGAACATCCTTCCAGATGATCGAAAAAACTGAACCGACCTCCGCATGAACCAGCTACTGATCTATATCAAGTTGGAGACAACAAGGCCATTTCCCTAGCTCCATGGGATATTACCCCATTCCAAACTACCATATTTTCCTCCTCCATTTGCCCCCAAAACTCTTCTTAGAATCAACAACCAAGTTCACGTCTTGAAGGCCATACATGATGCCTTAAGCTGTATTGATAACTAGTCACACAGAACAATCTTTCCACAAATTAATTTACTCGATGGTTCTGTTCACCAGTCGCACTGGTGCAGCTGGTAGTGCTGCTGTGGTCACACAGAGTGATGGCTCTCATAAAGAAATTGGAGCATCACATTAACTGGGCCTCTACCCTTCAAACAGAACTGTTGCCATACTCCTTGCACTCAAATGTGTCCATGTATCTAAGAGTTGACGACTTTAATTGTAACTGATTCTCTGTCAATCCATAATTGCCTCTCAACTCATAAGTATAAATGTGGCATGCTTTTTGTCGAAGCCAGACATAGATATGGTAAGATTGTGGACAGTGGATCAGAGTGCATCATGCTGGTGGATTCCATCTCACATTGGTCTTCAGAAAAAAATGCATGATAGAACTTGATAAATGGCTAAGCTGTATGCTTTCAAAGAGGGGGTAGATTACAATCTTGGTTGTCATTTAGCAGTTTGAGAACAATAATACGAAAAGAACTTCAAATGAACTTATCTTGACTTAAACTTAGGGAATTGCCACAAGTCATCCATCTATCATCATTCCATCATGCAGGAGGAGCCACATGTCTATGGTGCATCCAACAAGATAAGTTAGAACTCTTGGATGTCACTACTCCGGCTCCGGCTGGTTACAAGTATCTTTGCAGGTTAAATCACCACCACCAGATGTAGACCAATACGAAATGTAATCTTTGCCAGATGGACTATTGGTCACACATTGCTCATTAATGTACTTGATGTGTTCAAATTAAATGAATTTAGAAACAACGTCACTCAGAATTGTTTCAAGAAATGGCTAAGTATTTTATCCACATTGGTATATTGCAGACCATTCTGGAGATATACCCTGACTTTGCTTGCTGTAAATAAAGCATTACCACAGTTGTGTCATGTGTGTGTGTGGTGTGTGTGTGTGTGTGTTTGTGTGTGTGTGTTGTGTGTGTGTGGTGTGTGGTGTGGTGTGTGTGTGAGTGTGGTGAGGGGTGTGTGTTGTGTGTGAGTGTGTGTGTGTGTGTGTGTGTGTGTGAGAGTGTGTGTGTGGCTTGTGTGTGGGTGTGTGTGAGGGTGGTGTGGCGGGTGTGTAGTAGGTGAGTGTGTGTGCGTGTGTGTGTGTGTGTGTGCGTGTGTGGAGTGTGTGTGGTTGTGTGGGTGTGTGTTGCGTGTGTGGGTGTGTGTGTGTGTTGGGTGGTGTGTGTGTGGGTGTTGTGTGAGGGTGAGTTGTGGGTGTGGTGAGGGTGTGTGTGGTGGGTGTTTGGTGTGTGTGTGTGGGTGTGTGTGTGTGGGTTGCGTCCTTGTGTTATGCATATATTTGTACGCTCGTGTCAACATTCCGTGCTCGCCCTCGTGTGTGGTAGTGCGTGCGCGCAACAATAGTGTGGGTGTAAGATCCACTAAAATTTGTAATTATAACTCATTACAATAGTGCCAGTGTGGACAATATCAGTGGTATCATTACTTTGTAATTTGTTCATGACTGTTAACCATGATAGGGATGAAGCTGATACATCTCCTCTGTAAACTTGCCATGATTAGTTGACCAGATATACTTGGAGTTCATTACCTTTGTCACTATTCAGCTATCATAATTTGGGGTCCCGTCACTGGACCATTATGTACCTTTGTAATCTTTTGACTACCGCCCACAGGATGGGTATGGGGAGCATAAATATATAAACTAATGTGTGTGTTTGTGTGTGTGGTGTGTGGTTTGTGTGTTGTGTGTGTGTGTGTGTGTGTGTGTTGGTGGTGTGTGTGTGGTGGTGTGTCGTGTGTGTGACTCAACATCAGATGTATTTGGCACCAAAACTCAATTACAGTTGTGACCGGGGTGTGGAAGTGTGAATGCTCATTACTCTATAATTTGTTCATGATTGTAGCCAAAGTATAAACGTAAGTAACCATTCTACAGAATTTCATTACCTTTGTAACTTTGTGAGCTCATTACCTTTGTACCTAGTTCAGCCTATCAAATACTTTGGGGGCCCAGTCCCTGACCCATTACGTACCTCTGTAAACTGTAAATACCTTTGTAACTTTGTCAGATTGTGACCAGACTTACCTGGAGCTCATACCTTTGTAAATTGTGAGTTCAATACCTTGTAAATTGAGAGTTCATTACCTTTGTAAATTGTGAGTTTCATTACCTTTGTAAATTGTGAGTCATTACCTCTGTAACTTGCTCAGCTATCAAAGCTTAGGAGTCCAGTCCCCTGACCAGTTTTATGTACCTCTTGTAATCTTTTGACTACCGCCAAACGGGATGGGTATGGGGGTGCATAATAAACATATTAAAACAACTAACTATCTTTCCCTTGATTGCTTATGCAAAGTAAATATTTACTAAAAGTCAGAAGTCTAAAATAGATCATATGACACAATGTTTCAAGTTCAATGAACCACTTCCAATTATACATACCCCAGATTACTACTACTTAATACGATACGCACCTTACTAAAAATACATTCAGAGACTTCTTGTATGTGTGTTAATAATAAGGTACATATAATGATTATAATGGATGGGAAACAGGCTGAGGTCATACAACCTTATCACAAAATACAAAGATGAAGAGAGAGAAGAAGAGAGAGAGAGAACCAAAGTAGTAATATCGAGCATAAAATTAAGAATTCTGACATATATCACATTGAACAAGAGGTACAAATACAATGATAACTTTCACTTGAGTTAGTATCAGCACTACTGCCACTTAAATGTACCTCACTGAAATAATAATATATCAGACATCACAATGAATGCTGAAGATAGACAACCTCTTACCCCAACCATAGATTGAAACATTATTAACTACAAAAAAATAAAAAAAGGGTAATGTTACAATGACAATGAGATAAATCATCTCTGGTCGACTTGCTTGGTCCCATCAGGGTTAACTCACAACGTTAACATGTATATATATGTATGCAAGCATAGTGTGCAGCTGTAGATAGATGAACAAGTAACCTAAACAATCTCACTTTACACACGCGTTTACTATGTTATGACAAGATTTACCAAGAACAGCCACCAAGTGTAACACTTTATCACTTAGAATACACTTGTGTTGATGTAAATATAGGTGAAGTGTACAACCGCTGGCCATAATAAACACACTACTTCTCCAAGGTCACAACACTAGGCCCAGCTTCTGGATAGTTACCAGCATTTTAGTTAATATGTTTAATTATGGTCAGTGGTGATCTGCAGTCATTAACTTGGAGTATCAAAGTTAAACACAACAATCCAGTTTGATCAAATATCTAAAAACAATTCAAATGTATATGTAGAAGTAAAATGATTGCAAATTGTTACTTATTACAATTTTTAACTAGGTCGCTAAACCACTAGATGAGATGGCAAGGAACATAGATGTTAAACATGCAGGCTGACTTCTTTGCTAACACAGTTTAAGTACCAGAATTACTCAAGAGAGAAAGTATTTCATGAAACTGAACATTATGCAGGAGTAAGCTTGTCAAGTAAAAATACAAAGCATAAGTTACACACTCACACCACAGATCAACACTGCAATTGGAAATATTACTGGAATTTAGAAGTAAGTTTCAGTCGACGAGAAAATGTATTAGAAACACAGCAATAACACTAGAAAAGCAACTTAATTATGTAACCGTATTTAATAGTTCGGTTACAACTGAGCAGAGCATGTATTACACTGATATATATCAAATGTAAGGAGTCACTACACTGAAGTACACTCTGAGCCTTTTAAAGTCTTAGTACAGGCTTACAAATGACAATTAACTGTTGGCAAAGCAGCATTTAACACTTCTAAGCACACGTATGACAGATGAATGTTCGACTTGTAACAAGCAAATCACAACGAACTTACTATGTTTATAAGTGACCCTCCTGGCATGTCCCACCTTAAATGTCAGTACTGCAATGCTCTTTACAATTGTTCTTTAACAAGCCACTACAGGAACACTGTATGCCAGCAGCACTGAAGGACGTATACATAGACATGACTGTCCTTAGGAAACAGCTTATAACTGCAGGCTGCCTTACTTGTCTGTGGCTACTTTTAGTGGCTGCCTTTCACGCTTGCTTGAATGTGCTTGCTAAGCCCGTGTCAACGCGCCTGATATTTGCTTGTAAGCAGGCAGGTAGGCACACAGTAACCACATTTGTAAGATGAGTGGAGTGCGCTCACCAGGACTGACACGGGCACTACAAGTACTATGTGGTCTGGCAAAAACTGCCCTCTAGAACCATAAGTAATAGAGGCGAATGTGTCTTGCCGAAGCCCGTGTCAACCACTTGGATTTTGCTTGTAAACAGCAGGTAGCACACAGGAAAAAACATTCGTAACTCATGCCAGGATGGGAGCATCGTCCATATTTGTTATCTGCCTGGCATGGGAAAGCTGGAAAAACAGATGGGACGTGCAACTATCACCACCCTAGAAAATGCCATGCTCATATTTGACAACAGGGAAATGCAAACCCCTTCCTGTAAGCTTTTTCACCCCTGAACTGTGTACCTCTACAGTACAGGAAAGACTGTGCTATAACTTAAATGCCAGGCATACCATCTAAAGGGACAAAAAGATACAAAACATCCAGGCCATGGGAAAACCGGGTAGGCCCCACAGCCACTCACAAGAGGATAGTTTTTAGTGCAGGAAGGAAAAAAAACTCGCAGGAAATGCAGAAATCGTACACCAAATCCAAATCATTTCCTGGAGTGGAACCACAGTCGGATGGCCTCTCCACCTCCAAACCAACAGATACAGATACTAATGCCGGAAAAAAAATCCCCCCCCAGTACTCAACATTACCACCATCAATAACATTCTTCTTTCAGTAACGACTCAAATATACGAGGGTCCAAAGCCAGCAACAAACAACAAAATACCTTTCAACCATGGACTGCTCGCAGAGGCATATTGCAATGTACTCGCTTCACTGAGACCCACATAAAAAGGATCACTTTGGACAACAAAATATGGAGCCCAGTTACAACCTATACAGATGTGACAGAGTGAACAGGCAAAAGGGGGGGTGGTTTGGCCTGAACATTGCAGAGTCACTTGTTTGCACAGAACTGCTAAAGCCTCAAATGATGTAGTTGAAGTTTTAGCAGTAAAAGGTCGAGAACCAAAACCTAGTCATTGAGGCAGCTGCAAGCCTCCGGATGCACATCCCAGCAATCCATGAACAGCTTGTTAAAAATTGAGCATGTACTGAAAATCTTCCAGCTCCTGCCCCAAATCTTGCTCCTGGGGGATTTCAACTTTAAGGCACCTAAAATGGAGGAATATAGAAATAATATTGTGCAGTTAAACACCAAGGATGCAGCTCTGATGAAAACTCACACTCACGCGAGCTTTTAAATCTCCTGCACAAAATCAATTTAAACCAGCAAATAATAGAGCCTACAGACTGGAGAATACACTAGACGGCATCTTCACTAACATTGATGATCTGATAAGAAATGTCACCATACAAAAAAACAATATACTCTCTATCACAACAAATTGATGTCAGACATGTATTCGTGAGCCCCAGACACGACATAATGAGATTAGTCACGAGGATCATTCACCAAATTCAACATTCAATAACAAAAACATAAAGTAGGCGGACCAAGTAAACCAAGTCCTAACCGTTATAACTGGGAAAGATATACTAAGCAACACAGAACCGCCCAACTTAACCTAGAACAGATTAACTCGGTGGCACTCGATGTATGCAACAAGCTTATTCCCTAATAAAAAGGAGAGTAATGTAAAATAGAAAGAGACAGGCGCTTCCCTTTACAGCGACGGAAAAGAATAACAGAGAGGCTAAAAGAGGTCAATATATCGAAATACGTAGGGAGACACTGGTCCAAAGAAATAGCAAACATCGAACTAAGCTAAAAAGAATCCTTCGGAGTCAGGAATCGCGGGAAGAACTATATAGCCATAAATACATCGAAAGAAACCCCAAAGTATTTCTTCTCCTATGCCAAATCAAAGCGAGAACAACGTCCAGTTGGGTCCCCTACTTAAACAAGATAAGATGGGTCCTACACAGATGACAGCAAGGAAATGATGAGCTACTCAAGTCCAATATGACTCAGTATTTAGCAAGCCGCTAACCAGACTGAGAGTCGAAGATCAAAATTAATTTTTTTTATTGAGCAGAGCCACAACATTTTGATTAACACAAGCCTAATCCGATGTTATCCTGACCCAAATGACTCGAACAGGTGATAAATGACATCCCATGCACTCTGCCCCAGGGCCAGACTCATGGAACTCTGGTGTTCATCCAAGAACTTGCTAAAAGACCCTATCACGAGCCCTTTTCCATCCTATGGAGATGGAGCATGGACCGGGTCGTCCCACAAGTTACTAGAAACAACAGACATAGCCCCACTCCAAAAGGGGGCAGTAAAGCAACAGCAAAGAACTACAGACCAATGAGCACTAACATCCCTACATATAAATCTTGAAAGGTCCTAAGAAGCAAGGTCCACCACCCAGTCTAGAAACCGCATCAGTTACACACCCAGGGCAACATGGGTTTAAACAGGTCGCTCCTTTCCGTCTCAACTATTGGATCACTACACAAGTCCTAAATGCACTAGAAGACAAAAGAATGCAGATGTATATATACAGAACTTGCAAAAGCCCTCGCAAGTGGTGGACCATGGCGTAATAGCGCACAAAATGCGTAGCTAAAGGAAAACAGGAAAAGTCGTCGATGATATATAATTTCCCTCACTAACAGAACACAGTAGAGTAGTCTCAACAGAGTAAAGTCCGAGGCAAGCTACGGTGAAAGCTCTGATCCCAAGGCTCAGTACTCGCTTCCCATCTTGTTCCTCATCCTCATATCCGACATAGACCAGGATGTCACCACAGCACCTGTCTTCCTTGCAGATGCCACCCCGAATCTGCATGACAGGTCTTCCATTGGCAGAAACTGGCAAAGCTTCCCAGGCGGACATCACCAAATCTTTCAGTTGCTGCAGAAAACAATATGACGTTCACAACGATGAGAAATTCTATTACTCAGGAGATGGTAAACATGAGAAATTAAATCTTCATCAGATTACAAAAACAATTCTTGGCCACAAAAATAGAGCGAAACACCACGTCAAAGACCCTGTAGTGACATGTCAGAGATCTCACCTTCAAGGACCATAATATTGTATCAATCCGCATCTGCTAGAAAAATGAGACAGGGATGGATAATGAGAAACCTTCAAAACTAGGGAGGGCAAGACCATGAAGACACTCCTTCAGTCACTTGTTTTTATCTAGGCTGGATGATTGCTGCACACCTTCAGCACCTTTTCAAGGCAGTGAAATAGCCGACCTAAAAAAATGTACAGATAACTTACACATGCGCGCATAACGGAGATTAAAACATCTCAATTACTGGGATGAGGGTGGCGCGATCGCACAGTTCGTTTACCCTTAATTTCTATTTATGTCCCTCCATGCCCGGCAAAGTGGGATGTGAGCATTAAGACCGTTGACAAATTTTCCCAGTCGGTTTGCGCAGCTCTGTCATACGCTCCTCTGGCAGCAGCAAGGCAGTTTGGGAAGAGGCCCCAGCATTCCAGGGATACGATGTTTTCTTCTATAGCTAGCCTAGCTGGAGCAGTATGTTTCAGTGTACGGGAAGTTAAGAATCATTGTAATAAGTAATGGTTTTTGAAGAGGTATGATTATTACGGAAAGTTTTGTTGGTTTAGAGTACCAAGAGGTTGCCGGTGGGGGGCGGCTCTAAGTATTTCTGAATACTGCTCACAAGTTCATTGTTAAAGGTCTCTACAGAGGAACACTCATAGATTTATACCAGTCCCAGCACATGTGCAACAAAAGTCATCATGCTATACTGTGGAACATTAAAACTTTCCGTTTGAATATCCCCACCAGGAAGGATAGTATTACCAATATCTAGAGAGGTTTAGCCTAGGGAAATGATCAGACGCTATATCTGTTACAATGGAAGACTCACACTGGCAGAAAGTAATGTTGAAGCCAGCACAGATCAAGTACGCCTCCATAGATATGTGTGGGTTTCAAGGTTAACACCTACAATATGGACATTATATCGTACGGACACTGATTTGGGATTAAAGAGTGACAACAGATGAATTGCCATTAACGATTAACCAAACTGTGAGTTTCCCAATGCTTTTGTGTCTCCATTGTAATCGCCAATAATAAGAGTAGGCTCAGATGAGCACAAGTTGGGAGCTCCAAGTAATTACATTTATCAGTCAGGAGCATACAATTTAAATATGTTGAGTACAGAGTATCCCTATATAAATCCTAACACCGTGATATTGTAGCCCCTCTGTTTACCTTGTGTGCAAGAAGTAGATGGGGAAGTGATTTTTAATATATAGAACACAAGAGTTAGTAGATTTTGAGTTATATGCAATCAAATGATGGTAAATTTAGGGGGTTGGGATTTTTCAGGGACTCTGCACTCTTGTAGACAGCACAACATCAATGGGTTCGTGGTACTTAATGATGAAGTTCAGGAAGTCCTTTTTCTAAATGATGCAATGTTCCTGCTTAATATATAAAGTTTATACGATTTTGATCCATTATAGTAGTCCCCTGGGATCTGATGAGTATTCTCAGCATAATGAAAAAATGTTCATATAAATAGAAGACCTTATCAATGTCAACAGTGCTAACCCCTGTCATGAGTTTTTGTAAGTGCACCTCCTAGTTGTAAGTGGCTCGTGGGAATCTTCGTAAACTCCAGAGCAAGACGCAGTTTATGTGTGAATGTATATAGTGACACCACCACCCACTCACATCCCCCTTCCACTAACATTACACGCAACACTACAACTGTCATCACCAGCGCACTACAACATTGTGTTCATTACATTTGTCAACAGTATTGTAATCAACTTTAATGGTCTATGTGACTAACCTCATCACACTCTGCACCACCACTTATATATGCTCATCCTCAATAACTAACATATAGACACCACCGCTCTCATCACGTACACTCCTTCACCACCACTTAAATTACGCTCATCACTATTACTAAATTATAGACACCACCGCTCTCATCACACTCTTCCAACCACCACTTAAATTATGCTCATCACTATTACAACATTATAGACACCATTTTGCCCACATCACACTCTTCACCACCAACACTTATATTACGGTCACAACTATTACTAACATCATTGACACATAGCCTTCGTTACATGCTCACACTACAGTTATCACAACAACAAGTATTATATTTCGTGCATTACGTTATTTAAGAACACCAACCACGCACCTGTTCAGCCGCCTTACACTTTGATTTCACAAATTGTGACAATCATTGATATTGGTACCTCTACACATCTTTCCTTGTGTTGTTCAAGTTTGTTGTTTTCGAGGAGAAAATTGTTGTTTCCAGTATTTTTATGCGCGACAACATCAGGTTGTAACCACAGTGAGCCAAGACTTGGAACATCTGAGACGTGAAGTCCCGGTCAGCTGAGCTATTTGCTACTTGTCAGCTGACTCATCTAGGCTAGGTATTGACAGCCGACGTGATGGAGGTTCTGTTGACGTGCTCCCCCAGGTGAGGTGCCACCCATTGTCTGAGGGCATGCATGAGCCAGTATTTTTGGTTTTCCCCCCTTAAAAAAATTTTAAAATAAACCCTTTAAAAGGGAAATTTTTAAAATTTAAAGCCCCCCTTTTTGGGAAGGGCCCCAAATCGTACTCGAACGTCAATTTGTGGAATTCCATAGTGACAAACTTCCTACCTTCAATAAAATTAAACCCACTTTGCCCTCCCAAAGGGGCAACATTGTCCATGACAAATTTAAATTGGTTCTTTAACCTCTAACTTAAAACACAATAATGTTTCTAATCATATAGACCCCACCCACACACATTTGGGACACTAAATTACGAAAATATCAAATTAATGGGGAACTCTGCTCTCAACATATTTTAAAATGATGCTCCTGCGATAAATTAATCACTTGGAGCTCCCAACTTAAATTGGTCCAATTCTACCACTCTTATTATTGCGTTACAATGCTAGACACAAAAGCAAGGAAACTCACAGTTTGGTAATCATCAACCAAACTGTTGTCACTCTAAAAACTTATTTCCAAATTGTGACCTTGAAACCTCACACATCTTGGGGTCCTTGATCTGTCTGGTCTTCAAAAAACTTTGCCAGTCGTGACACCATTGTAACAAATATAGCGCTGGATCTTTTCCCTAGGCAACCTCACTGATATTTGTAATACATTCCTTCCTGGTGGGTATTACAAACGGATAAGTTTTATGTTTCCACTGCTCCCCAATGATTTTTGCCACATTGACTGAGGAAATTCCCAAGAGTTTCCCTCTGAGAACCTTTAACAAGTCTTGTGAGCATTAAAGCTACTTAAGCGGCCTGAACCTCTTGTACTCTAACCCAAAACTTCTAATATCGTACTCCTTCAAAAACCATACATTATTAAAAAGATTCCTAATTCGTACCTGCAAACGTACGCTCCGCAGAAGGCCTAAGCCATAGAAAACATCGTACCCCTGGAACAGAGGCTTTCCTGGCCATGTGCTCCCGGGCGTTACAGACTGAAACTCGAGGGGAAAATTTGAAGGTCTTAATTCAAAATACCCGGGCTGGGGGTCAAAATGAATTAAGGGGTCAGACCCCTTCCCCGATACAATATAGTCATGTTTGGGGGCTCTACATCTACTATGCAATCATCCCATACCACACAGGCAAAATTTAAATGAAAAAATATGATGCAAGGGAGAGACTTTTTGCTTTAGCTCAAAAGGCAGATATTGCAAATTCCTTTCACTAATATGAACGATCAGCCTAACTAAGGGCAACTCCACGTCGCCTGGTGAGGATGGTATTACTTACAACATACTCAGATGCGTGTCGAGTAAGTAATCCATTACTTAATTATATAACATGACAGTAAATGGGGAGCTCCCCAATCTTGGACCCAAAAGCCTCACATTCCCAATTCCCAAGCCCAATAACAAAAATGCTTTCGCCCCCAAATTCCTTACACTTTCTTGTGGGAAAACATTTGAGGAAGATTCTTTAAACTCTCAGTCGAATCAAAAAATTTTTTTTCCCCCCCGGTTACATGGGTTTTATGCAGGGAAGGGGCTGCATCATTGCATAGCCACTTTTTTTTTAAACCCCCTCACCTGACAAACTCCAAAACTACCTCCTTGACCTTTAAAACCGCTTTTTAAGTAGCCAAACCCACATGTAATAATTTGTGAACTTGCCAGAATGGATTTGGGGGATGGCTTCTCCGCTGGGTTAAAAGGGACCCTTCCAACAGAAAATCCTGTGTTGTTCCAGGACATGAATGTAACAAAGACTTTTAATTAGAACCCCACAGGGGGGGGTTTCTCAGCCCACACTGTTCAATTTTTCTAATTTTGCATTACTTAAGCTTTCTAGTCCCGCCCCCTAAATTAGGATTAGTTTTGCTGATGATATAAAAGATTCACCCACCGGATTCTCCAAACCCAAAACATTTTTAATCATTTCACCCGGTCCCGGGCCTGGGGTTGATAACTCACTGATAAAACAAAGAACTCAATAGGCCCCTCCCCCCCGACAAGGCACGTTCGCAATCCAATTCATGTGGGGCCCCCTTTTAGAATAGTAACAGATACAGGACTAGGGTTTGAGGTTTCCCCCTTGGACCCCGTTGTACAAAACTTTGTCGCCAATACAAAGAAGACTAAGAGCACTTAGATTGTGGCAGGGTTTTAAACCCCCGGGATGGTCTAATGTTAAAATGTGAAAATATTACTTGCTTATATTAGATCTTTGGTTGATTATCCCGCGCCACTATTGCTCTTGGTCCCGACGGAAGCTTGGGGGGGCGGAAAAACTGCAGAACGAAGCAAAGAGGATCTTAGGTGCCCTCGACGCCAAAATTTTAAAAATGCAAAAAGAACTTTATATTCCAAACATCAGAGACGGTTACTGAAAAAATATCCTAATTGGGTTAATATGCCGGCAAGCTCATTCAACCCCTGCCAGAACCCTCCAAACTTTCCTCAGCACTGTAAAAACTCCTCCAATGGCGAAAAACGAACCGACCTCCCATGAATCAGATACAATCTTTTCAAGTAAGGCAACAGCGGCACCTTCCCGCTCCATGGGAAAATTACCCCATTTTCCAACTACCATTCCCCCATTTCCCCCCCCCAAAATCTTCTTAAATCA
>NC_069495.1:18791984-18837718 GCF_026875155.1 Cherax quadricarinatus | reverse complement strand
AAATTATTTTAATTTCATTCACACACAAAAAAAAAGATTTACTGTTTTCCCTTTATTGCAAAATTAACATGTATAATATCCACCCATTCCTCTGCTTTTTGGAATGGACATTTCTCTGAAACAGCCAGCAATGGCCTTTTACCTACTTTGAGCTCAATTAAAAGGCCTTTTCGTCATGAAACAATCAAATCATATCTATTTCTGAAATATATCTTCCATTCTTCAAATGAGCCCAAAAAATTCGAGAATACAACCATAAAAACCTTTAAAATTTACCCTAAGGGGTGGCTAATTGCGAGAGGAAACCCCATTATTTATTCGAATTTTTTCTTTTTTGGTGACATTAAAAAGCATTTTTCCATCATACTTCCCCAAAGTTTCAAAAAGATAGTCCAACAAACAAAGAGATCAACCCCCGGATCAAGAGCAAGACCCCCTCACCGTGTAAAGGGAAACCTGCCTTGGGTCTGGTCGCTCGTGGAAATTTGTTTGCAAGGGAAAGCAAAAAATAAACCCCATGACTGCTCGTTTTTGGGAAAAACTCGCACGGGGGACACCTCGAAAGTGATTTCCACTGTATTACGTAATTTTTTTCCCCACCTGGCAACCACACCTCCGTGCATAAAAAAACCGTGTTTATATCCTAGTAATGTTTTCTTATTAATTTTGAAGAAAAATCATAGATAGATTAATAAAAATGTCAACAGTGGTCCCCGTTTGCAATTTAACCCATTCCTGAGAGTCATCAAAAACCAAAATTATCGAAAAGGAATCAATTTCCCCTAAGAAATAAGGAAACAAATTAACTGTGAAAGACACCCAAAGTATGAAAAAAAAAAATTTTACCACTGAGGGGAGTGAGGAGTGAATGATGGTAAAAGTTTTTTTTTTTTTCGGGCCCCCCTGCCTTGGGGGAATCGGCCATGTGAAAATAAAAAAAAAAAAAATAATGAAAATTAATTTAAAAATGCCAAAAACTGAAGAAGACACCATTTTTGTAGTCTCTACAAAACAAAAATACAGACACTTCCCTTTAAAATGAAGATCTGGTGTTATTGATAGGATGGGAGGAGGGGAGGGGGGCCCGAACTTAGGGTTTAAAAGGGGGAACCCCTTCCATTAGATTTGGGTAAAAACCCTTTTTCGGGGGTTAAATTCCTTCTTTTTTAAAATGCCACGGGCCCATTTGAGAGCATGGCCCTCTTTTGCACAACAAATTGTCCATAGAGCTTGTAACTCCTTTCCTCTACATTTGTCTAAAAGGGGCCACAACTTTGCCTTTTAATAGTCACCAGCAGGGTTTGCAAAGCTGTGTTGGGGTGATTTTCATCCATAAAGGTTTTTGATTTTAAACCCATTTTGCACACTTTTCCCTTTAAATTTTTGAAGTAGGCACAAGGGATTCCACAATGGCATGGCTTTCAGGGTTAGCCCCAAACTTTTCAAAACTTTCTTAATTTCCATACAAATTCTCCCCTTTTTACCCAGGGTTGGCACAAAAAGCTTTCTTGGGGCCCATTCCCGGGGTTTTACCTGGAGAGATTTCCCGGGGCAAACGCCCTGGGCCCGGTCGGGACCCCCTCCTGGGGATCAAGCTGATAAACCCAGGCTGTTGCTGCGGCGCTGCAAACCAACTACGACCAAACACCCGCTGTCGGGGAACGACTTGGGGCTTTCCTCCCAGCTTGAAGCTGCCGGGGTCTTTGGTAATCCCCCTTATGTGTGCTGGGGGGCAGTTGAACAGTCTCGGGGGCCCCCGACACTATTGTTGGGCCTTAACGTGCTAGGACCCCCTGCTTTTCATTGGGGGGGTGGGGCACGTCTGCCAAGTCTTTGCTTTTCGTTGAGTATTTTCGTGTGCAAGTTCGGTACTAGTCCCTCTAGGATTTTCCAGGTGTATATAATATGTATCTCTCCCCCCTGCGTTCCGGAAACAGGTTTTTGGAAACCCTCAAGTGCTCCCAAAAATTTTAGGTGTTTTATCTCTGTTATGCGCGCCGGGAAAGTTCTCTGTACTTTTTCTGGGTCGGCAATTTTCCCCTGCCTTAAAAAGTGCGTTATGTGCAGCAATTTCCCCCTAGATAGAACAAGTCCCCGAAGAGTGTCATCATGGGTTTGGCCTCCCTTTTTGAAGGTTCTCATTATCCATCCTGTCTTTTTTTCTGAAAGGGATTGATAAAATGTTAGGGCCCTTTTGAAGGTGAGATCCTCCGAATGATCATCCCAGGTCTTTGATTTGGGTGTTTTGCTAATTTTGGGGCCCAAAAATTTTTTTGTACCTGAGAAGATTTAAATTTCCTCATGTTTCCCATATCTGAGAAATTTGAAATTTCTCATCGTTGAATTTCCCTATTGTTTTCTGCACCCTGAAAGTTTTGGGTTTGGGTGCCGCCGGGATCTTTGCAGGTCTGAAGGAAAGACACGTCGCAGTTTGGGTGTCATCTGCAAAGGAAGACAGGTGTGTGGCTGACTCCTTGTCTATTTTGTTGAGATGAGGAAAAGAGGGGACGAGTACTGTGCCTTGTGGAACAGAGCTTTTAAAACCGTAGCTGCCTCGGATTTTTACTCTGTTGCGACTACTTTTTGGTTCTTTTAGTGGGGAAAATTTTAAGACCCATCACCGATTTTTCCCGTTTTTCCCTTTTAGCACGCATTTTTTGCGTATTACCCCGGGGTCAACTTGTCGAAGGCTTTTGCAAAGTCTGATAATTAACGCATTCTTTTTGTCCTTTTTTAGTGCTTTTTGGCCCTTTGTCGTAGTGATCCAATAGTTGAGACAGACAGGGGCGCCTGTTTAAACCCTGTTGCCCCTGGGTTTTAACTGTGGGTTTTTTAGAGGGTGGTGATCTTGCTTTTTAACCCTTTCAAAAATTTTTTTTGATAGGGGTTTTAGTGTATTGGTTGTATTCTTTTCTGTTGCTTACGCCCCCTTTTTTGGGGTGGGGCTATTTTGTTGTTTTTAGTAACGTGGGTGACCCCCGTGTCCTGCTCCCTTCCATAGGAGGAAAAGGCTCGTGATAGGGGGGTTTTGCAGTTCTTTAGAACCAGAGTTCCTATCTGGCCTGGGGCGAGTGCATTGGGGATGTCATTTATCGCCTGTTCGAATATTTGGCGTCAGGGTAACATCGGATTGGGTTGTGTTAATCAAATTTTTTGGGTCTCATAAAAAAATTTTTTTTGTCTTTGACCTCACGAAAAAAACACCAAAACCACTGTGTAATATGGGAAAGTACCGAATGTACCTTAAAGGGGGCACATGGGTGGCTAGTAAACCTGGGCCACACTGGACAGTCTCGGGAACCGAAGTAAAAGTTTTGCGTTAAAATGTATTGAATACCGGATTTATCAGATACCATTGCCATCGCAAATCGGGGGTCCACTGTATTGATGTAAAATTAGACATTTAATGTGCCCAAGAGTGATTATTATTACATAATAGAGAGATGTGCTCTTGGAGAATGTAAACAAACTGGATGGCCCGCGCTGTATTTGAAAGACCTCTTGCTGTATAGAAAGCTTTGGTCATAATTTGAGATCGCCGTATTAGTGGAATGCTGTAAGGTGAAACGCCGAAAAGCAGGGCCCTACTGTACATTATGTCTTATGGGAAATATTGCTTCGCTTTTCAGCCATTTCGAGTTGAGACCTAGCTCCTGGAACGGATTATGGCTGAAACTCAGGGTTCTACTGTTTATCGATTTGTTTGCCACGTTTTGGTTATTACACTATTGAAAAACTGTGGCATAATTTTAGAGAACACTTCGTAAAATTAGCTTAACCCCTTGACTGTTGTAATGACACCAAAAAAACAAAATTTGATAAAAAACTGATGGAATTACGCTCTCGCGAAGTTAGTGACCTTGGCAATATTTACAAATTGGCGATTTCGCAAACGTTGAGCCCTATTTTTGGCTAATTCCATTGTTCCAGTCGACCAAACTTATAGCTGTTTCTTTAGAACTCCATTTTTTTCTATCAATTGAGTACAAGAAACTGCCCATTTACTGATTTCAACTACCCAATAACGTGATCAGAAATTTGCAATTTGGCCAATTCCACGAAAATTAAAAAATATGACATTTTCAAAATAAGGTCTAGAATGAACAATGCAGACATTCCTGGCTCTAAAATAACATTTTCTTTGTTCATCAGTCATGTCTCCAGGCCCCTCTGATATTACTCTTGCTTTCTATTTTGAATTTTTATTCAAACAAAAAGTAGATGATTTACTGTTACACAGACTACTGCAATACTGTAATAATTGTATAAATAACATCAACCCATTCATGACTGCATATTAAAATGGCTAGTTGGACATTTATTGGACAATGACATCATTTGTTTACTTTTGAACATTGGCAAAAATCAAACATTTCCCTTACTTTGAGCACCATTTCCAGGTTCTTTTTATAATAAAATCAATCAAAATCACCTCTATTTCTATAATATGTTTTCCATTCTATCAAATGAGACCAAGAAAACAAGAATACAACAATAAATACTATACGAAAATAGACCACAAATTCATCATTTTAATTAAAAAAAAAAAACGGTTGGACTTTTTTTTTTCTCATTATGCACTGCCTACTCCAGGATTTTTTTTATATGGTGCACACTGACCACAAAGACCCATTCTTTCACATGTGGGCCTACCAGCTCTCTCCTGCTCGATTTGAAGCCGCTAGAATTTATGAGTATACAGTGGTCCCTCAATAATCGTCCACAATCCGTTCCTGGAAGTGGGACTATTATTGAAATGGACGATTTACGAATCAATTTTCCCCATAAGAAATAATGTAAATTCAATTAATCCGTTCCTGACACCCAGAAGTATTAAAACAAAAATTTTTTTACATGAAATATAGATGTAGTACATAAACAATACAGTGGCATATGATGAATTAAACATTAACAGAATAACACTTACCTTTACTGGCGATTCTTCTTTGTGTATGGAAGACTGGAGAAGGAGACAGATTGGATGATTTACTGTTTGGAAGGGAATCCCCTTCCATCAACACCTCGGTACCAATTGCTTTTCTGGGTTACTTCTCTTCTCTATTTCTTAATGCCACTAGCACCACCTTGAGAGTCACTGGAGTCCTTCCTGTCTCGCAAAAAAACTGTCCACAGAGCACTGTTTCTGTCGTCTCTTTAAAACTTCTCTAAAATGGGCCAAGACTCTGTCACTGTACAAGTTGCCGAAGGCTTGCAACATCCTTCTCTGGGTGATGTTTCTCCATAAATCTTCCATCCTACCCCACATTTAAAAAATCTCCTTAATTTCTGAAGAAGGCACCTTCCTCCATCTCTTTTCCTCCTCCTCTGCAGCAAGATTCTGAGCTGCGATCTGTTGCTGTTCCTGATGAAGCTCTTGCGCTCCCCCAGTGTTAGCTCTTAAATTGTGGTCCTCCACCAACTCTTCCACATCCTCCAAACTCACATCCAACCCCATGGAACTCCCCAGTGCCACAATGGATTTAACAACTGACATGGCCATCAGGGTCAGCCCCAAACCTTCAAATCCCTCTTGTGGACACAATCTGGCCACAATTTTCTCCAAGCAGAGTTCAAAGTCCGGGTAGCCCACTCCCTCCCAAGCTTTACCTATAAGGGCTTACGCAATGAGAATACTGAAGTGTTCTTTCCAAAAATCTCGAAAGGTCAAGTGAGTGTCTGAGGTCACATTCAAGCACCTTTCAAACATTGCTTTGGTGTAGAGTTTTTAAAGTTTGCAATGCCCTTTGCTGGCCCATGGGCTGGAGAGAGGAGTGGTTTTTCGGGGCAAGAACTTTACTGTGATGAACCCAACTCCTTCAGAATTAGGTCATCCAAGTTTGGAGATGAGCAGGTGCATTGCCCCATTACTAGGAGGCACCTGAGATCCGATTTTTCTTTTCCAAGAGGTAATTCTTCACACTAGGGCCAAACACTTCATTGAACCACTCAACGAAAATTCCCTTGTGACCCATGCCTTACTATTAGATCTCCAAAACACACACAATTTACTCTTCATAACATTGTTTTTCCTTGAACACTCTGGATTTTCAGAATGGTACACTAGTAACGGCTTCACTTTGAAATCCCCACAAGCATTAGCACAGAACATTAGCGTCAGCCTGTCTTTCATAGGCTTGTGTCCTGGCAGCGCCTTTTTTTCCCTGAGTAATGTAGGTCCCTTTGGCA
Source organism: Cherax quadricarinatus (assembly GCF_026875155.1). Taxonomy (NCBI): domain Eukaryota; kingdom Metazoa; phylum Arthropoda; class Malacostraca; order Decapoda; family Parastacidae; genus Cherax; species Cherax quadricarinatus. The sequence continues at coordinate 18,831,532 of NC_069495.1, read as the reverse complement.
TTTTCTTCCAGAAGAGGCCTGTTTCATCACAACTGAACACTTGTTCAGGTTTCAGTCCTTCACTGTTTATGTACTCCTTGAATTCATGCACATATTTTTCAGCCGCCTTGTGGTCCGAACTGGCAGCCTCACCATGCCCTTTCCACACTGTGTATGCCAGTACGGTTCTTAAATCTCTCAAACCACCTTTGCTGGCCCTTAAATTCACTCACATCAGCACTAGTTGCAGGCAATTTCTTTACCAAATCGTCATGCAACTGCCTAGCCTTTTCACAAAAAAGCGACGTCATAAGACTATCTCCCCGCTAATTGTTTCTCATTTATCCACACCAATAATAACTTCTCAACATCTTCGAGTACTGGCGATCTCATTTTTGTTAGCATATTTACCAATTTTGCAACAACAGCATCCTTGATTTCCTTTTTCTTGGCCATGATGGAAGATATGGTTGTACGGGATTTGTTATACATCCTGGCCAGTTCGCCCACACATATGCCACTATCATATTGTTCAATGATGTTTTTCTTAAATTCAATCGTATTTCTCACCTTCTTTACCAAAGGCTTGGCACTAGGAGCTTTCTTTGGAGCCATGGTAGCCCATTTAGCACTTTAATAACTTGCAAGCACTAAAATAAATGGAATGTTATGAAACATTTCGCTGGAGCACGTGAGGGGACTGTCGCTCACTGGTAAACAATGGCACACTGGCTGGGAAGGAAAGGCCGAGGCGGCTCAGAGCGTGAGTACGCGCCTGGGACGAAGGACTATTAGCGAGTTACCGGACCATTTGCGAGCCAATATTTTGACGAAAAAACAGGACTATTTCCGAAATGGATGACTTTCAGGCCGGACGATTATTGAGGGGCCACTGTATATACGTCAAACACGGTACCTCGTAAGACGTATATGTATGGTCGAAACAGTCAAAGGGTTAACACAGTTCTGTTTGTGGGGAGGGAAAAAAATTTACCCGGCTCAGGCTGCCGCCTGGTTGTGGGTCAAACCACTGTGTCAGCGGGGGAGATGACCGCCATCCCCTCTACCCCCATCTCAGCCTTCGTGCATACATGTCAATTATGATTCTCTCCTAGGAGCTAGTTGTGTTTGTGAATTGTTTTAATCTTTTAATTGACCTATCTTGTATCTGCCAAGCAATCATGGCACCCAGTAGGCATACAAGTGTTGCTGAAAGTGGCAAGAAAAGGTTTAAATATTTAAGTCTTGGAGTTACAAAGAAAACAGAGATATTAAACAAGAGAGAGCCTATGGCCTTAATGAAGCATCAGTTTGTACATTTAAAAAGAATGAGGTAAATATACAAGTTTATGTAATGAATACCCAGGATGTCATCTCACTGACTTACTTACTGACTTATTGAATGACTGACTTACTGATTTACTGACATGACTGACTTTTACTGATGTACTGACTTAAAATTAGACTTTTTCACTGAAGAGGACCCCTGACAAATCTAGAAGCAGTGCTCTGAAACGGCATCTAGAGCAGCTGATGCTTTACCGTCAGCTGTATAATGTAGTGCAGGGTAAAATAGCCCAGAAATCCACTTCAGAATTTATGCACACTCCAGTACAACTATTGACTTTAATACCAGAACCTCTACCATCCACCCAGCCCAGCAGGGACACAGCATAACTCTCCACTCTCTTCACAATCAACAAACACCGGCACCCACAACTGAAGGCAATTGTTGCATTTGTTGTCTTAGCAGTAAAAACAACATAATACATCATGACTATGAACAACAATTACATATTCACTTTCATTTTTGTAAGATCTGGAGGTCTAAAGAAAGTTGTTTGGCTTTCATGAGGATCCCAGGAATGCAACCCTATTTTTCCTGTAAGTTTTTCAGTTTATCTAACATGGATTTACCTAACACAACATTTTCAGGAACGTAACTACATACCATATAATATAATGGTCTACTGTAGTAAAACATTGGTGAGCACAAAAGAGGAATGAATGTTATCTGAATAACAGAGATATTATACCTGTGTAACTCTAATTGTGAAATACTGTAAATCTTTATATTGAATTTGACTTAGAAAAATTACAAACAATACAACTTCTTTAGCTAAATATATCTGTATAGTGTGCTTACCTCTGCCAGCACCAAACTCTATAAAGCAAGTTGGTGTGATGGATGTGTTGAGTAGTGCAGAGTTCTCCAGGTGGCCAAGTATAGAAGAGTTCTGGCTCAGATGACGTACTACACTAGGACCATAGCCTGGTCTAGTCATCTCTTTCTCCATTATATGATGACTCAAGATGGATTCTTCAATAGTGCCAACATTTTCTGGAATGTAAGCAATAAATAAAAATAATTTTTTTGTATTATTTTTTTTTCAACAAGTCGGCCATCTCCAACTGAGGCAGGGTGACCCAAAAGGAAAGAAAAGCCTCAAAGAAAATACTTTCATCATCATTCAACACTTTCATCTCATTCATACATAATCACTGTTTTTGCAGAGGCAACCAGATACAACAGTTTACAAGCATATATAAAGACATATAACATATCCCTCCAAACTGCCAATATCCCAAACCCCTCTTTTAAAGTGCAGGCATTATACTTCCCATTACCAGTATTCAAGTCCAGCTATATAAAAATAACAGGTTTCCTTGAATCCCTTCACTAAATATTACCCTGCTCACACTCCAACAGCTCGTCAGGTCCCAAAAACCATTTGTCTCCATTCATTCCTATCTAACACACTCAGGTATGCTTGCTAGAAGTCCAAGCCCCTCCCCCACAAAACCTCCTTTACCTCCTCCCTCCAATCTTTTTGAGGACAACCCCTACCCTGCCTTCCTTACCCTACAGATTTATAAGCTCTCCATGTCATTCTACTTTAATCCATTCTCTCTAAATGACCAAACCACCTCAATAACCCTTCTTCAGCCCTCTAATACTTTTATTAACTCCATGTCACCTAATTTCCACATTCCGAATTTTCTGCATAATATTTACACCACACATTGCCCTTAGACAGGACATCTCCACTGCCTCCAACCGCCTCCTCGCTGCAGCATTTACAACCCAAGCTTCACACCCATATAAGAGTGTTGGTACCACTACACTTTCATATATTCCATTCTTAGCCTCAATATATAACATTTTTTTGTCTCCACATATACCTCAATGCACCACTCACCTTTTTTTCTGCATAAATTTTATGGATAATCTCATCCTTCATAAACCCATCTGCTGACACATCAACTTCCAAATATCTGAAAACATTCACTTCTTCCATACTCCCTCTTTCCGATGTGATATCCAGTTTTTCTTTATACCCTCATCACCTTACTCTTATCTATATTCACTTTCAACTTTCTACCTTTACACACCCTCCCAAACTCGTCCACTAACTTTTGCAACTATTCTTTATAATTTCCCATAAGCACAGTATCATCAGCAAAAAGTATGTGTCAACTCCCATTTTGTGCTTGATTCTCCATAATTTAATCCCACCTCTCTCCCCATTTATAAATATATTAAACAACCCCATCTATAAATATATTAAACAACCATGGTGACATTACACATCCCTGTCTAAGACCTACTTTTACCGGGAAGTAGTCTCCCTCTCTTCTACACACCCTAACCTGAGCCTCACTATCCTCATAAAAACTCTTTACAGCATTTAGTAACTTACCACCTATTCCATATACATGTACTTGCAACATCTGCCACATTGCTTCCCTATCCACTCTATCATATGCCTTTTCTAAATCCATAAATGAAATGAAAACTTCCCTACCTTCTTTTAAATACTGTTCACATATATGCTTCAATGTAAACACTTGATCTACACATCCCCTACCCACTCTAAAGTCTCCTTGCTCATCTGCAATTCTACTCTCTGTCTTACCTCTTATTCTTTCAATAATAACCCTACTGTACACTTTTCCTGGTAATTTTTATAATCTCTTTTGTCCCCCTTCCCTTTATATAAAGGAACTAAACATTCTGCCAATCCCTAGAATCTGAATCTGAATCCACTGTGTATCTAACACTCAGTATTGGGAGGGGGGGAATACGATGCCCTTCACTATCTGTTGCTAAAGTTGTTAGCTACCATAATACAGTACAATTCCAATTTTCGTCCGGTCCGAATATCGTACAATTCAGATTTTGACCACTTTTTCGGCAAATTTTTACTGGGTTTCATACACTGACTCAGAAATTGTCCGTATCAGATGCGTCCACCCGCCCATTCTGCCGCCGCCTGGCTCAATCTTCTTCTGTCACTTGTCGAGTGAACAATACTCTGTGCGTTCATCCATTGTTTTTGGTGCTTTAGACAAGCAAGTGTGACTGCCAAATAAGCCACCATGGGGCCAAAGAAAGTTCAACCCTTGGGTAGAGAAGATGAGAAACAGGTGTCTTTGGGGAAGTCCATGGGGTTGGATGTGAGTGGCCAGGTTGTGGAAGAGTTGGTGGAGGACCACAGGGAAGAGCTAACCACTGAAGAGCTGCAAGACCTTCAACTGGAACAGCAACAGATCACAGCTGAGGAAATTGCTTCAGAGGAGGAGGAGGAGGAGGAGGAGGAGGAAGAGAGAGGGGAGAATGTGCCTTCTTCAGTGATTAAGGACATATGTGCAAAGTTGCAAAGTTTTGCAGAGAATTATCACGCAAACAAAACTGTTGCAAGCCATGTCTGCAACATGTTTATTTATTTATTTAATAATTTGAACATACATACAGAGGTACAAAAAAATACAGGTAAGAGCAGCATGCCAAAGCCACTTGTATGCATAGCATTATGGGCAGGCTTAAAATTAACTTAAGATTAACTAAGCAATGATGTAATCAGTGATAAAACATTATTGTAAACAGATAACAATAAAGCACAAATGAGTATTACAAAGACAGGTCATATGGTTGCATGCATTGCTGTACATTCAGTAGAATGGCGTATTCTGTTAGGTAGTGTATTTAAAAAATAACGAAGTTAGATTGGGTCTTAGGTTTAACATTTATGTGATATAATTGTGAGAAACATTTAAGATATAAATTTATAAGGTTCAGTTATTCAGTATTTATTTGGTTTTGGGTGAGTAAGTGATCTTTGAGAAGAGACTTGAATTTATAAACAGGTAGTGTTTCTTTTATATTTACAGGTAATGAATTCCAGATTTTAGGGCCTTTTATGTGCAATGAGTTTTTGCATAGCGTGAGATGGACACGAGGAACATCAAAGAGTGATCTGTGCCTTGTGTTATGGTCATGTGTTCTGTTGAGGTTGGCAAGGAGATGTTTGAGGGGAGGGTTAATATCAGAGTTAAGTGTTCTATGTATGTAATAGGTGCAGTAATAAGTATGGATGTTTTGAAAGTTAAGACACATGTGCAACATCTGGATATCTTTATTGTAGACGTTTCGCCATCCAGTGGCTTTATCAATACAGATTCTAGGACATAATAGGAAGACAGTAGAACTATATACAAAAGATGAGGTAATCAGTCCCTCGGCCTTGGAGTTAGTGTTCACAGCATCGTGGTGGAGGAGGATGTTTTGTATGGTGAGTAGGTTTAGTGCTTTGAATATTGGTGGAGTGTGCTGCATGTAGTGGGAATTTGTTATCATTCTGACTGCAGCCTTTTGTTGGGTAATTAGTGGTCTGAGATGGTTAATTGTTGTTGAGCCCCATGCACAAATTCCATAAGTGAGATAGGGGTAAATAAGAGAGTGATATAGGGCCAGGAGGGCTGACTGTGGAACGTAGTACCGTATCTTTGATAGTATGCCTACAGTCTTGGAAATTTTCTTAGGAATTTGTTGTATATGTGTATGAAATTTTAGTCTATTATCAAGGTGGATTCCTAAGAATTTTCCCTCTGTTAGCTTTGTGATAGGTGATCCGTTAATCATTATGTTAAGAGGGACATCTGTAGCTCTGTTACCAAACTAAATGAAGTAGGTTTTGTCAATGTTTAGTGTAAGTTTGTTAGTCCTCATCCAGTTAGATATTTTCTGTAATTCGGTATTTACAGTATTGGCTAGTATGACTGGGCCCGGGTGAGAGAAGACGTATATAGTGTAATCGGCAAAATGAGGGTTTGAGTAATTGTGAAGGCATTTTGGTAGGTCATGTTATTGTAAGGAGAAAGGAGAAGGAGGGCCAAGGACACTTCCCTGGTGACCACCACTGTAATTGGTTGGCGGAAGAGTTTGCCCCAATTTGTGTACACATATTGGCTTCTCTGTTGCTGAGGTATGACTTGAGGTAGTTTGAGGAGTGCCCTCTTATACCAATGTGTGACAAGGGGGGGGGGGGGGGTGGGGGGGGGGGGGGGGGGGGGGGTGGGGGTGGGTGGGGGGTGGGGGGGGGGGGGGGGGGGGGGGGGGGGGGGGGGGGGGGGGGGGGGGAGGGGGGGGGGGGGTTATAAATAGGGGGGGGGGTGGGAGGGGGTGGGGGCTAGTACTTTCTTCTTACAAAAGCTTTACCGGAAGTCAATGGAGATACCAGTGGGACTTTCTTTTTTCGCTATTGCAATGTATATATGTTCTAGCACGTGTATAATAGCATATTGTAGATTTTTATTAGGCCCTGAATCCAATTTGGCAGAGGTTGAGTTTGTTTTGGGAGATGAGGTAGGAGTATGATTCGTTTTTGAATTAATTTTTCGAAGATTTTTGAGAGAGTTGTATGTTGGATATTGGCCTATAGTTATTCTACTCTGTTGGTTCTCCTCTTCTATGGATCGGGGTGACCCTTGCTTTTTGAGAACTGTAGGGAAGGTAGAGGATTAATGGATTTGGTTAAAGAGTGTTGTATGATTGGTGATAGCACTTTGACACTTTTTTGTATATAAAGGGTGGGAAGGATTTAAATCTCCTGCCTTTTTTTTTTGTGTGTTTGAGAATAAGGGAGACATTCGTATGGGTTAGTCGGAGCTAGGAACAGTGTGTTCGGGTAGTTTTTTGCCAGTGAGGTAGTCATTTGGTTGGTATCTGAGCTTGGGATTTTATGCAAGGTTTTGTCCTATATTGAGGAGAAGAAATCATTGAGTCTGTTTGCTGTTTCCTGTGGAGGGAGTGGGGTTCAATCTGATTTTGCTAATTTTATTTTGGCTATTTCCATGATACCGTTTTTGTTCCTAGAATTTCTATGGGGTTTTCCAGGTCTTTTATATCACCGACGTAAGTTTGATAAATTCTGTTCTCATAATACATATTTTTGTCACTGCTTCTTATCAGGCTGGTTAGGATTGACGAGTTAACGTTTTTTTGAGTCTCTGGTTATGTGACCCATTCTGTACTGATTTTTCATATACACCTACCATCCCGACGTACGACAAAGCTTGGTTCTACAACCGGCCGTAAGTCGAATGGACGTAAGTTGAATCTTTGAAATGCCGACCTATTGGGTTAGGGTATAATGTCCCTAAACTTTCCTATATAAACTACCTACATAATAATGTAATGTAATGTAGCAATCATTATTTCATTCTTTTTACCAGAATTTACTTCTATTGTTGTATTTTAATTTTTATGACTGTATAGAATGTTTACATGGTGAGTGATATGTAGTGTAAATTTTACATCGCATACAGTAATCATATGTAGCTATTATCTTTATGTATTTCGACACAGGGAATGGGAGAATACCACTGTAAGTGTCATCCTGCCAGAAAGTGTATAACCTATACCCTAAGTAAATAGAAACAACTCTGGAACATGTGTAATACGTATCCGGCTGCTGGGGGGTGGCGGGTCTGTTTGTTGGCCGGGTAGTGGCTGGATGGGGTGGGTGGGTGGGTGGGTGGGTGGGTGGGTGGGTGGGTGGGTGGGTGGGTTGGTGGGTGGGTGGGTGGGTGGGTGGCTGATGGGTGGGTGGTGGTTTGGGTGGCTGGATGGGTTGGGTAATAGGGTCTTGACGTGCTGACCGTATGTGGCTGTCTCTTTGTATCTCTCTCGCTGTATCTCTCGCTGTACATCTATCTCTATCTCTATCTCGCCTCTCTCTCTCTCACTGGTACAACTAGTCAGGTTATATTGTAAAATTACCTAGGTAACCCAAAATATCCAGCAAAGTGCTATACAGAGCGATCTGTGCTCCCAGTGCCCTACTATTAATAAAATTTTAATAACATTATTATTATTCTGTCTCATAAAACAAACCGAGATAACCAGAAACTTGTGCTCCTACTTACGACTTTGGTCACACGTCACAGACATGCAGCATGCATATATTTATATATACATACATCTAGGTTTTCCTACTTTTCTAAATAGCTCTTGTTCTTCCTTTATTTCTTCTATTTGGTCCATGGGGAAGTGAAAAGAATCTTTCCCGTAAGCCATGCGTGTCGTATTGAGGCGAATAAAATGCCCGAGCAATGGCTGGTAACCCCTCTCCGTGTAAAGACATTTACTGAAATACAATGAGAAGAAAAAAACTTTATAACACTGGTGATGCTTAAAATGTGCGGGATGTAGTGCGATGACAAAAACAGATGAATGCTGATGTTATATGAAAAGAAGTTGGATGTCCTGGCCCTAGCAGAAACAAAGCTGAAGGGCAGGAATTTCAGTGGGGGGAAAATAAATGGATTAAATCTTGGAGTATCGGAAGAGTTAGAGCAAAGGAAGGGTAGTCAGTAATGTATAAATGATCAGTTAAGGAAGGAGAAAAGGAGAATATAAATGAGTAAATTCAAGAATATGTTGGATTAAAGTAAGGTTGGATCGAATAAGTGGGTCATAATAAGCGTGTATGCACCGGAGGAAGAGAGGAATGCAAGAGAGAGAGAGAGATTTGGGAGAATGTTTAATGAATTTATAGGTGCCTTTGAACCATGAGAAGAGTAATTGTGGTAGGGGACCTAATGCTATAGTAGGAGAAACTTTTAGAGATGTGTGGTAGGTAAGTTTGGGTGCCATGTGTAAATGATAAGGGTAGCCCTTTGATTGAGACTTTTGTATAGAAAGTGGTTTAGTTATAAGTAATACATATTTTAGGAAAAAAGAGGATAAATAATATACAAATGATGATGTAGGGCGAAGGACAGTAGTGAGTGTTGATATGGTATTGGTAGATAAAATACTGTTTAGTAGACTTCAGGATGTACAATGTTTATAAGGGGCCACAGATATATCATATCACTTTCTAGTTTGTAGCTACACTGAGAGTAAAAGGAGATGTGAACAAGGAGAATAGAAGCGATCAGGGAAGAGATAGGTGAAAGGATTTAAAAACCTAAAGAGAGGCAGTTAGGTATATAGAACAGCTATTGAGGATAGATGGCTAATGAAGCATAGGCAATGGGGGACGAAGAGGTATGGGGTAGGTTAAAAAATGTAGTGTTAGAGTGGTTCATCAGAAGTTTGTGGTTACAGGAAAGGTGGTGCAGGAAGAGAGAGCGATTGAGGAATGATGATGTAAAGAGAGTAGTAAGGGAGAAAAAGTTAGCATATGAGAAGTTTTTTAACACAAGTAAAGTGATGCCAGGAGTGAAGAGTATTTGAGAAAAAGAAGAGGTAAGAGAGTGGTGAAGCAAATGTAAAAGAGACAAATTGGAGAGAGTGGTGAGATGTTATCAACAAATTTTGTGAAAATAAGAAAAAGTTTTGGAATGAGATTAACAACGGGGTTTAAGAAAGCCTAGAGAACAAATGGATTTTTTTTTGTTTATTCAACAAGTTGGTCGTCTCCGTGGAATCTCCCACCGAGGCAGTGTGACCCAAAAAGAAAGAAAATCCCCAAAACGAAAATTCTCTTTCATCATCATTCAACCTTTCATTCACCACACACACACATTATCACGGCTTTTGCAGAGGAGTGCTCAAATACAACAGTTAGAAGCATATACGGATAAAAACAACATAAATCCCTCCAAACCGCCACTATCCCAAACCCCTCCTTTAAAGATGCAGGCCTATTGTACTTCCCCATTTTCCAGGGACTCAAGTCCGACTATAAGAAAAATAATCGGTTTTCCTGAATCCCTTCACTAATATTACCCTGCTCACACTCCAACAATCGTCAGGTTCCAAGTATCATTCGTCTCCATTTCACTCAATTGGATTGTCAGTTAAAAATAGGAGAGGAGAGTTATTAAATGATGAGTTAAGAGGTATAGGGAAGATGGAGGGAATATTTTGGAGGAAATTGTATAAATGTTGCTGAATAAGGGAAGGTCTGTGATTTCGGTATAGGGCAAGGAGGAATCACATCTTTGTAGGAGTGAGAAGAAGCCCAGTTGTGAGTGTGGTAGGAGGTTCTTGAGGCATAGGTAAAATGAAAGGGTGTAAGGCAGCCGGGGATTGATGGGATAAAGATTAGAAAAGTGAAAAGGGCAGGAGGGATATAGTTTTGGAGTGGTGGTGCCAATTATTTTAATAAATGTATGGAAGGCGTAAGGTTACCTAGTATTGGGACAGAGAGGCATGCATAGTTCCTTTTATAAAGGCTAAGGGGAATAAAAGAGAGTGCAAAAATATAGGGGAAAGTCTGTTGAGGTATACCTGGGTAAAGTGTATGGTAGAGTTATAATTGAAAGAATAAGAGTACGACGGAGAATATGATAGCAGATGAACTAGGAGCTTTAAGGAAAGGTAGGGGGTGTGTGGACCAGGTGTTTAACAGTGAAACATATAAGTAAACAGTATTTAGATAAGCTATAGAGGGTCTATGTGGCATTTTAATGGATTGAAAAGGCTATGACAGGTGGATAGGGGGGCAATGTTGCAGATGGTTGCAATGTATGGTGTAGAGGTAGGTGACTGAAAGCAGTTGAAGAGTTTTTACGAGGAAGTGAGGCTAAGTTAGAGTATGTAAAGAAAAGGGAAATTTTTTCCCGAGTAAAACTTAGGCCTTAGACAAGGAATGTGTTGATGTCACCGTGGTTGTTTAATATATTTTAAGATGGGTTGTAAGAGAAGTAAATGCGAGGGTGCTTGCAAGAGCGTGGAGTTAAAAGTAAAAGAATCAACACACAAAGTGGGATTTGTCACAGCTGCTCTTTGCTGATGACACTGTGCTCTTGGGAGATTCTGAAGAGAAGTTTGGCAGAGATTGGTGGATTAGAATTTGGTAGGGTGGCAAAGAAGAAAATTAAAGGTGAATACAGGAACAGAGTAAAGGTTATGAAGATAACAAAAAGAATAGGTGATGAAAAATTGGATATCAGATTGTAGGGAGAGAGTATGGAGGATGTGAACGTATTCAGATATTTGGGAGTGGACGTGTCCGGATGGGTCAATGAAAGATGAGGTGAATCCATAGAATTGAGAGGGAAAACGAGTGTGTGGTACACTTAGGAGTCTGTGGAGACAACGAATTTGTTCATGGATGTCATGAAGGAATGTATGAGAGTATAGTTTTAAACCAACCCTCTTATATGGGTGTGAACGTGGGTGATGATTTTGCGCGAAGGAGAAGGCTGGAGGCAGTGGAGATGTCCATGTCAGAGGCAATGTGTGGTGTGAATATGATAGCAGAGAATTCGTATTTTGGAAGTTAGGAGAAGGTGCGGGATTAACCAAAACTGTTGTCCAGAGGGCTGAGGAAGGGTTTTGTTGAGGTGGTTCGGACATGTAGAGAGAATGGAGCGAAACAGTAATGGACTTCAAAGTGTATCAGTCCCTGTAGTGGAAAGGAAGGCGGGGTAGGGGCGTCCTAGAAAGGTTGGAGGGAGGGGGTAAAGGAGGTTTTGTGTGGCGAGGGCTTGGACTTCAGCAGCATGCGTGGCGTTTGATAGTAGTGAATGGAGACAAATGTTTTAATACTTGACGTTCTGTTGGAGTGTGAGCAAAAGTACATTTAGTGAAGGGAATTCCTTCAGGAAACCGGCTGGCCAGACTTGAGTCCAGGAGATGGGTAGTACAGTGCCTGCACTCTGAGGAGGGGTAAATGGTTGCAGATTAAAAAAAAAACTGTAGTGTAAAGCACTCCTTCTGGCAAGACATTATGGATGAATGAGTGGGTGAAAGTGTTTTCTTTACGGGCCACCCCTGCATTGGTGGTCCACCCTGCCTTGGTGGGCCACCCCTGCCTTGGGGGCCCCTGGCCTTGGTGGGGCCACCCTGGCCTTGTGGGCCACACCCTGCCTTGGGGTGGGCCCACCCTGCCTTGGTGGAATCGGCCAGTGTGTTAAAATAAAAAAAATAATAATAAAGCATATTCCTCCCTGCTTCAAGAGACTGAGCTCATGGCGAAACCGTCAGTGGGCGTTCAAAGCCACCTATCCTTTAATGGATAATGTAAGTGTAGTGCTTTACATAATGAAGAAGCATTTCTTTTATTTCATGGAACCATGCTAGGACTAAAAGTAAGCAGGTTAAAACAATAATTGAGAAAAAGAAATTGGAATGCTTTATCAGCAATACGCCACCAAAACAGTACCAATCAGGTTTGGTGTGGCGACCCTGGAAATTTGAAATTATGCTAGCCAAATTTAGTGCTGCATAACTGAAAGGAACCGAATAACTGATTGCCGTAATTGTGATGGCGGACCTGTATTCTGTTAGGTAGTGTATTTAAAAATAAACAAAGTTAGATTGGGTCTTAGGTTTAAACTTTTATGTGATATAGATTATGAAAACATTTAAATATACAATTTTATAAGGTTCAGTTATTCAGTATTTATTTGGTTTTTGGGTGAAGTAAGTGATCTTTGAGAAGAGACTTGAAGTTGAGAAACAGTAGTGTTTTCTTTTATATATACAGTAATGATTCCAGATTTTAGGGCCTTTTATGTTCATCAAGTTTTTGCATAACATGAGATGGACATGAGGAACATCAAAGAGTGATCTGTGCCTTGTGTTATGGTCATGTGTTCTGTTGAGGTTGGCAAGGAGATGTTTGAGGGGAGGGTTAATATCAGAGTTAAGTGTTCTATGTGCATGTTGCTAATTTTGTGTCCTTGATAAAGTCTCATGAGGAAAAAACTCTATACTAAAGGTCTCTTTTTGTTACACAAACTTTTTTAATTCTTTCCTTCTAAGCTTTATTTTAAGATTATTTTCATAATAGGCAGTAAAAAAGAATGTACCTCTGTGCGCTGCTTCAACTCGTGTTATGAAGGACAAGAGCTGCTGGTCCGATAATGAAGATAATGAGGTTTTTGGAGGTTCCTCCTGGTCACCAGGTCTGAGGTTGATGTTGCGACTCATATACGACAAACCGGTCTTCTCCCGAGCATTACAAATGGCCAGGTGTTGCTCTAATCCGTGTTTCAAGGCAGCAAGAGCTAAAAACTTAAACACGTGTTAAGTAAATACGTAAAAGATGCAGTAAAACACAAGTGATTCGGTATAGTAGTATGTATATAGTAGTACAGTACGGCCCCATTTATATGGCAGGTTCCAGGCTACCATCGTAAAGTGGAAATCGCAGTAAAGTTGAATACCTCTTTTTTCCACTTATAAATGCATACAAATACATACTAGATAACAAGTTTACACTAACATATATTAAGTTAGTAAGTAAGTTTATTCAATATACACAAATGCAGTTAAATAGATTATCAAACATAGCAGCATATGTGTAAAGTACCTGGGATGACCCAAAAAAGTCAGAGAGTGTGACTTATTTCCATTGGGTTAGCAGTAGAATTAGGCATTAAAAAACAATAAAAAAGCAAAATACACATACAGTACACTCATTAGTTACCTTAAAATAATTGTAGTCTTGAATGTAGGGTCAGAGTGATAAACGAAAAAACAAATAATGATAGAGAGAGAATGAGTACACTAGAGAGACACTGTGAGTTACGTAAACAAACTAGGCGAACGTGAGTTTAGTAAACAAAGGTGTGACACGTTTTGGTTTGTGTACAAGAGTTACAATGTGTACAAGTGTCTCTACATTGATACGGTAGAATAAATAAAGAGGAACACTCCCATTCTCATGTAACACCATTTTTTAGAAGAAATGACGCTCTGAGTGAAGGCACTACGAAAAGTTTAATTTTCTATACAGGTACCCCCATAACACAATTTTCCTCTTCATTTGGACTATAGAAAACGTTATTTCTTGCCAACGCTTGTACAAGTTGTCCTGGCGCCCCATCTCATATTTATGTTTATTTTTCACTGTGGGGTGTATTTAAAATCTTTATATGTTATGTATCGTGTTGTTATAAACTTTTAAAATAAATCATAGCTGGATTAATAAAAAAGTGTATATTAAAGTAATATACTAATTTAATAAGACTCTCGTGAATATTATAATCATTAACTAATATTGGCGTCCTCGTATAAAGGTTGTCTGGCTCCCACATCTACTTTATGTTATTTTATTCTACTGTGGAGTGTATTTATCATCTTTATATGTTATAAATCATGTTTATTATATAATTTTTGAACAAGTATAGATTAACGAAAATTGATGTATACAGGGACCCCTCGCCTTAACGAGGCCTGTGTTTACGTTAAATCTGCCATACGATACAGTTGAATGCAAAAATTTGCCGGTCGCCTCACGCGATTCCGTCCGGACGCGTCCCATGTGTGGTCCTCAGCGCCAGTGTTTACTAGCCAGCCCAGTGGCGGTCACATCCACGCATACATTTCAGTACATTTCACACTTATCCCAGTGTTTTTTGTGCTTGTAACTGCAAAATAATTCACCATGGGCCCCAAGAAACTTCTAGTGCCAACCTGTGGTAAAAAGGGTGAAAATTAGTATGGAAATTAAGAAAGAGTGTGAAGGGATTGGGCTAACCCTGAGAAGCCTATGCCAGTTGTGAAACCATTGTGCTACTTCAAAGATAGAAAGTGTGCAAAGTGGTTGAACAGCAAACCTTTATGGATGAAAAAAGACCCTGACACAGGAACTGCAAGCCGTGTTGGCAACCTGTAACAATGACAATGTTAATTGCCCATTTTAGCCAAATCTTAAAGGAACAGAGGTACAGACCTCTATGGATAGATTTTGTTAATGTGGCGACCGAGGTCCAGTGACTCTCAAGCTGGTCCTAGTGCATTAAAAAGAAGGAGTAACCCAGAAAAGGACTAGCTACCTCAAATCCTAATGGAAGGGATTCCCTCTAAACAATAACTTCCACACTTTCCCCTCCCTCACAATCCCATCAATCATCATCAGAATCTTCAATAAAGGTAAGTTTCATGTATTCTTTTCTTAGTAGAGTATAATTGTGCATGTCTTCTTCAAGTTTGTGTGTATTTTAAATTAATATTCATTGGTAAATTTTTTTTTTTCATACTTTGGGGGTGTCTTGCAAGGATTAATTTGATTTCCATTATTTCTTATGGGGAAAATTAATTCGCCTTACGATAATTTCGGCTTACGATGACTCTCAGGAATTGATTAATATCGTAAGGCGGAGGTTCCACTGTATTAACGTAACTACAACATTTTTTTTTTATGTTATTTAGACTCAATGATTATTATTGAGTATTTATTATCATTACTAATATGGGCATCTCGAATACAAACACTCTATTGATTTTAATGCATACCTGCAGCTAGCACAGTGTAAGTTTATTTAGGTACAGGTATACATAAGTATAATTTATCAGAGTACAGTGTATATATAAATTCTAGGTAGTAGGTTGGTAGACCAGCAACTGCCCAGGGAGGTACTACTGTCCTGCCTGCCAAAGTGAGTGTAAAAGGAAACCTGTAATGTTTTACATGATGGAAGGATTGCTGGTGTCCTTTTTTTCTTCTCCATAAGCATGCTAGATTTTTCCCAGTGTATATCATCTTTGATTCTACTTCTACTTATACTTAGGTCATACTACACATACATGTACAAGCATAAAGTATACATACATTACCCCTCTGGGTTTTTCTTCTATTTTCTTTCTAGTTTCTTGTTCTTGTTTATTTCCTGTTATCTCCATGGGAAGTGGAACAGAATTCTTTCTTCCGTAAGCCATGCGTGTTGTAAGATGCAAGTGAAATGCCAGATCAAAGGGCTAGTAACCCTTCTCCTGTAATATTACGTAAAATTTAAAAAAGAGAGAACTTTTGTTTTTTCTTTTTGGGCCCCCAGCCTTGGTGGGATATGGCTGGATTGTTTGAACAAAAAAAAAAAAAACCATGAAATAATTGTTTTAAAAACACTTGAAATTTTCCCAACACAATGGTGAACTTGTGCTTACGGAGCTCATGGAGAAATCTAAACAGGGTGGGGTTGCGCGGTGACCGTATTAGAAAGTCCGTAGGGGTATTCCGTATAGAGAGTTTAGGTCAAAAATTGAACTGACTGTATTAGTGGAATGCCATAAAAGCAAAATGGCCATAAAAGTGGGGCCTATTGTATGTATTATACGCATTAATAGCAAGTGCTGGATAACCATGGACCGAAAATTTGGAACTAATACATAAAAATGCCATAACCCACAAACTACTTCCATTTCAAATACACACAGAAAAGAATAATGAATAAAGAACCAAGATAAAATGAAAAAAAAAAACCTGAAAAAACCAATATTAAACGAAAATTATGTTAATGTGTATTCAGAATGGTCAGAACCTAACCTTTTACCTAAACTGCACAAAGCCAAATTACAAGTGAATGAAAAAATGCATGATCAAGATCAATGATAAAAACAGATGACAAAAATAATTGTAGAATAGTGTATTATAAAAGAAAAACTTTAAAAACCTTTCGAGTGGGAAATAATACAGTACTAAGTTATAAAAAAAAACTACCACAATACAATATTTATTTCTTATGCAGTACGATAATAATGTTTTTTTTAAAGTTATCTCCCTATAAAGCTTGAGTTTCCTTTTTATCCCTTTCACAGGGTCCGTCCCGTAGATCTACGGCGTAACGTTCAGGGTCCAAACCGTAGATCGCACGCCATGAGATCACTCTACTCTGATAGAACTGTGAGTGGTATACATTTGGGCCTAGATTATGAGAGAATACATCTAGTGGCATGTGTGCACCACATAAAACAGATCCAGCAGCACACTGTGTATAATGAGAGAAAAAAAAATGGAAAATCATGATTTTTTCGGATTAAAACAGCAACTTTGCAGTGTTTTTTTCGTAGTTTTTTATAGTTGTATTTGCGATTTCTTGGTCTCATTTGATAGAATGGAGACATATTACAGAAATAGAGATGATTTTGATTGGTTTAGCACTGGAAATGGCTTGAAACTGAGCTCCAAAGTAGCAGAAATGTACAATTTTTGCCCGATATTTCAAGATTTTAACATACGACCTCATCACGTCTTAATACTCATCAGATGGTGGGTCTAATAATAACATTCACAAATAGGTGATGATATTTATAACAATTATAACAGTATTGCATAACAGTAAATCTTTTTTTTTTTGGTGTGAAGAAAAATTCATTATGTGAAAAAAAAATCAAAATAGAATTTTTTTGTAAAGCCTCAAAACATAACTAATGAACTAGAAAAGTTAGTTATTGCCAAGAATGCCTACCTGATTCCATTCTGGACCCTATTTTGAAATTGGCGAATATTTACTTGTGTTAAAATGGCCAAATTAACAATTTCCGATCACTTTTATTTGTTTGTTGAAACAGTGACTTGCGATTTCTGTGACTCAATCGATAGAATAGAAGTAATACTAAGGAAAATAGCTAATAATATTGTTGATTGGAATAATGTAATTGCCTAAAATGGGAGTCAAAGTCCCGCAAAAAATCGGCCAATTCGTAAATATCGTTGACACATAAAATTCGCGAGAGCATAAATTTCGTCAATTATCTACCCACCAAATTTCGTACTTTTTGTGTTATCCCTTCACAAAAAGATTCTCTACGAGTTCATAAGAAAAAATATCAAATTTTTTTTTTGTAACTCTTGGACACTGGGTGCGTGACTCCAGATTTGGGCTTGGACCCTGAAGGTTAAGATTTAGAAATATCAATGATATCCTGGTACATGGTCCAAAATCCCTTCAAGACAAAAAAAAAAACACTTCCTGCTGGCAAAACATTAGAAGAGGAAATAATAAAATGTTCAAAACTGAAATAGTTTACTTCTTTACAGGAAAGGAACATTTTGATGCACCGCGTGCAAATAAAAAATATAGGTGTCATTTTCCAAATATATACGTCTAAGAACAGTCATGAGCTTTAAGTGGCAACAAATCACATTCATTGTTAGTTGTGAAGGCTAACATAAGTAACATTAGATGATTATTATTTTTTTAAACCACTGGCTGCCCTTACCAAGGTACGGTAACTACAAAAATAGGAAATGCATTCACCATCAGTCACTTAACCAGCTGTCTTTTTGCCATAAGTGCGTAGATATCACAATTCAAGCAAGAGTACAAACTGAGGAACACCATACCCCTCCGGATTGAACCCGCAGTCATAGAGTCTCTAAACTCCTAGTTCGAGTCACAAACTGAGGCTTCCCCATCACCAGGACTCAAGTCCAAGCTAACTGTTTCCTGAATTTCATTATGAAACTTACCTGTACATGTTCCAACAACAGGCAAGCCATTAACACTACTTGTCTTCACTTCATATCTAACACACTCACAAAAGCCTGCTGGAATCCTAACCCACTGAAACCTCCCCTCCTAACATTCCTGTGAAGGTCCTCTACCACTCCTTCCTTCCTTCCTCCACCGCTCTAAATGTCCAAACCACCTCCAATAACCCCTCTATCAGCCGCTCTGCTAATTTCCTATTAAAACTCTACACCTCCCTATTCCTAATCTCCAAGCTACAAATTCTCTGCATAATATTCACACCACACATTGCCCTCAGAACACTACATCTCCACTACCTCCAGCCTCTCTCCTTGGCTGCAACATTCTCAACACCTTTTGCTTCACACAACCCATATAAAAGTGATGTACCACTATGCCTCTCATATACTCCCTTTTTGTTTTGCCTCCACAGATTTTAATGTTCCTGTTGCTGCATATGCTTCAATGCACAACCCACCTTTTTCCTCTCATCAATTCTATGGTTCACCCTCGTCTTCATAAATCAGTACAACAACAAGTTCACTTCCCAAATAATATGGACACATTCGCTTCCTCCATACTCCCTCTCTCCAATCTATATCTCATCTTTCATTACTTAAATCATTTCTTATCCCCACTACCTTGTTCTTACCAATTTTCAATTTCATATCCTTCTTTTACATACCCACCAAAAAAATTCATACTCCAACCTTTGCAACTTCTCTTCAGAATCTCCAACACATAGTGTCATCAGCAGCAAAACTGAGAAAAGATAATAAATGAAGTGGTGGTCGATGTGTGGGGAGGTTGAGGGGGGGTGGCCGGCGATGCCGCGGCGGCAAAGCAGTGAGGGTGTGTGCTGGTTCACATCGTTCCTTCCCGTGCGAAAGCACTTGATCCAATCATGACAAATACAAGTTGAACAGAGACTATTATGTATGTTAAAATGCTTACTATTCTTTTTTCTTTATTCAACAAACTGGCCATCTCCCCACTGAAGCAGGGTGGCCCAAAAAGAAAAACGAAAGTCTCTCTCTTTAAATTTAAGTAATTTATACAGGAGAAAGGGTTACTAGCCAGCTCCCTGCTTCTCAGCATTTCAGCTGCCTTTAATGGACATACATAATGGCTTACAGAAGGAAGAATGCTTTTCCACTTCCCATGAATTATTATTATTATATTCCTAAAATAAGATGTTAAACTCTTTGTGTGACGAGAGATTAATATTACTGTGTCACATAATGTTGGAGTCAAGGCACTGTGACAGGCAACGGTTTAACCCATTCAGGGTCCATCCTGCAGATCTACGGCTTCAAGTTGAGTGTTCCAAACGTAATCTAACCCAAAATTCTAGCGCCGTCAAATTTAGCGCAAAAAATGCTCATAGGCCCTACATGTGATGAAACAGGTCTGCGTGGTGTGTGTGCACCATAAACAATAAAATCAAGCGCGCCGCATAGCATTGTGGGAACGCCACTCAGTTACCCTTGTTCACCAAGCCTCGTCGCAAGGCAAGCTCTCACTCTAAGAAATATTGGGACTTTCTGTTTCCTATCTGATATTTCTGGACCAGTGGATGGAAGTGAAATGTAGACGAATTCTTTGCTTTGATCAGTTAGTGACCGAAAGGAATGACCTGATAACGATAATAGTTGCAGGAAAACCTGACGATCCTCAACCTTCTCTTCAACCTCGTTGTGGCAAGCTTGTCAGTCACGGTCGGTTAGTTACCACAACGCAAGATAAAACTATTATTTTCGGCGGGCCCAGGCCTCTGACTTCTGTAATGATGATGACAGTGACGGTATTTGGATTTATTGCTTTTATGACGATCATTTGAGTAGTTATAGTGTAAGGAACATTATTCACTAGTTCATGTCGTTATGTACGGCCACCGCACGCGCTCCGGTAGTGTACCCATGCCATACCAGGGTACGGAGTACATTCCCAGAGTACATCCCGTGCCCTACAACCATATAAAAAGTGATAGTGAGGATGAAGGTGGCTACACTTGGCAAGGATAGACCACAGGCATCACTAGAAGGTGGTAGTGGTGATGGTAGTGCCAACGGCCAGGCTGGGACCCACGCGCTGACTTCCGCAGTTCAAGGACAAAGTGGAGTGTCAGCCACAGCCCACCACAACCACAACCTACCCAGCACAACCAGCCTATGAAGTCGCAGTATCCACCAGCAAACCGAAACTGGGATTGGCATGCAAAATCCAAATTTTGTACCCCAAGCCCCACCACCTTTGATGACTCTGAAAGTGGAATTCCTACCACTTGTCCGCTTGGAAACACTGCAAATGAACTTGAATTCTTGGAACTATGCTTTGACCATCCATTGATGGAAACTATTGTCAGGTAAATAACAAGTATATGGAGTACATAACCATGGCAAATACATCATATCACCAACAGTCAAGACTAACAACCGGTGAAAAGAGAACGACTGTTGCAGAAATTATATTTCTTTTTGCAACAATAAGCATATGCCTCCTGTCTATAAGCATCTAAGAAAAACATACTGGTCCACAGATCAGCAATAACTACCCTGGTCTTCAGTGAAATCTCCCAGTGGATACAGTTTTATCTTACTGGTTACAAATGTTGCACTTCACTGGACAAAAGCCAGGCCTGACAGAAGTGACAGGTTATACTAGATTAGAAATGTATTGTCTGTATCTCAAAACGAAAGTTCAAGCATGTAACTTTTAATCTATTCAAGATCTTGTAATTGATGAGTCTAGATTTTTGTTCAAATGTTGGCTGTGACAGTGACAGTGGCCTGGTATTGGATATGTTGTGTACACGGGAATAAAACATTGAAAATTACCAAGATGTTATTGGGTATCTCAGGTGACGTAGTGAGAAGCATGATGGCACCTTAACCTGGTAAGGGCAATACATTATAACTGATAACTGGAACACAAGCCCATTTCTCAGGATTTCCTTGAGAGTGAACAAGAACATGTGATATAATAGTGAGAAACATTTAAGATATAAATTTATAAGGTTCAGTTATTCAGTAATTGATTTGGTTTTCGGGTGAGTTAATGATCTTTGAGAAGAGACTTGAATTTTATAAACAGGTAGTTGTTCTTTTATATTTACAGGTAAAGAATTCCAGATTTTTGGCCTATTATGTGCAAGAGTTTTTGCATAGCTGAGATTGGACACGAGGAACATCAAAGATGATTCTGAGCATTGTGTTATGGTCCTGTGATCTGTTGATGTGGCAAGGAGATGTTTGAGGGAGGGTTAATATCAGAGATAAGTGTTTTCTATGTATGTATAGGTGCAGTAATAAGTATGGAAGTTTTTGAAAGTTAAGACCATGTGCAACTTCTGGATACTTTATTGTAGACGTTTCGCCAATCCAGTGGAGCTTTATCAATACAGATACTAGGACATACTAGAAGACAGTAGAACCTATATAGCAAAAGAGGGAGGTAATAAGTCCCTCGGCCGGCCTGGAGTTTAGTGTTCAACAGCATCGTGGTGGAGGAGGATGTATTGTATGGTGAGTAGTTTAGTGCTTGAATATTGTGAGTGTGCTGCATGTAGTGCGGAATTTGTACATTTCTACTGCAGAGCCTATTGTTGGTAATATGGTCTGAGATGTTAATTGTTTGTTGAGGCCCCATGCCCAGTCCATAAGTGAGATAGGGGTAAATAAGAGAGTGATATAGGGCCAGGAGGGCTCTGACTGTGGAACGTAGTACCGTACTTTGATAGTATGCCTACAGTCTTGGAAATTTTCCCGTAGGAATTTGTTGTATATGTGTATGAAATTTTAGTCTATTATCAAGGTGATTCCTAAGAATTTGTCCCTCTGTAGCTTGTGATAGTGACCCGTAAATCATTATGTTAGAGGACATCTTAGCTCTGTTACCTAACTAAATGAAGTAGGTTTTGTCAATGTTTAGTGTAAGTTTGTTAGTCCTCATCCAGTTAGATATTTTCTGTAATTCGGTATTGACAGTATTGGCTAGTATGAAACTGGGCCCGGGTGAGAGAAGACGTATATAGTGTAATCGGCAAAATGAGGGTTTGAGTAATTGTGAAGGCATTTTGGTAGGTCATGTTATTGTAAGGAGAAAGGAGAAGGAGGGCCAAGGACACTTCCCTGGTGACCACCACTGTAATTGGTTGGCGGAAGAGTTTGCCCCAATTTGTGTACACATATTGGCTTCTCTGTTGCTGAGGTATGACTTGAGGTAGTTTGAGGAGTGCCCTCTTATACCAATGTGTGACAAGGGGGGGGGGGGGGGTGGGGGGGGGGGGGGGGGGGGGGGTGGGGGTGGGTGGGGGGTGGGGGGGGGGGGGGGGGGGGGGGGGGGGGGGGGGGGGGGGGGGGGGGAGGGGGGGGGGGGGTTATAAATAGGGGGGGGGGTGGGAGGGGGTGGGGGCTAGTACTTTCTTCTTACAAAAGCTTTACCGGAAGTCAATGGAGATACCAGTGGGACTTTCTTTTTTCGCTATTGCAATGTATATATGTTCTAGCACGTGTATAATAGCATATTGTAGATTTTTATTAGGCCCTGAATCCAATTTGGCAGAGGTTGAGTTTGTTTTGGGAGATGAGGTAGGAGTATGATTCGTTTTTGAATTAATTTTTCGAAGATTTTTGAGAGAGTTGTATGTTGGATATTGGCCTATAGTTATTCTACTCTGTTGGTTCTCCTCTTCTATGGATCGGGGTGACCCTTGCTTTTTGAGAACTGTAGGGAAGGTAGAGGATTAATGGATTTGGTTAAAGAGTGTTGTATGATTGGTGATAGCACTTTGACACTTTTTTGTATATAAAGGGTGGGAAGGATTTAAATCTCCTGCCTTTTTTTTTTGTGTGTTTGAGAATAAGGGAGACATTCGTATGGGTTAGTCGGAGCTAGGAACAGTGTGTTCGGGTAGTTTTTTGCCAGTGAGGTAGTCATTTGGTTGGTATCTGAGCTTGGGATTTTATGCAAGGTTTTGTCCTATATTGAGGAGAAGAAATCATTGAGTCTGTTTGCTGTTTCCTGTGGAGGGAGTGGGGTTCAATCTGATTTTGCTAATTTTATTTTGGCTATTTCCATGATACCGTTTTTGTTCCTAGAATTTCTATGGGGTTTTCCAGGTCTTTTATATCACCGACGTAAGTTTGATAAATTCTGTTCTCATAATACATATTTTTGTCACTGCTTCTTATCAGGCTGGTTAGGATTGACGAGTTAACGTTTTTTTGAGTCTCTGGTTATGTGACCCATTCTGTACTGATTTTTCATATACACCTACCATCCCGACGTACGACAAAGCTTGGTTCTACAACCGGCCGTAAGTCGAATGGACGTAAGTTGAATCTTTGAAATGCCGACCTATTGGGTTAGGGTATAATGTCCCTAAACTTTCCTATATAAACTACCTACATAATAATGTAATGTAATGTAGCAATCATTATTTCATTCTTTTTACCAGAATTTACTTCTATTGTTGTATTTTAATTTTTATGACTGTATAGAATGTTTACATGGTGAGTGATATGTAGTGTAAATTTTACATCGCATACAGTAATCATATGTAGCTATTATCTTTATGTATTTCGACACAGGGAATGGGAGAATACCACTGTAAGTGTCATCCTGCCAGAAAGTGTATAACCTATACCCTAAGTAAATAGAAACAACTCTGGAACATGTGTAATACGTATCCGGCTGCTGGGGGGTGGCGGGTCTGTTTGTTGGCCGGGTAGTGGCTGGATGGGGTGGGTGGGTGGGTGGGTGGGTGGGTGGGTGGGTGGGTGGGTGGGTGGGTTGGTGGGTGGGTGGGTGGGTGGGTGGCTGATGGGTGGGTGGTGGTTTGGGTGGCTGGATGGGTTGGGTAATAGGGTCTTGACGTGCTGACCGTATGTGGCTGTCTCTTTGTATCTCTCTCGCTGTATCTCTCGCTGTACATCTATCTCTATCTCTATCTCGCCTCTCTCTCTCTCACTGGTACAACTAGTCAGGTTATATTGTAAAATTACCTAGGTAACCCAAAATATCCAGCAAAGTGCTATACAGAGCGATCTGTGCTCCCAGTGCCCTACTATTAATAAAATTTTAATAACATTATTATTATTCTGTCTCATAAAACAAACCGAGATAACCAGAAACTTGTGCTCCTACTTACGACTTTGGTCACACGTCACAGACATGCAGCATGCATATATTTATATATACATACATCTAGGTTTTCCTACTTTTCTAAATAGCTCTTGTTCTTCCTTTATTTCTTCTATTTGGTCCATGGGGAAGTGAAAAGAATCTTTCCCGTAAGCCATGCGTGTCGTATTGAGGCGAATAAAATGCCCGAGCAATGGCTGGTAACCCCTCTCCGTGTAAAGACATTTACTGAAATACAATGAGAAGAAAAAAACTTTATAACACTGGTGATGCTTAAAATGTGCGGGATGTAGTGCGATGACAAAAACAGATGAATGCTGATGTTATATGAAAAGAAGTTGGATGTCCTGGCCCTAGCAGAAACAAAGCTGAAGGGCAGGAATTTCAGTGGGGGGAAAATAAATGGATTAAATCTTGGAGTATCGGAAGAGTTAGAGCAAAGGAAGGGTAGTCAGTAATGTATAAATGATCAGTTAAGGAAGGAGAAAAGGAGAATATAAATGAGTAAATTCAAGAATATGTTGGATTAAAGTAAGGTTGGATCGAATAAGTGGGTCATAATAAGCGTGTATGCACCGGAGGAAGAGAGGAATGCAAGAGAGAGAGAGAGATTTGGGAGAATGTTTAATGAATTTATAGGTGCCTTTGAACCATGAGAAGAGTAATTGTGGTAGGGGACCTAATGCTATAGTAGGAGAAACTTTTAGAGATGTGTGGTAGGTAAGTTTGGGTGCCATGTGTAAATGATAAGGGTAGCCCTTTGATTGAGACTTTTGTATAGAAAGTGGTTTAGTTATAAGTAATACATATTTTAGGAAAAAAGAGGATAAATAATATACAAATGATGATGTAGGGCGAAGGACAGTAGTGAGTGTTGATATGGTATTGGTAGATAAAATACTGTTTAGTAGACTTCAGGATGTACAATGTTTATAAGGGGCCACAGATATATCATATCACTTTCTAGTTTGTAGCTACACTGAGAGTAAAAGGAGATGTGAACAAGGAGAATAGAAGCGATCAGGGAAGAGATAGGTGAAAGGATTTAAAAACCTAAAGAGAGGCAGTTAGGTATATAGAACAGCTATTGAGGATAGATGGCTAATGAAGCATAGGCAATGGGGGACGAAGAGGTATGGGGTAGGTTAAAAAATGTAGTGTTAGAGTGGTTCATCAGAAGTTTGTGGTTACAGGAAAGGTGGTGCAGGAAGAGAGAGCGATTGAGGAATGATGATGTAAAGAGAGTAGTAAGGGAGAAAAAGTTAGCATATGAGAAGTTTTTTAACACAAGTAAAGTGATGCCAGGAGTGAAGAGTATTTGAGAAAAAGAAGAGGTAAGAGAGTGGTGAAGCAAATGTAAAAGAGACAAATTGGAGAGAGTGGTGAGATGTTATCAACAAATTTTGTGAAAATAAGAAAAAGTTTTGGAATGAGATTAACAACGGGGTTTAAGAAAGCCTAGAGAACAAATGGATTTTTTTTTGTTTATTCAACAAGTTGGTCGTCTCCGTGGAATCTCCCACCGAGGCAGTGTGACCCAAAAAGAAAGAAAATCCCCAAAACGAAAATTCTCTTTCATCATCATTCAACCTTTCATTCACCACACACACACATTATCACGGCTTTTGCAGAGGAGTGCTCAAATACAACAGTTAGAAGCATATACGGATAAAAACAACATAAATCCCTCCAAACCGCCACTATCCCAAACCCCTCCTTTAAAGATGCAGGCCTATTGTACTTCCCCATTTTCCAGGGACTCAAGTCCGACTATAAGAAAAATAATCGGTTTTCCTGAATCCCTTCACTAATATTACCCTGCTCACACTCCAACAATCGTCAGGTTCCAAGTATCATTCGTCTCCATTTCACTCAATTGGATTGTCAGTTAAAAATAGGAGAGGAGAGTTATTAAATGATGAGTTAAGAGGTATAGGGAAGATGGAGGGAATATTTTGGAGGAAATTGTATAAATGTTGCTGAATAAGGGAAGGTCTGTGATTTCGGTATAGGGCAAGGAGGAATCACATCTTTGTAGGAGTGAGAAGAAGCCCAGTTGTGAGTGTGGTAGGAGGTTCTTGAGGCATAGGTAAAATGAAAGGGTGTAAGGCAGCCGGGGATTGATGGGATAAAGATTAGAAAAGTGAAAAGGGCAGGAGGGATATAGTTTTGGAGTGGTGGTGCCAATTATTTTAATAAATGTATGGAAGGCGTAAGGTTACCTAGTATTGGGACAGAGAGGCATGCATAGTTCCTTTTATAAAGGCTAAGGGGAATAAAAGAGAGTGCAAAAATATAGGGGAAAGTCTGTTGAGGTATACCTGGGTAAAGTGTATGGTAGAGTTATAATTGAAAGAATAAGAGTACGACGGAGAATATGATAGCAGATGAACTAGGAGCTTTAAGGAAAGGTAGGGGGTGTGTGGACCAGGTGTTTAACAGTGAAACATATAAGTAAACAGTATTTAGATAAGCTATAGAGGGTCTATGTGGCATTTTAATGGATTGAAAAGGCTATGACAGGTGGATAGGGGGGCAATGTTGCAGATGGTTGCAATGTATGGTGTAGAGGTAGGTGACTGAAAGCAGTTGAAGAGTTTTTACGAGGAAGTGAGGCTAAGTTAGAGTATGTAAAGAAAAGGGAAATTTTTTCCCGAGTAAAACTTAGGCCTTAGACAAGGAATGTGTTGATGTCACCGTGGTTGTTTAATATATTTTAAGATGGGTTGTAAGAGAAGTAAATGCGAGGGTGCTTGCAAGAGCGTGGAGTTAAAAGTAAAAGAATCAACACACAAAGTGGGATTTGTCACAGCTGCTCTTTGCTGATGACACTGTGCTCTTGGGAGATTCTGAAGAGAAGTTTGGCAGAGATTGGTGGATTAGAATTTGGTAGGGTGGCAAAGAAGAAAATTAAAGGTGAATACAGGAACAGAGTAAAGGTTATGAAGATAACAAAAAGAATAGGTGATGAAAAATTGGATATCAGATTGTAGGGAGAGAGTATGGAGGATGTGAACGTATTCAGATATTTGGGAGTGGACGTGTCCGGATGGGTCAATGAAAGATGAGGTGAATCCATAGAATTGAGAGGGAAAACGAGTGTGTGGTACACTTAGGAGTCTGTGGAGACAACGAATTTGTTCATGGATGTCATGAAGGAATGTATGAGAGTATAGTTTTAAACCAACCCTCTTATATGGGTGTGAACGTGGGTGATGATTTTGCGCGAAGGAGAAGGCTGGAGGCAGTGGAGATGTCCATGTCAGAGGCAATGTGTGGTGTGAATATGATAGCAGAGAATTCGTATTTTGGAAGTTAGGAGAAGGTGCGGGATTAACCAAAACTGTTGTCCAGAGGGCTGAGGAAGGGTTTTGTTGAGGTGGTTCGGACATGTAGAGAGAATGGAGCGAAACAGTAATGGACTTCAAAGTGTATCAGTCCCTGTAGTGGAAAGGAAGGCGGGGTAGGGGCGTCCTAGAAAGGTTGGAGGGAGGGGGTAAAGGAGGTTTTGTGTGGCGAGGGCTTGGACTTCAGCAGCATGCGTGGCGTTTGATAGTAGTGAATGGAGACAAATGTTTTAATACTTGACGTTCTGTTGGAGTGTGAGCAAAAGTACATTTAGTGAAGGGAATTCCTTCAGGAAACCGGCTGGCCAGACTTGAGTCCAGGAGATGGGTAGTACAGTGCCTGCACTCTGAGGAGGGGTAAATGGTTGCAGATTAAAAAAAAAACTGTAGTGTAAAGCACTCCTTCTGGCAAGACATTATGGATGAATGAGTGGGTGAAAGTGTTTTCTTTACGGGCCACCCCTGCATTGGTGGTCCACCCTGCCTTGGTGGGCCACCCCTGCCTTGGGGGCCCCTGGCCTTGGTGGGGCCACCCTGGCCTTGTGGGCCACACCCTGCCTTGGGGTGGGCCCACCCTGCCTTGGTGGAATCGGCCAGTGTGTTAAAATAAAAAAAATAATAATAAAGCATATTCCTCCCTGCTTCAAGAGACTGAGCTCATGGCGAAACCGTCAGTGGGCGTTCAAAGCCACCTATCCTTTAATGGATAATGTAAGTGTAGTGCTTTACATAATGAAGAAGCATTTCTTTTATTTCATGGAACCATGCTAGGACTAAAAGTAAGCAGGTTAAAACAATAATTGAGAAAAAGAAATTGGAATGCTTTATCAGCAATACGCCACCAAAACAGTACCAATCAGGTTTGGTGTGGCGACCCTGGAAATTTGAAATTATGCTAGCCAAAATTAGTGCTGAATAACTGAAGGAACCGAATAACTGATTGCCGGATTTGTGATGGCGGACCTGTATTCTGTTAGGTAGTGTATTTAAAAAATAACAAAGTTAGATTGGGTCTTAGGTTTAAACTTTTATGTGATATAGATTATGAAAACATTTAAGATATACAATTTATAAGGTTCAGTTATTCAGTATTTATTTGGTTTTGGGTGAGTAAGTGATCTTTGAGAAGAGACTTGAATTTATAAACAGGTAGTGTTTCTTTTATATTTACAGGTAATGATTCCAGATTTTAGGGCCTTGTATGTTCATCAAGTTTTGCATTACATGAGAATGAACATGAGGAACATCAAAGAGTGATCTGTGCCTTGTGTTATGGTCATGTGTTCTGTTGAGGTTGGCAAGGAGATGTTTGAGGGGAGGGTTAATATCAGAGTTAAGTGTTCTATGTGCATGTTGCTAATTTTGTGTCCTTGATAAAGTCTCATGAGGAAAAAACTCTATACTAAAGGTCTCTTTTTGTTAATCAAACTTTTTTTAATTCTTTCCTTCTAAGCTTTATTTTTAAGATTATTTTCATAATAGGCAGTAAAAAAGAATGTACCTCTGTGCGCTGCTTCAACTCGTGTTATGAAGGACAAGAGCTGCTGGTCCGATAATGAAGATAATGAGGTTACTTGGAGTTCCTCCTGGCACCTAGGTCTGAGGTTTGATGTTGCGACTCATATACGACAAACCGGTCCTTCTCCCCGAGCATTACAAATGGCCAGGTGATGCTCTTCCGTGTTTCAAGGCAGCAAGAGCTAAAAACTTAAACACGTGTTAAGTAAATACGTAAAAGATGCAGTAAAACACAAGTGATTCGGTATAGTAGTAGTATATATAATACAGTAACGGCCCCCATTTATATGGCAGTTTCCAGGCTACCATCGTAAAGTGGAAATCGCAGTAAAGTTGAATACCTCTTTTTTCCACTTATAAATGCATACAAATACATACTAGATAACAAGTTTACACTAACATATATTAAGTTAGTAAGTAAGTTTATTCAATATACACAAATGCAGTTAAATAGATTATCAAACATAGCAGCATATGTGTAAAGTACCTGGGATGACCCAAAAAATCAGAGAGTGTGACTTATTTTCCATTGGGTTAGCAAGTAGAATTAGGCATTAAAAAACAATAAAAAAGCAAAATACACATACAGTACACTCATTAGTTACCTTAAAATATTTGTAGTCTTGATGTAGGGTCAGAGTGATAAACGAAAAAACAAATAATGATAGAGAGAGAATGAGTACACTAGAGAGACACTGTGAGTTACGTAAACAAACTAGGCGAACGTGAGTTTAGTAAACAAAGGTGTGACACGTTTTGGTTTGTGTACAAGAGTTACAATGTGTACAAGTGTCTCTACAGTTGATACGGTAGAATAAATAAAGAGGAACACATCCCTTTCTCATGTAACACCATTTTTAGAAGAAATGACGCTCTGAGTGAAGGCACTACGAAAAGTTTAATTTTCTATACAGGTACCCCCATAACACAATTTTCCTCTTCATTTGGACTATAGAAAACGTTATTTCTTGCCAACGCTTGTACAAGTTGTCCTGGCGCCCCATCTCATATTTATGTTTATTTTTCACTGTGGGGTGTATTTAAAATCTTTATATGTTATGTATCGTGTTGTTATAAACTTTTAAAATAAATCATAGCTGGATTAATAAAAAAGTGTATATTAAAGTAATATACTAATTTAATAAGACTCTCGTGAATATTATAATCATTAACTAATATTGGCGTCCTCGTATAAAGGTTGTCTGGCTCCCACATCTACTTTATGTTATTTTATTCTACTGTGGAGTGTATTTATCATCTTTATATGTTATAAATCATGTTTATTATATAATTTTTGAACAAGTATAGATTAACGAAAATTGATGTATACAGGGACCCCTCGCCTTAACGAGGCCTGTGTTTACGTTAAATCTGCCATACGATACAGTTGAATGCAAAAATTTGCCGGTCGCCTCACGCGATTCCGTCCGGACGCGTCCCATGTGTGGTCCTCAGCGCCAGTGTTTACTAGCCAGCCCAGTGGCGGTCACATCCACGCATACATTTCAGTACATTTCACACTTATCCCAGTGTTTTTTGTGCTTGTAACTGCAAAATAATTCACCATGGGCCCCAAGAAAGCTTCTAGTGCCAACCCTGTGGTAAAAAGGGTGAGAATTAGTATGGAAATTAAGAAAGAGTGTGAAGGGATTGGGCTAACCCTGAGAAGCCTATGCCAGTTGTGAAACCATTGTGCTACTTCAAAGATAGAAAGTGTGCAAAGTGGTTGAACAGCAAACCTTTATGGATGAAAAAGACCCTGACACAGGAACTGCAAGCCGTGTTGGCAACCTGTACAATGACAATGTTATGGCCCATTTTAGGCAAATCTTAAAGGAACAGAGGTACAGACCTCTATGGATAGATTTTGTTAATGTGGCGACCGAGGTCCAGTGACTCTCAAGCTGGTCCTAGTGCATTAAAAAGAAGGAGTAACCCAGAAAAGGACTAGCTACCTCAAATCCTAATGGAAGGGATTCCCTCTAAACAATAACTTCCACACTTTCCCCTCCCTCACAATCCCATCAATCATCATCAGAATCTTCAATAAAGGTAAGTTTCATGTATTCTTTTCTTAGTAGAGTATAATTGTGCATGTCTTCTTCAAGTTTGTGTGTATTTTAAATTAATATTCATTGGTAAATTTTTTTTTTCATACTTTGGGGGTGTCTTGCATGGATTAATTTGATTTCCATATTTCTTATGGGGAAAATTAATTCGCCTTACGATAATTCGGCTTAGCGATGACTCTCAGGAATTGATTAATATCGTAAGGCGGAGGTTCCACTGTATTAACGTAACTACAACATTTTTTTTTTATGTTATTTAGACTCAATGATTATTATTGAGTATTTATTATCATTACTAATATGGGCATCTCGAATACAAACACTCTATTGATTTTAATGCATACCTGCAGCTAGCACAGTGTAAGTTTATTTAGGTACAGGTATACATAAGTATAATTTATCAGAGTACAGTGTATATATAAATTCTAGGTAGTAGGTTGGTAGACCAGCAACTGCCCAGGGAGGTACTACTGTCCTGCCTGCCAAAGTGAGTGTAAAAGGAAACCTGTAATGTTTTACATGATGGAAGGATTGCTGGTGTCCTTTTTTTCTTCTCCATAAGCATGCTAGATTTTTCCCAGTGTATATCATCTTTGATTCTACTTCTACTTATACTTAGGTCATACTACACATACATGTACAAGCATAAAGTATACATACATTACCCCTCTGGGTTTTTCTTCTATTTTCTTTCTAGTTTCTTGTTCTTGTTTATTTCCTGTTATCTCCATGGGAAGTGGAACAGAATTCTTTCTTCCGTAAGCCATGCGTGTTGTAAGATGCAAGTGAAATGCCAGATCAAAGGGCTAGTAACCCTTCTCCTGTAATATTACGTAAAATTTAAAAAAGAGAGAACTTTTGTTTTTTCTTTTTGGGCCCCCAGCCTTGGTGGGATATGGCTGGATTGTTTGAACAAAAAAAAAAAAAACCATGAAATAATTGTTTTAAAAACACTTGAAATTTTCCCAACACAATGGTGAACTTGTGCTTACGGAGCTCATGGAGAAATCTAAACAGGGTGGGGTTGCGCGGTGACCGTATTAGAAAGTCCGTAGGGGTATTCCGTATAGAGAGTTTAGGTCAAAAATTGAACTGACTGTATTAGTGGAATGCCATAAAAGCAAAATGGCCATAAAAGTGGGGCCTATTGTATGTATTATACGCATTAATAGCAAGTGCTGGATAACCATGGACCGAAAATTTGGAACTAATACATAAAAATGCCATAACCCACAAACTACTTCCATTTCAAATACACACAGAAAAGAATAATGAATAAAGAACCAAGATAAAATGAAAAAAAAAAACCTGAAAAAACCAATATTAAACGAAAATTATGTTAATGTGTATTCAGAATGGTCAGAACCTAACCTTTTACCTAAACTGCACAAAGCCAAATTACAAGTGAATGAAAAAATGCATGATCAAGATCAATGATAAAAACAGATGACAAAAATAATTGTAGAATAGTGTATTATAAAAGAAAAACTTTAAAAACCTTTCGAGTGGGAAATAATACAGTACTAAGTTATAAAAAAAAACTACCACAATACAATATTTATTTCTTATGCAGTACGATAATAATGTTTTTTTTAAAGTTATCTCCCTATAAAGCTTGAGTTTCCTTTTTATCCCTTTCACAGGGTCCGTCCCGTAGATCTACGGCGTAACGTTCAGGGTCCAAACCGTAGATCGCACGCCATGAGATCACTCTACTCTGATAGAACTGTGAGTGGTATACATTTGGGCCTAGATTATGAGAGAATACATCTAGTGGCATGTGTGCACCACATAAAACAGATCCAGCAGCACACTGTGTATAATGAGAGAAAAAAAAATGGAAAATCATGATTTTTTCGGATTAAAACAGCAACTTTGCAGTGTTTTTTTCGTAGTTTTTTATAGTTGTATTTGCGATTTCTTGGTCTCATTTGATAGAATGGAGACATATTACAGAAATAGAGATGATTTTGATTGGTTTAGCACTGGAAATGGCTTGAAACTGAGCTCCAAAGTAGCAGAAATGTACAATTTTTGCCCGATATTTCAAGATTTTAACATACGACCTCATCACGTCTTAATACTCATCAGATGGTGGGTCTAATAATAACATTCACAAATAGGTGATGATATTTATAACAATTATAACAGTATTGCATAACAGTAAATCTTTTTTTTTTTGGTGTGAAGAAAAATTCATTATGTGAAAAAAAAATCAAAATAGAATTTTTTTGTAAAGCCTCAAAACATAACTAATGAACTAGAAAAGTTAGTTATTGCCAAGAATGCCTACCTGATTCCATTCTGGACCCTATTTTGAAATTGGCGAATATTTACTTGTGTTAAAATGGCCAAATTAACAATTTCCGATCACTTTTATTTGTTTGTTGAAACAGTGACTTGCGATTTCTGTGACTCAATCGATAGAATAGAAGTAATACTAAGGAAAATAGCTAATAATATTGTTGATTGGAATAATGTAATTGCCTAAAATGGGAGTCAAAGTCCCGCAAAAAATCGGCCAATTCGTAAATATCGTTGACACATAAAATTCGCGAGAGCATAAATTTCGTCAATTATCTACCCACCAAATTTCGTACTTTTTGTGTTATCCCTTCACAAAAAGATTCTCTACGAGTTCATAAGAAAAAATATCAAATTTTTTTTTTGTAACTCTTGGACACTGGGTGCGTGACTCCAGATTTGGGCTTGGACCCTGAAGGTTAAGATTTAGAAATATCAATGATATCCTGGTACATGGTCCAAAATCCCTTCAAGACAAAAAAAAAAACACTTCCTGCTGGCAAAACATTAGAAGAGGAAATAATAAAATGTTCAAAACTGAAATAGTTTACTTCTTTACAGGAAAGGAACATTTTGATGCACCGCGTGCAAATAAAAAATATAGGTGTCATTTTCCAAATATATACGTCTAAGAACAGTCATGAGCTTTAAGTGGCAACAAATCACATTCATTGTTAGTTGTGAAGGCTAACATAAGTAACATTAGATGATTATTATTTTTTTAAACCACTGGCTGCCCTTACCAAGGTACGGTAACTACAAAAATAGGAAATGCATTCACCATCAGTCACTTAACCAGCTGTCTTTTTGCCATAAGTGCGTAGATATCACAATTCAAGCAAGAGTACAAACTGAGGAACACCATACCCCTCCGGATTGAACCCGCAGTCATAGAGTCTCTAAACTCCTAGTTCGAGTCACAAACTGAGGCTTCCCCATCACCAGGACTCAAGTCCAAGCTAACTGTTTCCTGAATTTCATTATGAAACTTACCTGTACATGTTCCAACAACAGGCAAGCCATTAACACTACTTGTCTTCACTTCATATCTAACACACTCACAAAAGCCTGCTGGAATCCTAACCCACTGAAACCTCCCCTCCTAACATTCCTGTGAAGGTCCTCTACCACTCCTTCCTTCCTTCCTCCACCGCTCTAAATGTCCAAACCACCTCCAATAACCCCTCTATCAGCCGCTCTGCTAATTTCCTATTAAAACTCTACACCTCCCTATTCCTAATCTCCAAGCTACAAATTCTCTGCATAATATTCACACCACACATTGCCCTCAGAACACTACATCTCCACTACCTCCAGCCTCTCTCCTTGGCTGCAACATTCTCAACACCTTTTGCTTCACACAACCCATATAAAAGTGATGTACCACTATGCCTCTCATATACTCCCTTTTTGTTTTGCCTCCACAGATTTTAATGTTCCTGTTGCTGCATATGCTTCAATGCACAACCCACCTTTTTCCTCTCATCAATTCTATGGTTCACCCTCGTCTTCATAAATCAGTACAACAACAAGTTCACTTCCCAAATAATATGGACACATTCGCTTCCTCCATACTCCCTCTCTCCAATCTATATCTCATCTTTCATTACTTAAATCATTTCTTATCCCCACTACCTTGTTCTTACCAATTTTCAATTTCATGATAAATAAAAAAATAATAATAAAGAGTTGTTGAAAGTAGTTTACAAGTATGAGAATGTTACAATTGGGTGTAAGGTAGTATTAACAGTAATAACAAATAAACACTGCTGCATCATGTCCTCAGTAGCAGCAATTAGTCTATATTGTGTGTCATATATACAACTACTTTTGATGAGCAAATTCAGGGAAGAGAAATTACTAGCAGACATACCAGACACTGGCCTATATGCTTATACCATAACAAATATAATCTGGACAGACAATTAAACTGTGTTGCAGATTATTTTTTTTTTCAACAAACTGGCCATCTCCCAATGAGGCAGGGTGACCCAAAAGAGAAACAATTTCATCATTATTCACACTATCACTGTCATGCCAGAGGCACGCAGATACAACAGTTTAGATGTCACCCTGAATAGCAAATACAATACCAAACCCAGGGCTGGCCTTAAGCCGACTGGACCGATTGCTCCCAATTGGGCCCCACGCCTAAGGGAGCCCCACGCTAGAGTGTCGTCTACTCTCAGCTTGTCAAGTACACACAACAACACGAAGTAAAAAAAAAAAAGGGGCATCTGGAAAAAGGAGTTTTTCCAAGCTTAAATTGATCAAAACTTACTTGAGATCATTAATTCATCAAGAACGCTTGAACAGTTTGGCGATTATGTCCACTGAACCTGAAATTAGCAGGAGTTTAAACTTCGACAAAATTCTAAAAGACTTTGCAGACAAAACAGCAAAAATTGGCAATTTGGCCAATTTCACACAAATTAAAAAAGATGCCAATTTCAAAATAGGGTCCAGAATGAACATATCCTCTGTTCATTAGTCACGTCTCTAGGCCCATCTTATATTACTATTGCTTTTTATTTTGATTTTTTATTCATACAAAAAATACAAAATTTACTGTTATGCAGATTACTGCATTATTGTAAAAATGGTATTAATAATATCAGTGCACTAGTAAAAGAATATTAGACTCCCCAGTTGACGTGTATTGGATGTGTGGTGTGATTTGCTTACTCTTGAACACTGGTAAAAATCGAACATTTCCACTAATTTGAGCTCAATTTTTAGTTCGTTTTCATCGTGAAACTAATCAAAATCATCTCTATTTCTGCAACATGTTTTCTATTTTATCACATGAGACCATGAAAACGAGAATACAATGATAAATACTATATGAAAATACACCTCAAAGTCAGCGTCTCAATCCAAAGTAACAGTCAGTTTTTTTTTCCTCATTATACACTGCATGCTGCAGGATTTTTTTTATGTGGTGCACACTGACCACACAAGACCCATTCTCTCACATGTGGGCCTACCAGCTTTCACCTGCTCAATTTGAAGCCAAAAGAATTATTGAGTATACAGTGGACCCCTGCCTAACAAATGCATCACGTTACGTTAAATCCGCCATAAGAAGCATTTGAACGCAAAAATTTTGCCTTGCCTCATGATAAAAAACTCGCCTTACGTGATTTGTCCGGGACGCATCCCACGTGTGGCCTCAGCTGCCCCGTGGGTGCCAGTGTTTACAAGCCAACCAGTGCAGTCGCATCCACGCATACATTCGGTACATTTCACCTTATCCCAGTGTTTTTTGTTCTTGTAACTGCAAAATAAGTCACCATGGGCCCAAAGAAAGCTTCTAGTGCCAACCCTGTGGTAAAAAGGGTGAGAATTAGTATGGAAATTAAGAAAGATTTTGAAGGGTTTGGGGCTAACCCTGAGAAGCCTATGCCAGGTGTGGAATCCATTATGCCTACTTCAAAGATCAAGGAAATGTGTGCAAAGTAAGTTGAAGTGCAAACTTTTATGGATGAAAATCACCCTAACACAGCTATTGCAAGCCATGCTGATGACTATTACAATGACAATGTTGTGGCCCATTTTAGGCAAATCTTAAAGGAACGGGAGGTACAGAGCTCTATGGACAGATCTGTTGTGCGACAGAGGTCCAGTGACTCTCAAGCTGGTCCTAGTGGCATTAAAAGAAGAAGGAAAGTAACCCCGGAAAAGGACTTGCTACCTCAAGTCCTAATGAAAGGGGATTCCTCTTCTAAACAATAACTTGCACACTCTCCCCTCCTCCCATCCCATCAATCATCACCAGATCTTCAATAAAGGTAAGCATCATGTATTCTATTCTTATTAGAGTAGTAATTGTGTATGTCTTCTTCAGTTTGTGTGTATTAAAATTAATATTTCATGTGGTGAAATTTTTTTTTTTCATACTTTGGGGTGTCTTGCACGGATTAATTTGATTTCCATTATTTCTTATGGGGAAAATTAATTTGCCTTATGATAATTTTGGCTTACGATGAGCTCTCCAGAATGGATTAATATCGTAAGGCGGAGGTCCACTGTACTCTGCTTGAAGATGTGAGTAAACATGACGCAGTCTTGTGGCTGTCTCTGAGACAGAGAGATAGACAGGGTGTGGAAACTTATTCGGTCCTAAAGTTCCACAGGGCAGATACGTCGTACGAAGATCCCAACATGTCACGGATGGAACGTCTTGAGTTGGGGGCCCTTACATCCACTCAAAACACACACATACACCCGGGTTGGCGAAGGTGGTTGGAAGGTACATTTTAATTGATAGATTTACCCTTCAAGGAAGAGGTAGGTAGTTTATACTGTTAGTGAACTAATAGGGCAATTGAGGCAACCGTAGATTATAATAATGTAGACCTAAGACCTTAACGTAGGTAGTAATAGGCCGGTAATATTGGCAGACCCTAGGTTATATTAGCTAGGGAGAACTGGCAGCCCAAGTTTGAATGCCGAGGCTCAGGGTTTTGAGACCGTAGTGCCTCCTTTGTTGAAACTCCAAATGAGACACACCGCTGTGAACATCAAGGCGGTGCCCCATGTGTCCACACATACTAGGCCCTGGGGAAATCTGGTGGAGGCACCTCGAAGTACCATAGATGACCTCCTCCATCAGGCCCATACAGTAAGACAAGACCTCCCTTTCTTTCTCAGTATTCTGGCCAGTTTCTGGGGGAAATTGTGAGTGAGTTGAACTGTGGGTCTTTGTGCAGTCGGACGGCCAATGGCCAGTACGTACTGTACTGGCGTCTCCTCATTGTTAAGCTTAGAAGCTAGTGTCACTTCCTGCATAGTTATACTAGAGGTTACTCTCCCCCTTGGAAGCAGGAATTTCTGAGGTGCAGGCAGGACACTAATACCGACTGAACATTGCAGGAATTAAGGTTCCCGGTTGCAAGTGGTTCTGAGGGAAAGTCCAGAGGGTCTAAAGCTTAGGGAGGTTGAAGACCGGGATATATTCTCCAACACCAAGTAAGTTAGCCTTTTATTCGTGCATGCAGGCGAGATTTCTTGCAACATCAGTCATTTATGGAAATCTGTCCTATAAGCCACTTGTGAGGCTGAGGTACCAGCCTCAGGGCTCAGTGTCAAAAGAGCTTGCTAGGATAGACAACTCACATGGGGGCAGTCCAGACAAATTTCCACACAGGCAGCTTGACAGACAGACAAGTAGACAGACAGACATGTTTGTGTACCAGAGAAAACAAAGCGAGGGCGATGCTCATCAAATGACACCTCTAATCTTTTCTTATCAGCTGCACCCTCCCTCACCCCCCTGTATGCTCATCAAACGTCAGCTCTTATCAGATGTTATCTCATCTTATCACGTCACTGTCAGGGGTGGACTTCGCTTTTCATGCTTCAAGGGAACTTATTATTACCTATTATTATTATGATGTATTATTCTTCTTCTCCTCCTCCTCCTTTTCCTCCTTCTCTTTCTCTTCCTCCTCCTCCTCCTTCTCCTTCTCCTTCTCCTCCCCTCCTCTTTCTCCCCTCCTCCTCCTTCTCCTCCTCCTTCTCCTGCTCCTCCTCCTCCTCATTATTATTATATACTTCCACATATCCAAAACATTGCTGGGACCTATAAATACTTTGTATATATTCCAAGACAATAGTAAATGACCAAGGCAGGTGTAAATGTTCACCTGTCAGTGTGTTTGTGACAATATTAGTACAATTTCAGTACCTAATACTAGTGTCAGAACAAAGATTGGTTATGAAATGACAAGAACTACTATAAATTGAAATT
>NC_069495.1:18771230-18791484 GCF_026875155.1 Cherax quadricarinatus | reverse complement strand
AAAAGACTGTGATAGACTTCAGGATGTACATGTTATAGAGGGGCCACAGATATATCAGATCACTTTCTAGTTGTAGCTACACTGAGAGTAAAAGGTAGATGGGATACAAGGAGAATAGAAGCATCAGTGGAAGAGAGAGTGAAGGTTTATAAACTAAAAGAGGAGGCAGTTAGGGTAAGATATAAACAGCTATTGGAGGATAGATGGGCTAATGAGAGCATAGGCAATGGGGTCGAAGAGGTATGGGGTAGGTTTAAAAATGTAGTGTTAGAGTGTTCAGCAGAAGTTTGTGGTTACAGGAAAGTGGGTGCAGGAGGGAAGAGAGCGATTGGTGGAATGATGATGTAAAGAGAGTAGTAAGGGAGAAAAAGTTAGCATATGAGAAGTTTTTACAAAGTAGAAGTGATGCAAGGAGGGAAGAGTATATGGAGAAAAAGAGAGAGGTTAAGAGAGTGGTGAAGCAGTGTAAAAAGAGAGCAAATGAGAGAGTGGGTGAGATGTTATCAACAAATTTTGTTGAAAATAAGAAAAAGTTTTGGAGTGAGATTAACAAGTTAAGAAAGCCTAGAGAACAAATGGATTTGTCAGTTAAAAATAGGAGAGGAGAGTTATTAAATGGAGAGTTAGAGGTATTGGGAAGATGGAGGGAATATTTTGAGGAATTGTTAAATGTTGATGAAGATAGGGAAGCTGTGATTTCGTGTATAGGGCAAGGAGGAATAACATCTTGTAGGAGTGAGGAAGAGCCAGTTGTGAGTGTGGGGGAAGTTCGTGAGGCAGTAGGTAAAATGAAAGGGGGTAAGGCAGCCGGGATTGATGGGATAAAGATAGAAATGTTAAAAGCAGGTGGGGATATAATTTTGGAGTGGTTGGTGCAATTATTTAATAAATGTATGGAAGAGGGTAAGGTACCTAGGGATTGGCATAGAGCATGCATAGTTCCTTTGTATAAAGGCAAAGGGGATAAAAGAGAGTGCAAAAATTATAGGGGGATAAGTCTGTTGAGTATACCTGGTAAAGTGTATGGTAGAGTTATAATTGAAAGAATTAAGAGTAAGACGGAGAATAGGATAGCAGATGAACAAGGAGGCTTTAGGAAAGGTAGGGGTGTGTGACCAGGTGTTTACAGTGAAACATAATAAGTGAACAGTATTTAGATAAGGCTAAAGAGGTCTTTGTGGCATTTATGGATTTGGAAAAGGCGTATGACAGGGTGGATAGGGGGCAATGTGGCAGATGTTGCAAGTGTATGGTGTAGGAGGTAGGTTACTGAAAGCAGTGAAGAGTTTTTACGAGGATAGTGAGGCTCAAGTTAGAGTATGTAGGAAAGAGGGAAATTTTTTCCCAGTAAAAGTAGGCCTTAGACAAGGATGTGTGATGTCACCGTGGTTGTTTAATATATTTATAGATGGGGTTGTAAGAGAAGTAAATGCGAGGGTCTTGGGCAAGAGGCGTGGAGTTAAAAGATAAAGAATCACACACAAAGTGGGAGTTATCACAGCTGCTCTTTGCTGATGACACTGTGCTCTTGGGAGATTCTGAAGAGAAGTTGCAGAGATTGGTGGATGAATTTGGTAGGGTGTGCAAAAGAAGAAAATTAAAGGTGAATACAGGAAAGAGTAAGGTTATGAGGATAACAGAAAGATTAGGTGATGAAAGATTGGATATCAGATTGGAGGGAGAGAGTATGGAGGAGGTGAATGTATTCAGATATTTGGGAGTGGACGTGTCAGCGGATGGGTCTATGAAAGATGAGGTGAATCATAGAATTGATGAGGGAAAAAGAGTGAGTGGTGCACTTAGGAGTCTGTGGAGACAAAGAACTTTGTCCTTGGAGGCAAAGAGGGGAATGTATGAGAGTATAGTTTTACCAACGCTCTTATATGGGTGTGAAGCGTGGGTGATGAATGTTGCAGCGAGGAGAAGGCTGGAGGCAGTGGAGATGTCATGTCTGAGGGCAATGTGTGGTGTGAATATAATGCAGAGAATTCGTAGTTTGGAAGTTAGGAGGAGGTGCGGGATTACCAAAACTGTTGTCCAGAGGGCTGAGGAAGGGTTGTTGAGGTGGTTCGGACATGTAGAGAGAATGGAGCGAAACAGAATGACTTCAAGAGTGTATCAGTCTGTAGTGGAAGGAAGGCGGGGTAGGGGTCGGCCTAGGAAAGGTTGAGGGAGGGGGTAAAGGAGATTTTGTATGCGAGGGGCTTGGACTTCCAGCAGGCATGCGTGAGCGTGTTTGATAGGAGTGAATGGAGACAAATGGTTTTTAATACTTGAGGTGCTGTTGGAGTGTGAGCAAAGTAACATTTATGAAGGGATTCAGGGAAACCGGCAGGCCGGACTTGAGTCCTGGAGATGGGAAGTACAGTGCCTGCACTCTGAAGGAGGGGTGTTAATGTTGCAGTTTAAAAACTGTAGTGTAAAGCACCCTTCTGGCAAGACAGTGATGGAGTGAATGATGGTGAAAGTTTTTCTTTTTCGGGCCACCCTGCCTTGGTGGGAATCGGCCAGTGTGATAATATATAATATATCTCCAAACACTATTTCGGAACACCAATACGTCAGCATAATGGAAGACTTGAGAAACGCCTGTGTTTTACAGTGAAACTCCCATAACCATTTAATTAACTAGATTTTGGAATAATCACTTATCTGCATAACAGTGAGGGTTGGTTCACTACTGATGTAATCTGGTAAAGCATCAGGTCGAAGCTCGTTCGCTAGACAATAAAGATTAATTTTTTTTTTAGGCAATTTTTCCCATAAACATCTTTCTGATGTTTTACCAGATGGCATCAATAGTGAACCTACCCTCATTCCCACTTGGAGACTTTAATGCCAAACGTAAGAATATTGCTGAGTCTGCAACAAACACTAATGGAATTAAACTAGTGAAACTGCTAAATGAGCATGATAATGTTCGAATTGTGGGCACTACTGAGCCTACTCACATATATGGTGGCATACTAGATCTGTGTCTTGGATTAAATACATCATATACGATGCATGACTCTGTCATAGTTGATGATCGTCTATCTGATCACTTCCCAAGACTAACAACTGTCAATCTTGATCACATCTCCAGCAATCAAGAAGCTAAATACAGAAGGAGGAAACTTATTCTCAAACCAGAACACAGAGACAACTTTATTAACCACTTGGATCAATGGTATAAGAATTACGAGCCCATTGGCACACAAAAATTCAATGATGATCTAGGTGCCACTATTGAGAGTGTTCTCACAGATCAAGTGGGCAGGAAAAGGAAACATAGACCCTCCACTATAAATAACAATAAAAACCAATGTAAATACTTTAATGATCCACAGCTGCGCAATCTAACACATGCAGCTAGGAGGATTGGTAAAGCATACCGTGAATGTAGAACCCCAGACCTGCTCAGAACGTTCCAAACTGCTAATGTGAGGATCCTGAGAATGATGTACATAGCCTATGTTAGGTCCTTAATTGATTATGCTGCTCCCATGTTGATATTAGCTAGAGAAAGTTCTCTCTGAACATTGGAATTAATGCAAAATGAAGCTCTCAGAATTATTCTTGGCTGTCCCAGATCTACAAAGGTTCTTAATATGAGGAAGGAGTTTGGTATTTCTAGTATGTTGAGATTAACACTGTACTCAGTATTAGAATGTTAAGAAATGAACCAGACACTGTCACAATGACTATTTCTAAGTTGCGAAAACATGTAATTGTATTAAGTTTTATAACCTACATGAACTGTATCACTGTAGACAACAAGAGCATTTCAACCCTCCGTGGAAGATGTGTTTCATTTAATATCACATTAACTATTTCATAAATATTGGATATTTCTTCATCCATGAACTCAGGACTACAAATAACGTAAAGTTCTCAAAAACATTGATGAGAAAACAGACAGTTTAACTCTATCTTGATTCGAAGAATAATAGTGGACATACGAACAGTTATTTGTAGGTTTTCTGTAAATTTTAAATTTTTTGTATTCATTATTTCCCTTAATAATTAAAACACTACAATAAGGCAATGAGTTATTTTCCTCAAACTCAACATAAGAGTTTATAGAATGGCTAAACTATTGAATTTAACAAGGAAATGGTGATATCTACCATTCTTGGCCATAAGGACACAAAATATCATCAACATATCTGAACCATTTAGCAGAGTTCATAGATGAGGAAATATCCCGAAATTAATGAAATAACTAATGATCTGAAATACCCATGAAACTTAAATGGATAAATCTTTTAAAATTGCTAGAAGTACTTTTTTACAATTTAAAAAGGGACAACCAACCTTATTCAACGTAAAAATATGTGGTTCTACCCATACTATGAAAACTGGTTGATAAGCATTCTCTCTTAAGACTTTTAATATTAAATTTGCATTCAAAAATCTTGATACAGTAAAAAAACACTTGATAAAGGAATCCCCCCAAAATGGCTGACGGAATGTGTGTAAAAGATTCTTTTAAAATGCGATACAGTTTATTACGTGTCAAATGGAAAAAATCTCGAACAAAGATAAAACAACATAAATAATCATTATAAACTGGACTAGATTCCAATGCTCTATTTATTCATGTAAGAGATTTTAAACCATCCCAATGATTTTCAAAAAGTTGAGAAAGGTAGTATCAGCAAGTCCATGGTCCGACAGGAATATAATTGAATCTTGTTTCATAAAAAGCATTTTTGACCATGATAATATGAATATTTTCCTTGGTTTATACTAAATTA
Source organism: Cherax quadricarinatus (assembly GCF_026875155.1). Taxonomy (NCBI): domain Eukaryota; kingdom Metazoa; phylum Arthropoda; class Malacostraca; order Decapoda; family Parastacidae; genus Cherax; species Cherax quadricarinatus. The sequence goes on along the minus strand of NC_069495.1, from coordinate 18,786,745 downwards.
GATCCATTATCATTAATAGAATTTGGGAAGAATTTAATAATACTCAGGACAAATAATAAAATTTCTTAACAATCTTAATTCTTGGGTAGAATAGTTTTGTGGTTCCGTGAAGGACCTGTCTAGTTTTGCCAGCAGCCTGTCTGCAGTGGTCTCTTTCTTATAGTCGGCGCATCAGGTGTTGCTTTGTTGTGGGATGTGATGGTGAGGTGTGGTCTAGACCCTTTATAGCCTTCTTTGATGCATAACTTTTATTGTCCTTGATAATGTAGTAGTCACGAAAGCCACTTGAATTTCATATTGGTTTAACAGTGGTTGTTTCACATATTCTGAAATCACACCTGTTTGCTGTGATCTTATTGCATATTATATATATATATATATATATATAATATATATATAATATATATATATATAATATATATATATATATATATATATATATATATAAAATATATATATATACATATCTTTATATATATATATATATATATATATATATATATATATATTTATCTATAAATATATATACATAAATAAATCTATATATTATATATAAATATATATATATATATATATATATATATATATATATATATATATATATATAATATATATATATATGAGTCATGAGTTTTTGCCCACCATGGGCAGGCCAAAAAGCAGCATGGTTCGCCTCCATGGCTTGTTGCAGTAGTTGTTATTGATCAATATCCACTTGTTCGTGGGAACAATATATATAAATATATTTTATAACAAGTCGGCCTACTCCCACCGAGGCGGTGACCCAAAAAGAAAGAAAATCCCCAAAAAGAAAATACTTTTCATCATCATTCAACACTTTTCACACCTCACTCACGACATAATCACTGTTTTTGCAGAGGTGCTCAGGATACAACAGCTTAGAAGCATATATATACGAATAATGATACACAACATATCCCCCAAACTGCTAATATCCCAAACCCCCTCCTTTAGAGTGCAGGCATTTGAACTTTCCATTTCCACACTCAAGTCTGGCTATATAATATAACCGGTTTTCCCTTAAATCCCTTCACCAAATATAACCCTGCTCACCACGTCCAACAGTCCTTCGTCAGGTCCCAAATACCATTCGTCTCCATTCACTCCTATCTAACACTCTCACGCACGCTTGCTGGATAGTCCAAACCCCTCGCCCCCAAAACCTCCTTTACCCCCCCTTCCCCCCAATCCTTTTCGAAGACGAACCCCTACCCTGCCTTCCTACCCCTATAGATTTATATCTCTCCATGGTCATTCAACTTTGATCCATTCTCTCTAAATGACCCAAAACCACCTCAAACAACCCCTCTTCCCCTCTGACTAATACTTTTTTTAACTCCACACCTTCTCTTAATTTCCACACTCCGAAATTTCCTGCATATATTTACGCCACACATTTACCCTAGACAGGACATCTCCACTGCCTCCAACCGTCTCCTCGCTGCAGCAATTTACAAGCCAAGCATCACACCCATATAAGAGTGTGGTACTACTATACTTTCATACATACCCTTCTTTGCCTCACATAAATAACGTTTTTTTTGTCTCCACATATACCTCAAACGCACGCACTCGCCTTTTTTTCTTTTTCAATTCTATAATTAACCTCATCCTTCATAAATCCATCCGCTGACACGATAACTCCCAAATATCTGAAAACATTCACTTATTCTGTACTCCTCCTCACCCCAATCTGATATTCCAATTTTTCTTTATCTAAATATTTGTTACCCTCATCACCTATTCTTTTCTATGTTTCACTTTCAACTTTCTACCTATATAACACACTCCCAAAACTCGACCACTAACCTTAGCAACTTTTCATTAGTATCTCCCATACGCACAGTTATCATCAGCAAAAAGTAACTGTGTCAACTTCCATTTGTACTTGATTCCCCATACTTAATGTCGCTTGTCCTCCCCAACACCCTAGCATTAACTTTCTTTTACAACCCCATTCTTAAATAGTAAACAACCATGGTGGACATTAACACATCTGTCTAAGACCTACTTTTACCGGGAATATTCTCCCTCTCAACTACACACCCTAACCTGAGGCCCACTATCCTCATAAAAACTCTTTACTGCATTTAGTAGTAACTCACCTATTCCATATACTTGCAACATCTGGCCACTATTGCTCCCCTATCCACTCTATCATATGCCTTTTCAAATCCATAAACGCAATAAACATCCCTACCCTTTATCAAAATACCCTGTCACATATTTGCTTCAATGTAGGGGGGGGGGGGGAGTGGCGTGGAAAGTAGGGAACACTTGATCTACACATCCCCTACCCACTCTAAACACCTCCTTGCCACCCGCAATCCTACAGTTCTGTCTTACTATTTCTTTCAAAAATAACCCAACAGTACACTTTTTCCTGGTATACACAGTAAACTTATTCTTCTATAATTTTTACGCTCTTTTTTGTCCCTCCCTTTATTAAAGGGACTATACAATGCTCTCTGCAATCACTAGGTACCTTCGCTTCGTTCAAAATTTAATAAACAAAAATACCACCATCCCAAACACGATATCCCCCCCTGCGTTTATTATTTCTGTCATGATCCGCGCAGTTCCCAGCTGCTTTACCCCTTTCAGTCCTACGTTAATTCCTCACGCACCTCCCCACACTCACATCCTGCTCTTCTTCACTCCTGAAAGATGATAATACATCCCTGGCCAGTGCATGAAATTTACGGCCTCCCTTTCTTGTCGACATTTAAAAGTTGCTCAAAATATTCTCACCGATCCTACCCAATACTTTCCACTCCCCCATCTACTAACTCCCTACTCTGTTTTTATAACTGACAAATCCAATCGACTCCCAAGGCTTTCTTAACTTGTTTAACTCACTCCCAATTTTTTTTTCTTATTTCTCATTAAAGTTTCCTGACATTGCCTCTCCCACGTCTAGTCATCTACCTCCTCATTCTTTGCACTCTCTTACCACTCTCTATACTTTCTTATACTTTTCCTGTATACTCCAACTCTTCTTATAACACTTTTGCTTTGTAAAAACCTCTCATAAGCTAGCTTTTTATCTTTTATCACTACCTTTACTTCATCATTCCACCAATCACTCCTCTTTCCTCCTGCATCCACCCTCCTATAACCACAAACTTCTGCCCCACATTTTAATACTGCATTTTTAAAACTATTCCAACCCTCTTCAACCCCCTCCCCTCACTACTCATACTTGCACTAGCCCACCTTTCTGCCAATAGTTGCTTATATCTCACCCGCACTTCCTCCTTCCTTATTTTTATACACTTTCACCTCCCTCTTACTTGTTGTTGCCATTTTTCCTCTTGTCCCATCTACCTCTTACTCTAACTGTAGCTACAACTAAATAATGATCCGATATATCAGTTGCCCCTCTATAAACGTGTACATCCTGGAACCTACCCATCAACCTTTTATCCACCAAATATAATCTAACAAACTACTTACATTATGTGCTATATCATACCTTGTATATTTATTTATCCTCTTTTTCATAAAATATGTATTACTTATTATCAATCTCTTTCTACACATAGCTCAATTAAAGGCTCCCTCTTTTCAGTTACCCCTGGTACCCCAAATTTACTTACTACTCCCTCCACAACATTTTTGCCCACTTTAGCATTAAAATCCCCAACCACAAATACTCTCACACTTGGTTCAAAACTTCCCACGCATTCACTCAACACTTCCCAAAATCTCTCTCTCTCCTCTACACTTCTCTCTTCTCCAGGTGCATATACGCTTACTATAACCTACTTTTCACATCCAACCTTTATTTTACTTTACATAATCCTTGAATTAATACATTTATAGTCCCTCTTTTCCTGTCATAGCTTATCCTTCAACATTATTGCTACTCCTTCTTTAGCTCTAGCTCTATTTGAAACCCCTGACCTAATCCCATTTATTCCTCTCCACTGAAACTCTCCCACCCCCTTCAGCTTTGTTTCACTTAAAGCCAGGACATCCAGTTTCTTCTCATTCATAACATCCACAATCATCTCTTTCTTATCATTTGCACAAAAATCCACGCACATTCAGACTTCCCACTTTGACAATTTTCTTCTTATTCTTTTTAGTAATTATTACAGGAAAAGGGGATACTAGCCCATTGTTCCCGGCATTTTAGTTGACTTTTGCAACACGCATGGCATACGGAGGAAAGATTCTTTATTCCACTTTCCCCATGGATATAAAAGGAAAGGTAATAAGACCAAGAACTATTAAGATAAAATCAAAGAAAACTCAGATGAGTGTGAATAAATAAACGTGTACATGTATGTGTAGTGTGACCTATTTGTGTGACCTAAGTGTAAGTAGAGGTAGCAAGATGTACATGTAATCTTGCATATTTATGAGCAGAAAAAAGACACCAGCAATCCTACCATCATGAAAAACAATTACAGGCTTTCGTTTTACACTCACTTGGCAGGACCGTAGTACTCCCTGGATGGTTTTCTGTCTACCAACCTACTACTACTATTATTTTATATATATATATATATTATATTTTATATATATATATAATATATATATATATATATTTTATATATATAGAGAGAGAGAGAGAGTAGAGAGAGAGAGAGAGAGAGAGAGAGAGGGGAAGGTTTATAAACTAAAAGAGGAGGCAGTTAGGGTAAGATATAAACAGCTATTGGAGGATAGATGGGCTAATGAGAGCATAGGCAATGGGGTCGAAGAGGTATGGGTTTGGTTTAAAAATGTAATGTTAGAGTGTTCAGCAGAAGTTTGTGGTTACAGGAAAGTGGGTACGGAGGGAAGAGGAGCGATTGGTGGAATGATGATGTAAAGAGAGTAGTAAGGGAGAAAAAATTAGCATATGAGAAGTTTTTACAAAGTAGAAGTGATGCAAGGAGGGAAAAGGTATATGGAGAAAAAGAGAGTGGTTAAGAGAGTGGTGAAGCAAAGTAAAAGAGAGCAAATGAATGAGTGGGTGAGGTGTTATCAACAAATTTTGTTGAAAATAAGAAAAAAAGTTTTGGAGTGAGATTAACAAGTTAAGGAAGCCTACTGAACAAATGGATTTGTCAGTTAAAAATAGGAGAGGAGAGTTATTAAATGGAGAGTTAGAGGTATTGGGAAGATGGAGGGAATATTTTGAGGAATTGTTAAATGTTGATGAAGATAGGGAAGCTGTGATTTCATATATAGGGCAAGGAGGAATAACATCTTGTAGGAGTAAGGAAGAGCCAGTTGTGAGTGTGGGGGAAGTTCGTGAGGCAGTAGGTAAAATGAAAGGGGGTAAGGCAGCCGGGATTGATGGGATAAAGATAGAAATGTTAAAATCAGGTGGGGATATAGTTTTGGAGTGGTTGGTGCTATTATTTAATAAATGTATGGAAGAGGGTAAGGTACCTAGGGATTGGCAGAGAGCATGCATAGTTCCTTTGTATAAAGGCTAAGGGGACAAAAGAGAGTGCAAAAATTATAGGGGGATAAGTCTGTTGAGTATACCTGGTAAAGTGTATGGTAGAGTTATTATTGAAAGATTAAGAGTAAGACGGAGAATAGGATAGCAGATGAACAAGGAGGCTTTAGGAAAGGTAGGGGGGGTGTGGACCAGGTGTTTACAGTGAAACATATAAGTGAACAGTATTTAGCTAAGGCTAAAGAGGTTTTTGTGGCATTTATGGATTTGGAAAAGGTGTATGACAGGGTGGATAGGGGGGCAATGTGGCAGATGTTGCAGGTGTATGGTGTAGGAGGTAGGTTACTGAAAGCAGTGAAGAGTTTTTACGAGGATAGTGAGGCTCAAGTTAGAGTATGTAGGAAAGAGGGAGATTATTTCCCAGTAAAAGTAGGAGTTAAACAAGGATGTGCGAGGGTCTTGGCAAGAGGCATGGAGTTAAAAGATAAAGAATCACACATAAAGTGGGAGTTGTCACAGTTGCTCTTTGCTGATGACACTGTGCTCTTGGGAGATTCTGAAGAGAAGTTGCAGAGGTTGGTGGATGAATTTGGTAGGGTATGTAAAAGAAGAAAATTAAAAGTGAGTACTGGAAAGAGCAAGGTTATGAGGATAGCAAAAAGATTAGGTGATGAAAGATTGGATATCAGATTGGAGGGAGAGAGTATGGAGGTGAATGTATTCAGATATTTGGGAGTGGACGTGTCAGCGGATGGGTCGATGAAAGATGAGGTGAATCATAGAATTGATGAGGGGAAAAGGGTGAGCAGTGCACTTAGGAGTCTGTGGAGACAAAGAACTTTGTCCTTGGAGGCAAAGAGGGGAATGTATGAGAGCATAGTTTTACCAACGCTCTTATATGGGTGTGTTGCAACCCCTGAATGGGTTGCAATATATATAATGTATATTATGATTATGAATATAATGTATATTACCTTTTCATATAATTTTATACTGCTTATATTTGCAATAATAGCTAAATCGTTAATATATTGCTTTATAATATTATTTGACTTAGTTACCTGTTGTTAGGTAGGATGTTACATATTATGTGCTCAGTTCAAGTCTTGATTGTCTAACTACTGTAATTATCGCTCTTTGCTCATTTCTCTGCCTGCTTCTTGCTGGGCAGCGACCCTCGGAGCTATCGCGTGATCGAGGGGGGTGTCCTCACCTCGCCTGAAGTATTCAGTCTGGTCTAGACTCTCTTGGTGGTTGGACAGATTGTCTGTCTCATTATTCTTGTTAGTTCTGTAGAACTCTGTTCACAGAACATTGTATAGACTTAGTGATTTTCGATGTTGTACTGAGGTTGTGTGTCGCTTAGACACTCTGAGCAACTCAGGTCCTGAGCTGTAGCTTCTGACCTAACTTGTACTGGTATCTGTGTACTATCACAGTCGGGTATTTTCTTATGCTGAACTTAGATTCAGTAGTATGGGAGTTTGGTGACTTTTGTGGAGGATCTGCAGATGGTCCCTACTTAGTGTTGTTATATTATCTCCTTGTTCCTGATTCTGTGTCGCAGTTGCTTGTTATATTGCTGTTCGACTGATCAGTCGTTTTATTGTTCAAGCAGACTGTTCTGATTGCCAGTTGGTCAAGAACTTAGTTTATTTGAGGACTTTGTCAGTCACTTGTTTAAGTCTAGTCGAGTCTTGAGACATAGCAAACTACTTAGAGTACTTACACACATACACAAACTTACTTGTACGTATTTGTAATATCTTATTAAATGTTAATGTACCAGACGGTACTTATGAATTATAAATGTGATATGTACTTTCAGCACAATACTATTGTATACGAGAGAAGTGATATTATTTTAATTACTGGGATTAATTTAATTTAATTTGATATACGCCTAGACAACTTAATGACTAATAAATTTATTAAATTTTAATTTCTCTAGTTAGTAGCCTACCAGTTGTAATCCTGAAGCACTATTGAATCATACAGAATTCTAATGGATAATTGGACAAGGATACTGATACTTGTTACGAAAACCCAGTGACAGGCTGGATGCTAGAAGGGCAGTCCTTTCTATTTATTCACGGGGAAAATCTCTAAGCTTTTAGAATCGCGTTTTTTGTAACAAATGGGGGCCTGTCCGGGATGCTCTTGATCCAAGGTGTTTGAGAAATTGTCCAGTTTGACATCTAGTAACTCTAGATCAAACACTTTGAGTACTTTCCTAATCTGAAGACTTTGATTTAGTCTTGTACAACATACTAGGTGGATGTATGTACCTGACTGATTTCCTTGATCCAAGGAGATGGAAATACTGTTTATGAGTTCTAGTTTCTAAGACCACCAACACTAAAATTCCTATCAGGATTATAGTTCCCATAATCACTCTCTCGTAGTACAAATTATTTCGTGATGTATGCCAAAGTGAAACAGTTAATTGATACTCTGACTTGTCTGAGTTGAGTACATTAAAACTTCAGACGTGTTGGCGAGTAGCCAAATATCTCTGTGTGACGTATAACAGGAATTACACTGAAAGAAACTGTCAGAGCAAAATTTAAAGAGATATATTGTTTCCTGCTCATACAGAGATGTCTGATTATGATTCAGATTCAGAAAGCCTAGTGTCCAATTAGGAAGTATGACTCTATTTGATGACATAGTAGAAAGAGCAACTAAGGCAGAAGTGAGCCTAGTGTTGGGGCTATTGTTCTCGTTCTCGCTCACCCCTTCCCTCCAACTGTTAGTATGACGCCGCCCCATATTTGTACATGTATACTACACCTGTATCTACTTACCCTTTAGACCAGATCTAGACTCTCTGGGGACGGTTGGACGAGGTGCCCGACCAAAGGATCGTCCAGAAAGAAATGTTAATTTCCCTACTCCTCCTTTAAACCCACTGGTCCTATATCTCAGGAACAGTTTGAGAGGTTAGAACATCTCATTATGTTGCAGACTGCACAAATAGAGGGCTCAGAGGAAATTGAACAAGAAGATTTCCAGAGAAAAAAATGTTCATCTTGGAAGACAACAGACTGATAGATCACAAGGGCACATTTAATGTGCAGAAAAGCTGCCTCTATGGTTCCTAAGTTTTTTGAAAGTGACTTAGACACCTATTTTGATGTGTTTGAAAACCCAGGCACGTGCTATGAACTGGCCACGTAAGCACTGGCTACATTGTTGCACACAGCTTTGACGGGGAAGAGCTAAAAATTTGTACTGCTGCTTTACCATTTGCCAAGTACATTAGTTATGACGCTGTCAAACAAACTATTCTAGAGACATATAACTTGTTGCTTGTAAGTTATCTTATCAAAGTGCATTTCGTATTACAACGACGACAAGATCAAACTTGTGTAGAGTTTGCTCATGAGAAAAAAGTTGCATTTGAGAGAGGGTTTGTAGATCTGCCAAGTGTAACAACACGACGGGCCTTGTTCAGTTGTTACTACACGAAGAATTTAACAACTGTATGTCTGCGGACTTACAAGAATATCTGATCGATCATAGTACCTGGATATTCTGGAAACTGCAGCATTAGCAGACAATTACGAGATTTCTCACAAACTTGTACGTACTAAGACACAGAGAAACAAGGTAACTAAAATTGTCCTAGAAGTTGGCAACCTAAATCAGCTGCTCATTGCCGGCCTGATGTACCTGCTACTGTAACTTCTCGTACCTTTACCAGGAAAACTCACAATCCTGAATCTGTCTCTGTGGCTAGACAAATCTGATATCGAGAAGAAGAAAGTTAAATGTGCCTATTGTAACAGAAAAGGACATGCTAGAGAGTATTGCTATAAAATTTGAAAAAGATAGAGAAGCAGTCGTGCGGGTGGTGCCCCCACTCAAGTCGTATCCTCTTCCGAGCAACAAAGGCACCAAAATCCTAGTAATACCCCTGATCCTACTGTTTTAGATAATTTACTCAGGATAGATGACTAGCTCAGAGAGTGAAACTGATGAAAAGATTCATTCAGCGATGAGTCCTTACTTTTCGAGAGGTAAAGTGGATTTGATGAATCACATCTAACTGAGATAATTACTTTCAGAGACACTGGCAGTTATCACACGTTAAGAGAAGATGTACTGCCCATAATGATGATACCTATTGCGAGATAGATTATTGTTAGAAGCCTATGGAGGGGGTGTTATAAAAGTACCTCTGCACAAGTTTACAAATTTAAACAAGCTATTAAAACTGGTTTTATTTCAGTGGGTATATCCAGTGGTGTATTTCCCATCAGGTCCCGTGGACTTTTTGATAGGGAACGATTTCCTTCTGCTGGGATATGTAAGGAACCATTTTTGATTGATAATAACACTGATGATAATTATGCCATTGAAGCTTGTAGAGAGAAGCCTATTTTATTTCCTCTCAGCGCAATTACAGAGCTATGTCAAAGATTCAAAAACCACCTTGTCTCCTGTTGAGTTAGTGGATGACAATGATTTGGGCTTGAATATGTTGTTTTAGTGATGCTCTGCGCCCAGGATCATTAACACCAACTCCCCGTGCATCAACCTAGTCAGGACACAACTGGCGTTAAATTTCTTACTCATGATGATTTTAATCAAGGATCAGTTTGTTGATCAGTCACTGGAAAGACTGAGAGATATAGCAATTACTGAAGTGAAGCAAAGGATCCGATAATTGTTTTCTATTATAGTAGTGGTGTACTGATGGAGAAAAATACATGCAAGTTGTCAGCAGATAGTGTTTCCACCACAGTCAAGCATCTCGTAGTGTTACCAGTTACATTTCGTGAACAAGCCAATATTTTGCTCACAATAGTCCCATAGGAGGACATTTGGGGTCAAGAAGAACTCGGTAAACTGGCTAAACATTTTACTTGGCCAAAGATGAAGGAAACAGTAGCTGATCATGTGCGACGTTGCCACGTGTGTCAAGTGACAGACAAGCCAGCACACACACCTCCACCTACACCTCCCACTGTGTTCATTAGTAGCAAAGTTCAGTTCATCTGGACTAGACATTGTTCAGACTCGTTTTTAAAAGGTTTTAAGCATGCTTTCCTCGCTCCAGTGTGGAGTCCTAATTTCAATCTTCCCTTCTTTTTACATATAGATGTGAGTGCTATGCAGTGGGTGTTGTGCTGCCCCCAACAGTCAACTTCCCCTGACATTCTCCATCCTATATGTTACTATTCATCTAAACTTAACGACACCAGAAAAATTAAGCCACTATTGAAAAGAGGCTCTAGCTCTTGTGGTGTCCTTGGAACATTTTGACGTGTATTTGGGCACTTCCCCATTTAAAATTAACGTTTTTTCAGACCACATCCACTCATTTATATTACACTATGAAAAGTAAAAATGCTAGGATCATGAGGTGGGCCCTCAGAATCCAATCTTTTTCTTTTTAGTATAAAACAAAAGTGGTCATTGTAATGTAATTGCTGACGCTCTGTCACGTCCTTAATAATTATCAGTTACATTAAATTAACGTAATTTTAATGCCCAAATACCTTTTGTTACTTGCTATGTCAAATTCAGTACAGTAATGTAATCCCTCCAGCCCATATTAACTATGTATACTCATGTCTAATTATTATATTTATATATTCACAGTAGTGATGTGTATGAGGAGACATAAGCTGAGTGATGAGTGGGTAGTGTCGTGTGGGCGATGTTACTGCTTGGCGGAACACTGTCCTGCCGCAGACCCCCCCCTCACTACACACCTTAAGCTGTTTAATACTCAGATGTCCATACTGCATAGCATTCCACAACCACTACTTAAGAGTGGAATGCTGTCTCCTGTCTATAGCACAAGACTATTATGCTTGTCTACTCTATCCTGTCTCTACACTGATGTACATAACCATGAGTAGCATTGAGTAGCATTGGGTAGCATTGAAAATTGGGTTGGGCAAATGTTTTGTTAGTGGGATGAATTGTAAAGGACCTGCCTAGTATGGGCCAACAGGCCTGCGGGCAGTGTTCCTCCTTTCTTATACGATACTGTGTACTGCCCTAGTACTAGGGGCATATCTTAGTGTACAGATGCTGTGGAATTACAGAGGTGCTTGGCATAAGAGTGACTCTGATTAATGTTTATATTATATTGTTATTAAAGTATCATGAGTAATCAGTAATAATGTGAAAGACATTAATGCAACTCCTAGTGCGACCGTTTGTCGTGTTGGGGCGTGTTGCAACCCCTGAATGGGTTGCATTATATATAATGTATATTATGATTTTGAATATAATGTATATTACCTTTTCATATAATTTTATACTGCTTATATTTGCGTTTAATGCTAAATCGTGAATATATTGTTTTTAATAATATTTTTTGACTTGGGTTTACCTTTGTTAGGTAGGATTTACATATTATGTGCCATTTCCCAAGTTTTTGTTTGCCCCCCCCCCCCAAAACTACGAATTATCGCCTTTTGCTCTTTTCCCCCGGGCCGGGCTTTTTGCTGGGCCCAAACCCAGGGAGCTATCACGATCGGGGGGGGTGTCCTCCACCTCGCCGAAGAATTCAGCCGGGCCTAACTCTTTTGGGTGGGGGACAAAATTGCTGCCCTCTTTTATTTTTGTTAGTTCTTTTAAAACCTCTGTTCACAGAACATTGAAAAACTTAGTGATTTTGATGTTGTACGAGGTTGTGTGTCGTTTTAGACACCTGAGCAACCAGGTCCGGGACCCTGAAAGTTTTCCTGACCTAACTTGTACGGTATCGGGTTACATCAATGGGGGTTTTTTCCCTTATGTTAAACCCTTAATTCATTGAAAAGGGTTTTTGGGTGACTTTTGTGGAGGTTCTGCAGTTTGGCCCCTATTTATTGTTTTATATTACTCCTTGTTCCTTTTCTGGGGCCGGCAGTTGTTTTTTTTATATTGCTGTTGGGGTTACCCTTCGTTTTTTGTTTTTCAAGCAGACTGTTCTGATTGCCATTTTGGTAAAGAACTTAGTTTATTTAAAGAACTTTGTCACCCCACTTGGGTTTTAAGTCTAGTCGAGTCTTGAGACATAGTGAACAAACTTAGAGCACAAACACACATACCCCAAACTTACTTGTACATATTTGTAATTTTCTTTTTAAAAAGTTAATGTCCCCACGGTACTTATGAATTATAAATGTGAAAATTTTGGCTTTCAGCACAAAAATTTTTGTATACGAGAAATTGATATTATTTTAATTCCCTGTGTTTAATTTTAAATTTAATTTGATAAAAAATGCCTAGAAAACTAAAAATAAAAAAAATTTTTAAATTTTAAAATTTACCCAGTTAGTAGTTTCCCAGATGTAATCCGGAAGCACTATTGAATCATACAGAATTCTAATGGATAATTGGACAAGGATACTGACTACTTGTTACGAAAACCCAGTGACAGGCTGGATGCTAGAAGGGCAGTCCATTCTAGTATTCACTGGAGATCTCTAAGCTTTTAGAATCGCGTTTTTTTTGTAACAGGTGTGAAGCATGGGATTGATGAATGTTGCAGCGAGGTAGAAGGCTGGAGGCAGTGGAGATGTCATGTCTGAGGGCAATGTGTGGTGTGAATATAATGCAGAGAATCGTAGTTTGGAAGTTAGGAAGAGGTGCAGGATTGCCAAAACTGTTGTCCAGAGGGCTGAGGAAGGGTTGTTGAGGTGGTTCGGACATGTAGAGAGAATGGAGCGAAACAGAATGACTTCAAGAGTGTATCAGGTCTGTAGTGGAAGGAAGGTGGGGTAGGGGTCGGCCTAGGAAAGGTTGGAGGGAGGGGTAAAGGAGGTTTTGTGTGTGAGGGGCTTGGACTTCCAGCGGGCATGCGTGAGCGTGTTTGATAGGAGTGAATGGAGACAAATGGTTTTTAATACTTGAGGTGCTGTTGGAGTGTGAGCAAAGTAACAGTTATGAAGGGATTCAGGGAAACCGGCAGGCCGGACTTGAGTCCTGGAGATGGGAAGTACAGTGCCTGCACTCTGAAAGAGGGGTGTTAATGTTGCAGTTTAAAAACTGTAGTGTAAAGCACCCTTCTGGCAAGACAGTGATGGAGTGAATGATGGTGAAAGTTTTTCTTTTTCGGGCCACCCTGCCTTGGTGGGAATCGGCCAGTGTGCTAATAAAATAAAAAATATATATATATATATATATATATATATATATATATATATATATATATATATATATATATATATATATATTATATATATATAATATATATATATATATATATAGGATGGGGTCCACCTCTGGTGTAAATTGTGGGACCCATAGCCTCGGAGAAGTGGATAAAAAGGCTTCAAGGAAAAATATTTGGATTTCTTCCTGAAGCCGTTTGAATATTCCACTTCCCCTACCACCCCATCTTTTCATATTTATTTTTTTTTACTAATAGGAATATTTTATTACATAATATGGTACAGAAGATTTAAGAGATACATTATTGATATAAAGGTGGCATATACGGTACATGTTGTTACGTGTGTATCACCGATTATAAGGCGAAAATCTCATCCAGCTCCTCAGAGCTGGGGTGTGTGCCCAAATACAGCAGGCATTACCCTTTGAACAGCCGCACTGAGCCGCTGGAACAGAAAACTAGCTGCCCTGGGATCCCTAGTAACCCTGATGAGTCTTTTTTCCCAGCTCCTTAAGGAATTTAGATGCACTCTTTCCCCATGAGCCAAGGGTCTCTGAGCCTATGGGAACAAACATATAAATGATGGGCAAGTTCTCCATATTTTCTAGACTTTTGGGACTCCCTGAAGCTGGCAGCTGCCCCTCCTTCCTCCCTGGTGTATTGGAGATAGGTATCAGCCAGGTAGATGCACATGTATAGTCCCACACCACCTGCTTCCCATCTGTCCAGGCTTGAAGGGTGATACCATCTGGACGCTTCTGGCTGCCATCAGATCTGCATAGTTGGGGTGGCTCCCTTACTGCTGGGCATCCAGCTGTTGTGAGGCTCCTCTTGATTAATGTTATTAACCTCCTCATGTCTTGCAATCTTTCCTCGGATTTACGGCACACAAGACCATGGTACCCGAATTGGTCTGCTGCTTCACTGCCACAAATACACCTGTGTTCGGCGAGAATAGGGGCGGCAAGTCGAAGGGCAACACCGATGCGGATGGTCTGTGGGTCGAGACGTGTGCCAAGGCTGGAGTTGGGAACAAGCCAACAGAAAGTCCCCAGCATGAGGGGCTCTCACTGCCAGGAGGCGGGCTCTATCCTTCCCTGACACACTCTGAAGCATTGTTGAGCAATATTTTCCCACTATTGGACCATCCCAGTGCGATTGTTTGTAGTTGTTGGGGGGAGCAGGTCTGGCTCCAGAGCCCGTAGATTATCCCAGATCATTGCTCCGTCAATGAATTTTTGGTCCTGGACTCCTATCTTGTCCCTAAGATGTTCAGGAGAATCGCTGCTACAAGCTCTCTGGATGCAATCCGAGACAGAAAAGCAGGTAAGCAATCTGTGATGACTTGCGGACACCAATGCTCCAAGTCTGACTGGAAGTGTAGCTTGGTTCCACTGCCCGTCTTCTAGAGTAAGGTTAAGTACTTTCGTAAAAATCTGCCTCAGAATACTGTCATATTCGTGCAGTATAGGGTTATCATATGAAGGTGCACATCTTAGGAAATATGTCAACCTGGGCAGACTCAAGCACTTTGTGAGAAGGTACAAGGCATCGTGGGTGTCCAGATTGCCTATTCGTTGTTCCATTCTCCTAACTCTTCCAATTTCTTCCTGAGAATTGTGTCAATGGCATTGCTTCCCAGAGGTGCTCCTAGCAAGACATATTTGTGGGGGCAATGACTGCTGCTCCTGGTAGTTTTGATCTCACTGCATTTATCACTTGTTGACTGACTGAGATGATTTCACATTTGGATGGATTCAGGATGAGACCCATTTCCTGTCCCGTGTCATTTACCTGTGTAAGGTCATGTAGGAGGGACTCTTTTGTACCTGCTAGTGTGCCATCATCTAGGAACCAGATGTTTAGCTCGCTGGTCAGTCTGACTGTGATTTCCCTAATGCTATACAAAGAGAAATGGTGCAAGGGACTCCTTGTGGGCACCCTCCCATGTAAAATTTGTGTGTGTAAGGG